>CAMXCT020005146.1:0-174313 GCA_947184155.2 Cladocopium goreaui
CGATGCCATAGAGAACCTTGGAGTAGCGCAGCAAGAGTTCGAGAAGGCATGTTTTGCCAGAGCACAGAACCTGGCTTCATGGAGGCAATTTCTGCATCTTTCAGTTCAACGCTGGCAGGAGTATTCTCAGCACTTTCTGTCTCAAGAGAGGCACAATCTGGATCAGATTGCGCAGGCCAGGGAGACTGTGAAGCAAGCGCAGACTATCTTCAAGGAGCTTCAAGAGAAGGGAGTCATCACGGTGGACTCAGATGGCGACCCAGCCCTGATGGAAGAGGAGCCTGCTGCCACCAAGACAGAAAGCTCCAAGAGAATCCAAGATGGACTGGAGCATTTGACTCAGTCATTGGAACAGCTTGCCAACCAGGCAGACTTGGAGTTTGCAGCAGAGCAGCAACAGAAGAAGCGTGCGAGAAAAGAAGAACCAGAAAAGGACGGAGCTGCGCCCTCCGATTCTGGCACTACTCCTTTGCCATCCATGCAGCCTTTCGGCAAGGCTCACAGTCGATGACAGCACTGTATCACTGTGGACAGCCAGCAACATCCGGATGCCTTTTCGATCTTGGACTAGGTTGGAGGCACACCATCATTGATGAACCCAATTTTGTTTCACCTTGGGAAGCCTCCTCTTGCGCTTTGGAGCTGTCTTTCCAACTTGGCACCCTGATGGGTCTGGGGACCCGTCAGGATACAGCAAAGCCAATCAAACGTGCCGGCATTTTGCGGGCCCATGGCCTTCGGCCTACCTTCAATGACCAGATTGAGGTTTTCATTGGTCTTGAGGATTCATTGAGTATGTCTTCTTTGAGCATTGCCCATGATGAACTCCACCGTCCCCATGCGAAGCCGTGGGGCTGGTATTTTGCTTGTGACACATGGGACTATGACTTCAATGATGACTGCTACCGTTCCCGAAAATTGAATCGATGCAGAGAACCATGGGCCTCTTCCATGTCGATCTCGCGTCCATTTGGGTATATCACCTTGCGCACTACTGATGCATGGCACAATCCATTGCCTGATGCAGCTCCTCCAGATCAACATGATGGAGCAGATGACATTGATCCAGACCTCGATCCTGCACAGGCACCACGTTTCATTAGGGATTTACTTGACCTTGCGAATAGGCACCATGTTTTTGATGATTTGGATGAGCCTGGATCTATGCGTGTGAGAACTTGGTATTTGCATCATCGTGATCAACAGCGCAATCTCCATCCTCGTATCCTTGAGTTTGACGCTGATTGGAGACGCTGGGAGATTGACATCGGCTTTGCTTGGAGAGACTTCCTGCATCCGAATGAGGAAATCCAAATCCATGTTATTACACCAGATCCATACAGAGGCTACATGACGAGACCCACACATGCCGACCTTGTTATTTCCCAGGGCCATTGGTTGCCTAGGTATTCAAGCGTCATCACTGTCCACAAGTCCAGTAGGACTCATGCACCGCATTCGTTTGCTGTAGCTAGCTCCCTTGAGCGCCGTGTCAGTGGAGTCAAACTTGCCACCGAGACAGATGTTTTGCATTGGTGTAATCATCCAGGTAGCCGCTGTACCATCACACATGCCTGGCATGAAATACCTTTTACTCTGCATCCGACTCATGAGGTTTTTGCTGGTCAGTCTTTTGTTATTCAGATTGTTGATGCTAATCCGACAATCATGAACTCTGGAAGCCAGCGTGACATTTCTGCGGATGAACCGCAAACTACAGGTGCTCATGATGACGAAGGTGATTTTGACATGTCTTTCACTGACCAACATGACTCGAGAGATGACCATGACCCTGCCGAACCATCGCCCTCTGGTAGTAGCATTCACACCTTCGATCTCAGCCTACTCATTTATCGTTTGGAGGCTCCAGATGCACATGGTTTTTCTCAAGGGGATAACTATGCAGCCATCCTGAATGCAGCCATTCGAGCATGTAGGTTGCCACGAAGCACTGTGCGTTGTTTTCACCAGCTTGCAGTTTGTCCTGTAGGGGTTGATGCTGACCATGAAACAGCTATCATCTTGCAGACAGTTCCTGATGTTGCGGCCGGCTCGGCAGAGAAGCTTGTTTTGGTTGACACAGAGATTCATTTCCATCCTTTGCGTGACGGACTTGTTGTTCCAGCTGCCCATAGTAGGAAGGTCATGAGGGTTAACCCACATTTGCATCGCAACCAATTGCTTTTGCTCACAGGCCTGTTCGACTATTGCCAGCTTCAATCGGACAGATGCACAATCTTTTGCAACCATGTGATTTGGGCTGCTCAGGATCGAAGAGTCCTAGACACTGCGCATGGACAGTATTTTCGCATTGTTATCCCTCCACCGCAAGAGGAATTTCTGGACACGGAAGTTGCAATTGGTATAGCTAGGGATCTTGCTAGTGAACATGATGCCTTCAGCCCATTGCCTACTGCTTGTACAGCAGGATTGTCACTTCGCCAGACAGCAGCCAGATCTTGCGTTGCCCGAGCCCCACTGACTTGCAAGACTGATCCTGACAGTGATTCGACATGGCACATATCGCAAGTACCTTCACGTAGGAGTGATGCTGCCAACAGAGCTAATCACCTCACACGTGGCAATTTTGCCCCTGGAGCGCGAAGCCATCTCGAAGCTGCACGTGAAAGGGCTGATCTGGTTGAATGTGAGGAGGAAGGGCGAGTCATTTACCTTCACACTTGGTTCATTCATCACAGAACACTGCCCAGATGCTACGATGGCCGAGCATTGCGACTCACAGGAAACTCAATGCACTGGTTTGATGAAATTGCAGACACTTGGGCTGATGTCATACATCCAGGAGAGCCTATCTCCATCCGAATTGTGCAACCGCAGCCCCCTTGCAGTCGCTTTGAATGTGTACAAGCACACCTTATGATTGAGCAAGCAGCTAGTCCTCACTTGGTTAGTGGTTTAGTCAGTTTTGTTGACTCAAGGGGCGGTGAACATTGGACCCACAGAGCACTTTCGCTGCATCACCTCCAAACCAAGCGCAGTCTGCTTGATGCTGCTGAACTCTCACAGTTTTGCTCAGTTCTTAGGTGCTCACTGACACACAATGACATTCCGCTTGGCCTCTTTGAGATTGATGAGATTGGTCCTGCTTGGAATTTTGTTGTACGTACTCTGCCAAATTTCATTGAACTTGACAATGACATGGGTGATTTCAACAGTTTGATGCAGGCACCAACTTTCCGTCACACCGGAGTTGTTGCCCCACCTGACGCACCTGGGGATTTTGGAACATGCGTTGCTTTGGAACGGCCCTCTCCATTGAACCCCAATGCTCCTGTGTTTGTGCCCGCTCAATCTGATATCACACAGCAGCCCGCCGACATTCAAGCTATCTACGAAGCGTGGAGGTTTGATGCAAGCTCTTGGGAGCAAGAAACTCCAGCAGCACACTTCATTGTGTGGTTTCTCTGTCCTCCAAATGATCAGCGGCGTTGTCTGTATGGAAGAAGAGTCACTTTACATGACAATTTCCATCAATGGAGAGAGCGACTCATTTTCGCCTGGCGTGACTTGATCACACCGCACGTACCCACCGGTATTCATCTTGTGCAGCCGCAGCCGCAAGTTCTTGAACCAGACATTACGGCGCATATTATCCTCACACAGTTGATGCCTGATCATGAATCTGGAGTCCTGATCACCATTGCGGATGATGCGGTTAATGACGCGCACCCTTTCAACCTTGCGGTAACTCTCAGTGACCCGTCCCTGCAGCCACAAGTCTTGGCCACAACAGGGTATGCCACGGAAGGAGGTATTTTCACGCTTCAGCGGGAAGGAGAAACAATTGCCCCGGATCAGCCCTTCCCCACGAGACATGGCTATGGACTCAACATGAGGGTTGTGAGACCCTTTCTACAACCTGGATGGAACCCCCCAGTACTCCCTGTGGTACCTGGTGCTGAAGGCCTTGGATTATTGCAAACCAAGGCTGCGCTTTTGAAGTCTGCTACTTGCGTGCGCCTAACACATGGGCAGGTGGCTCATACCCATGGGCCGCAAGACATCAGTAGCTTCGAATCATCGGCACGTGAGGAGGTATCTATCTCCCAGGTTATTTCACTGGCCGACAGTGTCACCAAGGCTGTCAGCATCGTGAAGGGCTCTGATGCGCTTGACCTTCCTTCATATATTGAAGTACCCCTCTCAGCCACAGAATCTGACATTGAAACCGAAATTGCCAGGTTCGGTTTTCACTGTTCAGCATATGCCTTTGGTCAGCACGACAAAGTTTTCTGTGTGCCACTTGGATGGCCTGCCTTGCAGACACAATATCATGTCCTCTTTGCCAACGAGGACACAAGCGATGCTTCTGGCTGTTTTGCCCACAGCTTCGCACATGCTTGGACAGAAATCACGCTCATGAGAATTCTCCATAGTCTAGGGTATGAGAAAGCCTTCATCTCTAGCATCACAACCCGAGCCAACCGCTTGTCGATTGTTTGCTTTTCTGAATCGCATGGAAGTGTTGCAGAAGTCAAGAACAGCAGGCCGACCAAGCCCTGGCCGCCCAGGCAACCGCAGTTTGCCAGAAAACCTTTCACTGATCGTTTTGAGAAGATTGACTCAGACTGTTTGTTGCGGTGGAATATTCAGTTTGAAGAGCTCCACAATTTCTTTCATCAACCACAGACCATGCTCAGTGTCTCATTTGATGGTGTTTCGTTACCACCAGTGACCCAGGCGGCTTTGACAAACATCTCATTTGCTGGCACACTTGAAGACGTTGACCGGATCATTATTTATGTGGACGGCTCATCACAGCCAAGTCAACGACATCTACCTCCACTACAAGTTGACATGCAAGGCATCCCTGATGCCTGGGCCTTCATTGTGCTTGGCGAAAAGTATGATGACCAAGGCGATTCAGTCCTCTCTCTCCTTGGGTGGTCGGCACATCAGGTGCGATATGATCCGGCCAGTCCGTTCTTTGCAGGAGCCGCAAGAGTCGGGCCACACATTGCTGAAAGAGAGGGTCTTTTCTTTGCTGCCCTATGGCGTGCTCAGCTCAATCTCAACATTCCCACTGTATTTCGCAGTGACTCCAGTTTGGCAATCGGGCAAGCCTCTGGGCGTATAGGTGCAATTGAGATTGACCTCTCTTTCTCGTTGCTCAGAGGTCTCTTCCAGTTCCTTGAAGCTGCTTTGGGCCCCGATTTGCTGCTGCTTGAGCATATCTATGGACACAACAGTGATCCTTGGAATGAAGCAGTAGACGCCATTGCCAAGCAGGAAGCACAACAGAACTTCTTTCTTCAGCGTCCTGACATTGACCTCCGACGATGGCACCAGGCTATTCCATTCTTGTGGATGCTCTTCAGTGACCATTACGGATGTCCACAATTTTGTGGCGATGGTTTCAATGTATGTGCTCCCAGTTTGCCACCAGAAGCCATTTGTGTGCCCGAGTCTCTGGCCTCGGCACCCACCTCAAGCAAGTTTGATTTCAAGATTAGCTTTGCTTCTGCGAATGTATCCACGCTTGGTACTGGCTCCAAAGGCCACACAGGCAAGCTGGACTACATCAAGGGCCAGTTTGTCAACTTTCATTTGAACTTCCTTGGGGTACAAGAAGCGCGCACCCAGGAGGGTATTATTCTCAAAGATGACATTCTCAGATTGTGTGCCGGAGCCGATGGCAAACATCTTGGTGTTGAGCTTTGGTGCAACCTGAAACAACCATTTGCCTTTGTCAACAACAAGCCAAGATTCCTGCGGGGCTCTGATTTTCAAGTGATCCACCGTGACCCTAGGAGGTTGCTCGTTCGTGTTCAACATGCAGCTTGGCAAACATACCTTCTTGTAGGCCATGCACCCCATAGTGGCATTGCTTTGGCTCAGAGGGCTGCTTGGTGGTCGGAGCTCCACCGCATCCTGCAAGCATGTCATCAAGATGTACCTTTGGTTGCCATGATTGACGCCAATGCTGCTCCGGGCGACGGTGATCTCAGGCATGTTCTTGGAGCAGGCTTCGCTGAAACCTCTGGTACTCCATTCCTCAGACAGTTTCTGGAAACTTTCAGCCTTTGTCTGCCCTCAACAGGTCCTTTGCACACAGGACCACGCCATACCTGGACAGCACCGGACGGAGTCAGCCAGCATTGCATTGATTATGTTGCAATTCCAAATTCTTGGCTCAGTCGATGCGTGTGGTCGCAGTGCCTCGAGGACTTGGACCTTAATGTGACACATGTAGATCACATTCCAGTTGGCCTTGAAGTTGGTTGGTCTGACCTCATTCTGTGCTCTCATGACACAAAGAGTGACTCAGGACCGAAGTTTGACAGAAATGCCATTGGCAGCGTTGATCTTACACCCTTTCTCTCCCAGTCTCATGACATTTCATGGAACACCGATATTGAATCTCATGTCGATGCACTCAATGCTTCTTTCACTGGCGTCTTACAGCAGTATTGTCCCAAGCCACAACGGTCTCCCAAAAAGCCGTTCATTGATGACAGGTGTTGGACCTTGAGGACTTGCAAACTGCGCCAGAGACGAATTGTCCGTCGGACATTAAATTGCATTGGCCGAGAATCCCTTTACAGAAGTTTCTTTGCGTGGAGATCCTTGAAATCATCTCGCAAGCCCTTTAGTGATCCGCTTTGGGATCTCTCATTCAATTATGGTACCACACTGCGTTGCGGAGGTCTTCGTGCCATAGCACAACTATGGTACTACTGTCGGAGGTCTTCGTGCCAAGCAGATGTTTACGAGGCGTACATCCATGCTCAACAGCTAGGAGGGCGACGCAAAACACCAGTCACCTTGGGTGCCCATCAAGCCAGAGCATTCCTGCGTTATCACAAGCAGCAGGGAAGACCAACAGCGCTCCTGTTCCTTGATTTAACGGAAGCTTTCTACAGGGTTGTCCGACCTTTGGCGCTGTCGGGATCCCTGAATGATGAGGTCCTTGCTGCCATGGCCGGCAGATTGCAGTTGGATGCCAATGTGCTCAGGGAGCTCCATGGACTTCTGCGACAGCCTGGTGCTATTGAACATGCACAGCTCCCCGAGCATGCACAAAGAGCCATCAGAGCTATCCACTGTGATACGCATTTTTCTCTCAGAGGCCAGACTGACTGTTGCCGCACCACACTTGGCTCTAGACCAGGTGATGCGTATGCTGATGTAGTGTTCGGGTACCTGTGGGCCCGTGTGTTGCACAGTCTGCAAGACCAGCTTGTAGCTCTTGGCCTTTGTGAAACTGTACCTGACGAATCTGGGCCTTCCTGGTTTGACAATGGGGACGACAGGCAGACGCAGCATATTCCCTTCATAGGGCCCTGCTGGTGTGATGACCTCTGTGTATGTGTAAGTAGCCATTCCCTTGAGTCTCTCCAGACCAAGATTGCCACGACCTCCAGTTTGCTCTTGGACCTTTGTCGTGTTCATGGCATGACACCTAATTTGCAGAAGGGCAAGACAGAGCTTATGTTTTCTGCAAGAGGGCCTGGCCAGAGAGCATTTCGCCAACGATGGTTTGGACCGGAGAGCAATGGAACTTTTCCGGTCCTGGGTGAATCCAACGTTTATCACCTTCCTCTTGTTGGACATTATCGCCATCTCGGAGGTTTTTTGCACCATAGCGGTGACATGAAGCTTGAAGTGAGACGGAGACTTGCGATTGCACATCAGACATTTTCACAGCACCGCAAACTCCTGTTTCAAAACCTGGCCATTCCTCTCGCACGGAGAGTCGAAATTTTCCGGTGTTTGGTTCTGAGCAAACTCCTATATGCCACTGATTCTTGGGTCCTGCAAGATCAGAAAACCAAAAATTTTGTTCATGCAGCCATTATACGGTTGTACAAGAGGTTGTTGAAGCTCCCTGCAGATGCTAGGGTCACTGATGAATGGGTGCTAGTGCACACAGGCTTGCCGAGCCCCACAGTGTTGCTTCGAGTCAGCCGTTTACGCTATTTGCGCGCTCTTTTTGCAGTTGGAGCCACGGCCCATTGGGGAGTCCTGAATCTTCATGCTCCTTGGAATCAACTTATTGAAGCGGATCTCCTTTGGATGTATCATCAGCTATGGAACTCGAGCTCCTTGAAAGACCCAAGGTCTCATCTCTCACAATGGTTGGATTTGCTCATTTGGCATCCGGGTTACTGGAAGAGACTAGTCTCCCGTGCCATGAAACATGATGTTGCACAGACTGCAAAGGTCTTCCATGTCAGACAGGCACATCAGAGCATTTTTGACTTGATGAGAGAGCGTGATTTCCATGTCCCATGCCTCACAACTTGCAATCCGCTTGGTGAGAGTGTGTTTGTGTGTATGTGTTGCAAAATTCCGTGCAGAAGCAAGGCAGGTGAAGGAGCGCACATGTTTAGAGCCCATGGTATCACCAATCCTACCCGAAGCTTGTTTCAAGAAACGCAGTGTGCAATTTGCCTGAAGGAGTATCACTCTTTTGGTCGATTGAAGCACCATTTGATTCGCAGTGATGCCTGCCGCCAGCAATGGCATGCTTTGAAATCATTTAAAGCTCCGCTACCAGGTATTGGCTCGACTGTTGATGAAAACCTTAATGCATTGACAGATCGCTTGGTCCCCCCAATGCAAGCGGCCGGACCTCAGCGTGATTTCCAAAGGCGAAGTGATTTTTCTTTAGTGGATGAGGAACTATATGAAAACATTGCTTTGGACATTCTACATGCAACTGACTGTGATACTCTGTCAGCGCAGATTCGTAGTCGTGTCCTTGCTGCCACTATCTCATGGACGACATGTTCAGCCACTCTGGAGGAGCTTCGTTTCCCTTGAATCGGATGGGCAAGACCTTGGTGATATCCCTTTGCAGAATGTGCTTCACCTTGTCATGCAGCTCCAGTCCGTTGACGCGTGGCCTTTTCTATCCACCGATGTATACCAGACTGTCGAGCACTTCCAAGATCTGGCACACATTGAAGGGGCCTGCAGTGAAATCCGCTGGCCAGAGGAAGCCTTCCCTGTCCCGCGGCTTTGGGGCAAACATCGAATTGTCCTTCACGCCTTTGCAGGCAGGCGCCGGCCTGGAGACTTTCAGTTCTACCTTGACCGCCTCCTTTCAGCGTGTGAAGATGGCATCTACATCCACGCGGTCTCCATGGACATCATCTATGACGCCACGCTTGGAGATGCTTCTTTGAAATCCACTCAGGAGTTCTGGTTTTGGGGTATTGATAAGCGTTGGGTTGTGGGATTCCTTGGTGGTCCGCCGTGTGAAAGTTGGAGCATTGCGCGTGGAGCTCTACTTCCAGATCATGCCGAACGAGTAGTCCCCCGAGTCATTCGCAATGTGCAGGAACTATGGGGACTTTGAGGCCCTTGGTCTCAAAGAGCTGAGGCAGATTGCCTTGGGCAACGATCTGCTCTTGTTCTCTCTTGCGTGCATCTATCGTTTGGCACTGGGTGGCGGCTTTGCAGTGCTTGAGCATCCTGCGGAACCTGAACAAGCAGACGCAGCTTCGATATGGCGCTTGCAAATCACCATCCTGCTCACGCACTTTCCAGGTGTCGAAGTCTTGAGGATCTCGCAAGGCCACTTTGGTGCACGGACCCCGAAGCCTACCAACCTTTTGAGTCTTAATTTGCCCGGCTTGAAGGAAGAGTTGAATCAGCATTCTGTCTGTGACAACTTACCCAAGCGGGCAGCGATTGGCCGTCAACAAGACGGAAGCGGGGCCACTTCACAATTGAAGGAGTACCCCCCGGCACTTTGCTTTGCATTTGCATCCTGTTTTTTTCATCACATTGTCAAGGTCCCCGTGGCTGCCTGCACAGAATCAGCAGACCACTTTTTGGAAATGTGTCAGAGCCTGCTTGTACAATCCTTCTCTGATCACATAGGAAGGGACTTTGCGGGATGAGCAGGTTTGCTACATCTTAGAATTTACCAGCTAGGCCGCAGCGACAGCTACATCTTGCCTTGGGGAAAAAAAACACACACTATATATATAAATACACTATACATGTTCGTGATGATTACAATATATATATATACACACGATAATCATCATGAACACCAATATCATGATGATCCCTGTGATTGGTCGATTGGTCCCAGGAAGTACTATGACTCAGCCATCGCTCCACGGGAGATGTATGACCAGGAGAGCGTGGGCGAGAGATCAGGGCGTTTCACTGGGATGTCTTTGGCAGCACCCCCAAAAAATGGTGGTTTAATGGGGTTTAACTATGAAAAATGGTGGTTTAATGGGATGTAGCTATAATGGGTTTTAACTAGGAAAAATTGTGGTTTAATGGGATTTAACTGTGAAACATGATGGTTTAATGGGATTTAACCAACAAAAACCGGCGATTTTTTAAATGGGATTTGTATATATGGGGGTAAAACGATGCCATTTGTACCACCCGTGACTGGGACTGGTAAACATACCACCTATAAAAATGTTGATGACTGGGGCATGGTGCAGATGGCATTGTTTTAGCCACATTATGTTCCTATTTTTTGGGGTTGCTAATCCAGTTGCAAGTTGATATATAGGGGTCATAAACCAACTTATGAGGCCAACTGCACCCTCGAAGTAGCTGGGATATGATCATGGTTTTGTGTTCCTTCACCTTTCGATGAACGTCATAGACAATCTGTTTATTCCAATTCCAGAAAAACCGAGCCGAAGTACCCTCTGGTCCTCTGGGAATCCTCCAGATGGCAATGGAAAATCCTCCAGATGATGTTCCATCCAGATTTTCCCCATGAAAATCCCATGTTTGATGACCGAAAAAAATCTCAGCATTATATAAACCATGTTTCATCATTTTTTCCATGGGGTTTGATGACCGAAAAAAGATGACCACGACGTCTCTTTGGTGCCATTCTGAACGCTGCTTGGAAAGATGAGCCGATCATCGGTCGACTTTCATCTTTCGGGTGCACGGCTGATTGGTGTCCATTAAAAATAACTGGTTGGTTAATATAAAGTTATATAGCAACTTACCCATCTAAGTTATTACTATATATATATAACTGCTGGCTTATTTGTTTCCATTCAAAATAACCATGGTAGCCATGGCCCATAGAAATTGATGATTCCCAGCTAGAAACTTCCATCTATAAGGGATTTTCCATAGCAATAACTGCTTGGTGGTTTGGTTTCCATGGATTTTATGACTTTCTTTCCATTCAGTAATTTCATAATCCCAACTGACTGACTCATATTTTTCAGAGGGGTTGAAACCACCAACCAGATAATATATATATACATATTAATATGATCATCCTGACATAGAAAGAATATCGATGTGTCAAAGATATATTTCCATTTTAGCGATGTTTTTTGGAAACACATCCATATTCTATCTACTCCAGGATGACTATATATATATATATGTATGTATGTATGTATGTATGGTATGTATGTATGTATGTATGTATGTATGTATGGTATGTATGTATGGTATGTATGTATGGTATGTATGTATGGTATGTATGTATGTAATGTATGTATGTTATGTATCTGATGTCTGTTATGTATGTTATGTATGGTATGTATGGTATGTATGGTATGTATGGTATGTATGGTATGTATGGTATGTATGGTATGTATGGTATGTATGGTATGTATGGTATGTATGGTATGTATGGTATGTATGTATGGTATGGATGTATGGTATGTATGTTATGTATGTTATGTATGTTATGTATGTTATGTATGTTATGTATGTTATGTATGTTATGTATGTTATGTATGTTATGTATGGTATGTATGTGGTATGTATGGTATGTATGGTATGTATGGTATGTATGGTATGTATGGTATGTATGGTATGTATGGTATGTATGGTATGTATGGTATGTATGGTATGTATGGTATGTATGGTATGTATGGTATGTATGTATGTATGTATGGTATGTATGGTAATGTATGTAATGTATGTAATGTATGTAATGTATGTAATGTATGTAATGTATGTAATGTATGTAATGTATGTAATGTATGTAATGTATGTAATGTATGTAATGTATGTAATGTATGTAATGTAATGTATGTAATGTATGTAATGTATGTAATGTATGTAATGTATGTAATGTATGTAATGTATGTAATGTATGTAATGTATGTAATGTAATGTAATGTATGTAATGTAATGTAATGTAATGTAATGTAATGTAATGTAATGTAATGTAATGTATGGTATGCATGTATGTATGTATGCATGCATGCATGGATGGATGTATGTATGTATGTATGGATGGATGTATGTATGTATGTATGTATGTATGTATGTATGTATGTATAATTATATATATAGAGACAACTATATGTATACTAGAGAGAGAGAGGGTAACCAGTAATATAGAACTTGGTAAAATCCAATGAATGAGTGATACACTGATGACATACTTCTCATTTTTCGGCGGATGTTACTTTATACAGTAGAAAACGGACATATATATCATAATATATATATATGTATTCCATCCCAAATGTTGTTGGGTTGAATCATGTCTAATGATTAATGCCAATTTTGGGTGAATTGAACACACCTATGAGTGAAACCGTTAGATGTTGTCTGAAACAAGGGAAAGCATCGAAAAAAACATGCTTTCAAGTCTTGGGTTTGTTGGTGATTTGTCATTTTCCCAACAGGAGATCCACTTCCCCATGGGAAACGGGGGTTTCGGTCACCATGGTCGACCATGGCTTCAACGTATGACAACTTCGGCAGGTGGCTCTGTGGAAGGTGCAGACGGATTGGCCCCATGAGTACTTTCGGCCGTCGGCCCTGTCCTGCGACAAGAACCTGAAGCTGATGCCGCTTGGCGTTTTTTTTTTTTCCGGGAGGAAAGGGCGCAGCTTGGCAGTCTGCGGGGGTAGGATACTGACATGGAGAGTTTAAGGTACATGAAATAAAGGATATTTAAGAATAACAGATATAAGAAACAAGATTTTCAGATAGAACATGATGATTTTTACCAGAGACACTTGACTTGATGAGAAGTAAACAAAAATATTTAACATTGTTCAACCACAGCAACGGGTGATCTCTCTGAAATTGCCAGGGACTGAAATTGCCGCATCAAACATTGTTTTTTTTTTTCATTGCATGATATTATGATAGCCTTTGGTCATCAAACATTGCTGGCAAAACCCCAATTAAATCTGATTGGTGGTTTGGAACATGAATGGATTATGACTTTCCATTCAGTTGGGAATGGAAAAATCATCCCAACTGACGAACTCCATCATTTTTCAGAGGGGTAGGTATACCACCAACCAGAAATAAGTGGGACAATGAATGCCATACACGGATTCACGGATTCGGGATTTTCCATTGCTGGGCTAGATCACTGGAGGATACAATGAGCTATTGCGGTTGCATTTTTGCCTGGTGGGTATGATGAGTGATCATTTAATCATTTCCCATTTATGCACGGACTGGGTCATTTTCTCATCGTACAAGAACTGTAGGCAAGGGCAAGCCAGGGGCGTTTCAGATAGTTGATATCAATGTCATGAAAGTATAATAAGGACCCCCCCCAGATTTCAGGCCCTATGTTTCGGGTTGATTCAGTCACAACCATCCACCAAAAAAAACACGGTTTTTTTCGTTGTTTACTTGCTTCTGAACCCCTGTTGTTGGCGGGAGTTCCCTTCTAAAAGAAAGACACCTATGCTTAGCTGTTTCGTCACTCGCGTGCTGGCACTCAGCACTCACATGCCAGCACTCGCGTGCTCATCACTCACTCCAGTGTTTTTGGTATGAATTCTGGTAGACTGTATTGTTTTACATACTGGATGCTTTTATTGGAACACGAAAAAAAACATGGCAGTGATGGCAGTGATGGCAGTGATGGCAGTGATGGCAGTGATGGATGCTTTTCTTGGCATCAGCTGCAGAAATCAAATGGTCACCTCGGTTTGTGGAGGATACCGTGAAATAACACCCGACATCATGCTGTGGTCTTTCAACCTCCAAGTGTGAACCGGCAATGCTTTTGCGCAGATGTGACAGTTAAAACCATACTTTCGCTAGCCTTCCCATGGGATCCATGGTGCTGCTATATATGGTAACATGGATCCCATCAATATACCCCCAATGTTAGCATATATACCATACATGGATCCTATGGGCTTGTAAGGTTTTCAATTTCAGTGGATGTTTTTTTGCGGATATAGTTAAAAGCGCATTTACATACATGACAGTGGTAAAAACCCACTGCGTGACGAACTTGCATGCTAGCACTCAGCGTTGCGCGTGCTGCGTGCTGAAGCTGCTAAGCACCTATGACATTGGTATCAACAATGCAATGGGACTACTATCCAAAGGCTGATAGGAATGGCACTATATCATACAATCGAATCATACGATCCAAATCAATGGCATAATTGTGAGTATCCCAGGGGCGATGGGAATCAACTATCCACTGGGGCACTCATGTTTAAAGAAAAAACAATCCTTTGATTCCTATAGAATAGCATAAATCAACTATTAAAACTGTCCCGTGAGTATCCAATGGCTATTCCAATTTGTAGTCCTATACCATTGATATCCACAACATTTGATGTTATTCTACATCGCATCAATATTCCAATATTAGAATGATATCAACTGGTATCAAGTTTATTCAATGGGTACATGCCATTCTAATCGTATTCATATTCCCATGTTAGAAGAGCTCTTGGAAGTTATTTCATTGTTTCCAGTTGCTTCCAGTATAGTGGATCAACTCTACATTCCAATATTTTTGTGCAGTAAGTGTTCATCAATATTTTCGACTGAGCAGTGAGCAAAAATCCGGTTGATTGATTAGGGAGTTCTGCTGGCTAGTTTGGATATTATTGTCCGTAATGGGAACATCTATCAACCAAACACCATAACCAGCTTTTTGACGAGGCTGAATTTAAAACATGTTAAAACTCATCCCTTCTCCCATTTACCCTCTGGTTATTTAACATAGCCATGGAAAATGGCCCATTTACAGATGGTTTACCGTTCTTAAAAATGGTGATTTTCCATGGCTATGTTGAATAGCCAGATGGTATATGAAAAACACACACACACACCCACACACCCAGGGGATGAAATCACATGGGATCATACAATAAGGCTGTTTGATATTAGTTTATGTTGGATTATTCGATTATTCCAATGGCGATGGTTTGCCCAGAAAAACCGGACCGTTCGAGATATCGACCGTCTACCATCCATCAGCAATCGATGAAAATCACCTAGGGACCTAAACCTCGAAAAATTAGGATTATCATGATAAATCATGATAAATCGATAAAGCATCATAAACCATCATAAACATCACATATCCATAAATATTAACAAACATATTATAATTCATATTAACATCCATAAACATCCATAAATCATCACTGGTTGGTGGTTTGGAACCTGAATTTTATGACTTTCCATTCAGTTGGGAATTTCATCATCCCAACTGACGTTAACTTCATCATTTTTCAGAGGGGTTGGTTGAAACCACCAACCATATATTGACTAATAGTGGTTAATAGATCTATATCAATCAAGTGATAGATCCATAAAAATATATCCATAAAAATATCCATTAGTAGTGGTTGTATATAGCCATTATATATTGTATCCCATAGCCTATATGTATAGATACATTGTCAATAATATATACATAGCCTATTGTATCCCATTATATCCCGTCATATCCCATTATAGTCAATCATCAAGGAAACCCAGGCCCAGGCTGGTTGCTGGTTGGTTGCAAAAACACCACAATGATCATATTAACATCCATAAATCATCCATACCATCTGGTAATTTAACGTAGCTATTGAAAATTGCCATAGACATAGTGGATTTTCCCATTAATAGCATGGTGATTTTCCATAGTTATGTTAGTTATGTAACAGTTTACCAGAGGGTAAATCATCCATAAATCATCCATGGAACCCATCAAATCTTCCCCGGTTGTGGTTCACTTGGCAAAAACAACGAGGCTCGGGGACCAGTTCGCCATCTACGCGGCGGATCTGAAGCTCATCGGCACCGGCGCCGCAGACTCGGTGGAGGCGCCCAGATCTGGCTGAGTTTTGGGGGCATGGAAAAGCCGTGGAAAATGGTGATTTCATGGGATTTAAGTATGAAAAATGGTGGTTTAATGGGTTTTAACTAGGAAAAATGGTGTTTCTTAATGGGATTTAACTATGAAAAATGGTGGTTTAATGGATTTAACCAACCAAACTGAAATATGTTCTTGATGCTGAAGCCATGTTTCAGGTCTGGCAAATGGAAAAAAATCAGGGGGTAGAACGATTTGCAAAATGCTGACACGCCGTTGTGCAAACTGCTTTGCTTCCCCACTTCTTCACTGCCGAATTCCACTTTTTCCAATTGTCAACTCAGAGAACTCCGCCAGTTTTCCTGGTTTCATCAGATTCCTCTTGGGTAAACTAAGATAATTTTCAGTGACCCAGCATTGGGAGTTAGCCTATGGTTTCCAATGGGGAGCTACCCAATGGTTTCCTCTAAAAATGTTGGGACAATGTGGAAAACCGAGGCATTGTTGTTAATGTGGGTAAAACAATGCCATAAACCCACCATCCCCCAGGAAAATCACCATTTTTATAGGTGGTATGTTTACAATTCCCAGTCATGGCTGGTAAGAATGGCATTGTTTTAGCCACATTATATATACAAATCCCATTAAAAAATCACCGTTCTTGTTGGTTAAATCTATTAAACCACCATTTTTCATAGTTAAATCCCATGAAATCACCATTTGGCCCCATCCTGTATGGTTGTTTCGGGTAACTCACCAAATGGTGATGTAGCTCAGAGATTTCGATTTCAACTCCTGGGCCAAACAGCTAACTCGTTTGGAGAGCCGATGCTGCTGCAGCACAGGGACATATATATATTTTATTGATCAGAATCATCTATATATAAATGGAGATTTTTAATAGGGATTTTCTGGAGATATTAAGTGATATAATGAGATTTATATCTGGTTGGTGCTGACTGGAACCATGGAATGGATTATGATTTTCCATTCAGTTGGGAATGGAAAATCATCCCAACTGACTTGAACTCCATCATGTTTCAGAGGGGTCGGTTGAAACCACCAACTATATATTGATTAATAGTGGTTAATAGATCTATATCAATCAATTGATAGATCCATTAATATCTCCATAAAAATATCCATTAGTGGTTATACGGTTATTAACGATGGGGCTGAGTAGTGAAGAGCCCAGGCCCAGGCTGGTTGCTGGTTGCTGGTTGCTAAAACACCACATCGATCATTCGGGTGGAAAGGGTGATCCGAAGCAACAAAATGGATCTCGTCTCGGTGTGCCTGATTTTCTGGGGAATACCATCTGGTTATTTAACATAGCCATGGAACATCACCATGCTATTAAGAACGGTGTTTACCATCTATTTCGATAAATGGGCCATCGAAAAACCATGGCGAAGTGTGAATGTCATAACCACATGGTACTGTTTAAGTCTAAATTGAATCCCCATTTTTTTCCATGAAACATACTGAGAGTGGTGGGGATTTGGTAAGTGATACTGATGATCCACCTCTGAAACGACCTCTGAAATACATATGACCTGACCGGTTTGGGATGTTTCAGATCCGTCTCCTCAGATCTTGTACCCGGCCTGGTAAACTAACAGTAACTAACACAAAAAAACAATGGAACATCACCATTTTTCATGGGAAAACTCACGAACTAAATGGCCATTTTCAATAGCTATGTAACAAATTAGCAGAGGGTAGAGATTTCAGCCCAGAAGCGACAATCAAGAGATAATTATATAGTGACAATGTTAATACGCCTAATGACAATGACAAGAACAATGGGCATTGCCAGAAACAGCAAGGATGTATCATCACGATAATGATAACACATACCATTAGATTTTGCCTAATAATTGTGACATATTATAGCACTATCACAACTATCAATATAACACGGAATAAACATTAGTAACAACAGCAATAACAATAGAATATTCCAATTTTTCAATCTTGGGGTTACATACAATTCCACAATAGTGAGAACAATATGACAATAGCAGTACAGGATGGGGCCCCAGTTCGTTAGCTCAGTTGGTAAACAGAACTATAACAACCATAGTGTATGATATGCAAATTACATCTTATAACTATATTTAGATGGGGTTATAAACACTATGGTTACATATAGTTATAGTTATATAAACTTATATACCAACTTACCATCTAAGTTATTACTATATATATATACATAATGGGTACCCTCTGGTAAACTATTATAGCTATTGACCATGGCCCATTTATAGTTGATTTACCCATTAATAACATGGTGATGTTCCATAGTTATGTAACAGTTTACCAGAGGGTATTCTCAGTTTCTGAGTTTCAGAGGGGTTGAAACCACCAGCTAGATGTATATGTATATATATATGTACATATATTGCGAATGTTTAGTGGGATCCCCAATCACACCTTACCGGAAAGCTGAACCCTGCCAGCCTGATCAACCCAATGCAGAGACCCTGCTGCTGCTTCCTGTTTCACCCGTAGCTCCTACCAAGGCTCAATGCCCTGTCCCGCCCACCACTAAGGACGGCGAGGCGGCCGGCGATGGATGCAAGCAGTGAAAAGCTGTTAAAGGTCAATGGAACCTGAGACATGGATGTGTATGACAAGTGGTTTCACACTGGTCAAAAATCAAAAGATTAAAAAGTTTATTTCCCATCACATCCATGTTCCTTGGAAGCAGTTCCATCTTTCAGCCACTGCAACCGCTCACGCTTGGAAGCTCTCCCATCACAAGCTTTCTCCTTCGTCAAACAAAGTATATCGCCCTGACTTCAAGCATTCCCGCAACATGCCTGAATCCATACTCTTTGTCAAGGAGTCAGCCAGCATAGCCTGAGTGCTGATCCAACGCATAGCTACGTTCTCTCTAAGGCGCTCACGTATGAGCAAACATTCTAAAGTTGTTCTGTACTCTGTACAGACTGGGACAGAGGTCTTTGTCGCCAGATCGTAGACGCTCTTGCAATCAGTCACTGCGCTGGAAGTGGGTGCTTTGGCCAAAACTTGACTAGGATTCGCCCAGTCTACTGCCGGATCTTTCAGCCATTCCCACATCACTCTGATGTATCCCAATCTGTCCAGGGCTGAGCTGAGTGCCATCGATTCTGCACTTAAAGTTGAAGTGACAACTCGAGGTATTTTCCGTGAGCTCCATGCAATGGGGCAGACGACAGTGCGCTCATTTTGAGCCAGCCGAGTGTCCGTTGAAAATATCAACGTTCCCTGACGTGAAGACAAATCCTTAGAAGTTGAAAAAGAAGCATCAGAAAAGGCACAAAAAGCAACACGATCTTCAGGAATAGGTACCAACATCAAACAAACCGGATGAGTTTTTCCTTCATATAACACTCGATTGGCTTCAATGAGATGTCTCACTTTGGCTCTTGTTACAATGGCCTGCAATTGGCCGGTTTTCGCAGCCAAGTCGGGACGGGTGTGCACTGCTCCATACTGTAAACTGCCGCACAACCGGCGAAGCTGTTGTCGCTCCACCTCTGTGACATTTTCTTCGGGTTGTCCTCTTCTATTTCGGGGAATTTCTATGGGCTCTATCTTTTGGAGGTACCCCATCTGATCCATCTCAATAGTCCCATCATCCCACTGCTTATAGTGGACCCCACAAAAATCAAATTCCCTCTCATTAAAAGCCCCGAAATCATAGATACTCCGAAGTTTGGCAATGACCCCTTTAAAATATTCATCACCTGCACCGATGCCATCGTCAACATGAATACCCAAAACTCCTCTAACCTTAGGTTTGCCTTTGGCATCAGGTGTCACCAAACTAAACAGGCAACCATCCATGGGACATGTCAAGAAGCCCAGCGATTCCAACGTTGCTTTGAAGGCCCGATACCACAAAAAGGGAGCATCTACCCTGCCATAGGCTCCCCCCTCTAAACCACATTGGTCACCCTCTTTCATATGCAGGGCTTTTCGGATTTCTCCCGGTGGATGAATTCCAAGAGGTCTGCCATCACCTTCCCCTTTGAGAAAGGCTGTTGAAATGTCAAAGTTAATCAGATCCCATCGGCAACTGGCAGCTTTCTGAAGCAACAGCTGTTTGGCATCCTTGGAAAGAGTTGGAGCGTCATTTGGTACCACACCGATACCAGGATCTTCAAAACCCAATATGATCAGGCGAGCCTTTGCTCTGCGCTCGGTGTTGCCAGGCAGAGGATCCTTCCAAGTCAGGAGCCACCGACACCTCGTCACTTGTTCTGGATGCAAGGTGCCTTTGGCCAAACGTTTCACTGTGCCATGATCCAACCAAGCCTTGACCTCCTTTTGTTTTGCCACATCAAACAATTTCTGATCACTGGGACCCAACCTCCGATAGTCGACTTCAACCCTCTTCTTTCGATCCCCTGTTGCAATAAAAACATCCTCAAAAACTTGGGGGTTCTGACAAAGGAGATCAGCCACCGGTGTTTCCATGTCATGGTCTACCAGGAACTCCCAAACCCCACAACCATCCTCACACACTTCTAAATCATCCCCAAAAACACACAGACCATCATCACTATCCGGAACAGGAACAAACCTACCATCATTCAGGTCAGGGGTTTCTTCAACCTGTTGAGGGGGTTCGGAAACCGGTGGCTCAGGAATATGTATGCCAGCTGCCATGTTTTCATGAGGTTCTACTTCAGGGTTCCCATTTTCGGTGGTTCCAGGGCCCATGCCTCCACTACTCCCCAAATCAATAAACCCTCTTCCCTGTGGTTTCTCATCCCGAACTTCCCCATTTTCATCTCTAGGCAGATTGGCATATTCCCTCAAGGATGCTGGTCGGATGTGTTCGGGACTGGCACGGATGACACGTCCAAGGTGACTAAGCCAGATGACTTTGGGCTTCTCTGAAACAATGACCTGTGCAGGACCATACCACCTACCCCGCTCGATACGATTGTTTCCCTTTGTTCGTCGCCAATATAAGACCCAGTCACCTTTTTCATATTCTACCTTACCTGGCCGACTCTGTCGCAAGAGAGCTCGTCGAAATGACGAGTCGTTGTCTGCCTGTACAAAGGCTCTCCGGGCACTCTCCCTACGCTGCAAGGCCGCTCGAAAACGGATACCCTCTGGGGACGAGCTCTCTGCAAGGCTGTGACTGGCCGCATCGAAGTCTGAGGTAAGAGAGCCTGGAAGGCGCCTTGACTTTCCCAGTAGACATTGCTCTGGGGTAAAGCCATTGACTCGGCTCAAGGAATTCTTAGCAGCAAACGCTTGACGCAAACATCGAGAAAAATCCTCAACAGTGAGGATACTTTGATCCTTCTCCATACGAGTCAACATATTTTTGATGATGCGTCCATGCGCCTCAGCTCTACCATTCTGCCAATGCGACTCAGCAGCTGTCATTGATACCCTGATTCCCTCACTTTGGAGAGCAGCGGACCATTCGTCACTGATGTATTCCCCTGCCGGGTCCAAGTACAGCAACGTGCATGGTCCGGCCCATTGGACCCAGGCTTGTAGGAAGACTCGAATTTGGTCCTCAACCTTTCGCGCACACACTGCACCTAGATGATACAAAGTAGACTCATCAATGAAATGCATGAAATGAAAAGTCTTCCCCTGGGCATTTGTCCAATAAGCCCCATCGGCTCCGACAACATCATTGAAATCCAGGTTTTCATGAATGCGACTTGGTTGGGACAACTTTGGTCGATTTTGGGTTTCAACACAAGTATCACAACTCATATCTTTCGCCCGGGCTACAATCTCAGGCTTAGCCCCTCGTTCCGTGAGAAAACGAACCATCTTATCAGGATCAGGATGACCAAGATTGTTGTGCAAACGCCTAAGCTCAACTTGTTCCCCCTTATCCAACATGAGAAACCCAGGCCCCGATTTAGGGATAATTCGGGGGACCCATGCAAAATTTTCCCCATTGGAATTGGAGGGCTCGGCCATGACTTGATCTTCATTTGGAACGCAGACCGGAGACTGGCCTTCGGCACTGTCTCGGTCGGAACTGACAGCGGCACTCGGAGGATCCACCACAACACCATCTTCATCCTTAATCCCAAAAATAGAGAGTGAAATTCTGGCTGCCCCAGTGGACCTGATCTGCCGAGCACGTGTGAGCGTGCTCCATTTTTCGGGAGGCCCCAAATCAACAATCTCCCCCGAGTTGCGTGCCACCAAGACTGTTTTCCGCCAGGGAAACACTTCACAGTTTGCTGCGGCCGGCTGGATACGGTGTCTGTCTGTACCCCGGCATGCAACCACCAGTTTCACTGTCATGTCAGGCACCAGTTGTTGAACCATTCGGAACACGGCATCACCCTCTTCCCCCTTATAGAAAGCATTTCCTACTCTTGGGGTGGAATGTCCAGCTTGACGGAACACATCATGCCATGTGGGTGCTTTGCCATACAGTGAATTTTCTGGTTGTTTCAAGCTGACGCGACGTCTTTTCTGGAGCTGCAATGCCTCTTGTGCCATTTCGGGACGTTCGTGATCCTCAAGGCCTAAAACCATTTCTTCTAAAACCAAAGGAGTTTCCCGATGTCGGGATTCGGCCAAAAGAACCCTAGCAACTCGCCGTGCGAACTGTGAGGTGTATGTTTGTGCATAGTGTGACACTGTTTTCCATGAACCCTCATGTTTGAACTTTCCTTGAATTGGTTGGTGATCATGATCACCTCGACATGTTTGTGTGTTGAGATTCAAAAAGAGTGTCCGACATGTGGTGTTTAAAGGGGTCCTTTTCCTGAGAAAACCTGAGGCTGAAGGCAATCTAAGCTTCCCAACCTGGCACATATCAAAAGTGGCTGGCAGCGTTCCCAGAGCCATGTCGGACAGTTCCGGCTGAGCAGTCATCTCTGATCCTTGTGGTTGTTCATGATGGTAGTGCCGTGACTGACTCACCTGATGAAGGTACAACTGATTACATAACATCAAATGTGGTATATCAGCTTCCCTCCGTTCCATGATTTGATCCAACATCTTTACACTTCGTCCCATGTTGAACCTTGAGAAGTTTCCCCATAGTTTGCATTCGGGTGCTACCCATATGTTGCGGGGTTCCAACAAGTAAATCCATGACCACAGTTTCTTCTGACCCGATGATGTTCCCAGATCCCCATCTTGCTTGGTAAATCGAACTGCTCTACCCCCCAAAAGATTAACTTGCTTGGTTAATTGGGATTCAGTATCGCAGTAGACTTCAAGAAGATCGATCCCATTGGTGGTCTTGGTCATACTTTTCTTTAAATTGGAATTCCCCAACATGTTGAGATTCTTTCCCCGACATTTATATACCCGTTCATTTTTGAACACATATGCCGGATCCTTTTTGAGTGTGGACAAACCGCCCTCGATTTGGTGGGTAAGATTATTCAATTTCTCTGCCATCTGGATCAGTTGCTCTCCGGATGTTGAAACACTTCGGTGCCCGACGTCTCCTTCTGCAGCTCGCGCTGCAAGATGGCAATCTGTGTCTGAATCTGCATGATCTTCTCCTTGTTGGGCTGGGTCTCCATCTTGGTCGTTGGATTGTCGAGGACCCATGGAACCGATGTTTCCACCGGTATCTGGGTCCATTCCTCGAGATCGGACTGCTTGTCCTTCTCCTTGAGCTTGCCCTGACTGATCGGCTGAGGCACTGTGTTCGAGGCCATCGAAGACATCGGCGGCACTGGCATCTGCGGTGGTGTCATCGGAGGGCCCTGTGAAGTCGAAGGACTCCCCTGTCGGCCACGTCTCTTGGCCTCCTCGCTGGCCGCTCGACGAGCTCGACTGTACATCTGAAAACTTCGAACCCACGAGGACACCCCTCTGCGGTTCCACATCTGGTTGACATAGCCCTGGTCCAGTTCGTAGATGGCCGCGAAGCTCTTTGAAGCATGCTTGCCCGATGGAGCTTTGAGATACCCCCAATCCGTGAGAGTATTGATATCCGGAGGCCTCACCAAGGCCTGCGGAAGATCTCCGTGGGTGTGATAGCCCATCAGATTTCCATCCATGGGCGTGGTCAGCATGCGGTCGAGATAGTTCGGCCCTTGGAGATTCGCCATGTCGACCAGATGCGGTCTCACTGAAAATACCCCGGGCTGGACGATCTTGGTCACTCAGAAGAGCTGCGTTGCACGCAGAATCATTTCGGTTCACTCGGCTCATACCTTGGTGATCATTAACTGAATTTTCCTTAGGAAACATGTTCTGAATTCCATCCTGAGTGGACATGTCATGCATATGGTGGGTGACGGCAGCATGAACCTGTGGCGTTTTCATGTTGTCATGTTTTGAATCATTCAGTTTGTCTCCAAGTGTTCCATCCGTTTTCAATGACATTGTTCCGTTTTCATGTTTCGTTTCGTTTGTGAATGATTCCTCAGTGGGTGCACAGAGTGTGTGTGAAGGTGCATCACTCAGGTGGGGAGTTTTGTTCAACAAATCAGTCACCTTCACTCCCAGCAGATTTTTCCGGACATGAAATAAAGGAATGGTCTCTTCACAACCACGAAAACCCAAACACTTTCCTTCAACATCAATAATACCCTTCAACCCTTTCAAAATGGCACTTGAGATCAGGAAAGGAGTATGTCCCGGCACGACTTCAATTCGAAGCCATCCTTTTTGCGCGCGAGGGAGCATGACAGCACAATTGCTCGTCAGTTTGCCAGCATTGCCAAACTTGAAAACAACACCTTCCGAGGGGACCTGCATAACCCTTTTTCCAATTTGGGGGGGTAAACTGCGAACCAACTTCTTCAACCGTTCAGCCCCTATGACGGCACGGCTGGCACCAGTGTCGATGATTGCTTCATCATCGGCCTCCTCTGCGCTAAAAATTGAAACAGCAGGTGCGGACGTCGTACCTGCATTCTTCAAATCCAGTGGATGGGCTTCGAAAGACACAGCAGCTCGAGCGTCGCAGGACATGTCATGTTTCCTACAACAACTTAAAAGTTTGTGGGTCAAGTTCATGGACCATTGTGTTGTTCCTAAAAAGCAACATTCAACCCGATCCGAACACTCAGCATGAAAAACATGTCCATGAATTTTTCCCAAGTCCTCCAGGTATGCCACAGCGCCCTGAGGAAGGTCATCAACGACTTCCACAGCAGCATCAAGCCCGATGTCCTCCGTGATGACCATCACCTCCTCATCGGTCTGAAGGATGCCCGTGAAGGATTCCATCTCATTTGGCTTTTTGCCCAAGCCTCCAGGAGTAGGAGTGGAAGAGAGAGGGCATTCTCTCTTCCAGTGACCGGCTTGTCCACATCGCCGGCAAGTGGAGTTCGCTATGCGATCTGCCAGGCTCCTGCGGCGACCCCCAAAGCTCTGATTGCCCTGAGCTCCAAAACGAGCACCACCCCCAGGAGACTTTCCCTTCTTGCCCTTTCCACGGCCTTTGGACCCCGTCACTGGCCAGAAACCACGGCCCTTGGCCTTGTCTCTCAGGCGCTGCCTGGCTTCCTGATAACTGGTAAAACAGGCAGCCAGGTCCTGACTTTCCTGACAGGCAGTCAGGATCTGCTCCTCGAACTCCTGTATGAACATGGCATCATCGTCACCACTTTCAAGCAGTTGCTGCATCAGGACGTCTTCATCCATCTCTTCCTCTTCCTGGTAGTAGATCGGCTCTTCATCAACATGGTTCACATCATAGGTCTTTGTGCGGCCCTGAGTTTTGCCCTGGGTCTGCAAGTCCTGGAAAAACTTCGATCCCAACAACCGGATGCTCTTTCGAGCCAGATCATAAGAAAGATTTCCTGCACAATCCAATATGATCTTTTTGCGATCTTCGGCACCAAGGACACTTTGACGAAGGAGCACGTATGCTCTGACATCTTCCAGCTGCACCTTTTGGCTCATCAGCTCCTCGAAGGCAGCATCATGCCGAGCCAAATAGGAGTCATTTGACTCATCACTTTTCTGCGAGGTCATGTACAAGGCTTTCTCAAACAAGTCAAATTTCTCCTCACTCGGAAGACGACCCCATTCTCCTCCGAGGGCCTCCACCAAGTACTTGACCCCGTCCTTGGACTTCAGGCGACCAGGGTCCAAACGTGACACCTTCTGAAAGGCTACCCCTTCAACTGCCATCGCAGCCCTTGGAGCAAGTTGATCCAGGTATTCGGCTGGCCACAGTTCTCGCAAGAACTGAAGCTTCTTGGAGTAGGTGCGAACATCTGTTTCGCCAGGTGTGAATCGTGGAATCTGATTCCACGGCACCATGGATCCCGGCAACCCAGATCCCGCTGCTTGCGCGTCCGCTGTAGAACCCTCCATGGCTCAGGTCTTTCCTAAGGAAAACTGTGTTGTACCTACCCCAGGTAAACAAATCCCCCTTAAGGAGCCTGTGATTACGCGGCAGCCCAAAGCTCCGCTACCAATGCGAATGTTTAGTGGGATCCCCAATCACACCTTACCGGAAAGCTGAACCCTGCCAGCCTGATCAACCCAATGCAGAGACCCTGCTGCTGCTTCCTGTTTCACCCGTAGCTCCTACCAAGGCTCAATGCCCTGTCCCGCCCACCACTAAGGACGGCGAGGCGGCCGGCGATGGATGCAAGCAGTGAAAAGCTGTTAAAGGTCAATGGAACCTGAGACATGGATGTGTATGACAAGTGGTTTCACAATATATATATATATATACATATATATACATATATATATATATACATTATATATATATACACATTATATATATATATTGGGTAAGTGTATGGATATCAACCAACGTTCCCCCATCCGGGATTGGGGACCCAACTCATCGGTTTACTCCGTCGGAACAATTCTCCCAGGGCGTCACGGGTCGAAATTCCAGCGACGACCGGGTGAAGTTCCTCAGGACGACGGATGTTTTTCGGAGGAAGCCACAGATTCGATGCGACAGATATGGAAATATGGGAATCTGTTAATGGAAATATATGGAAATATATAGGACATTTCCATTGAAATTTGTTGAAATATGGGAATTGGGTAAATTTCAATAGAAATGTATGGGAAATCTATTGGAGATTCATGGAACATATATGGGAATCATATTTGGGAATATCTGGGTAAATTTCATCACCTCACTGTTCTCCACTGGGAATGATGGTTAGTAGGGGTGACTATCCCCAAATGACCTTATTTCAGGTTAGTGAAATATTATAATTTACCCAGATAGGAATTTCAATGGACATGTATGGGAAAGATATTGGAGATATGGAACAGTTTTTTTTTGGGAAATATTTGGGAAATATGTGCATATGTGGAAGGATGGGACATGTATGGATCAACACCTTGGTTTTTCATGTGAGTTATGGCCATGCAACAGGAACCGATTTATTGGAGGTACCTACCCATATATAAGGCCTATTTTTTAGGGAATATCCCCACAATTCATAGGATCCTGAAAAATGGTACGTTTACGTAGCTCCATATTTTAGGATCCTGAAGATCTCCCATTGACCAAACAGAAAATTGACCATCCCCAGATGGAGATCTTTGAGGAATAGCCTCTGGTAATTTGTTACAGTTTACTATTGAAAATTGCCAATTTATAGTGGATTTACCCATTAATAGCATGGTGATTTTCCACAGTTTTCTGTAAACGTTTACCAGAGGGTATATGGAAGAATGGGAGCCATGTCCAATGACATTATGGGAATTGACCGGGGATAACATGGGAATTTATCTATGAAGTGGTGATTTAATGGTACTTAAACTTGTCGGATGAGATATGACGGGAAACATATACATACTATTTTTTTACCCTCTGGTAATTTGACGCTTTGTACGAAATTCACATGTTTTTAATAGGTAAAACATCTCTGAATCATTTCTTTTAATAGACCATGTATAACATAGCTACGTTGAAGAATCAGAGAGTACATGTGGGGAAATCACGTGCACGTGCTAAATTCATAGAATCCATTTTTAAATATGATGTGTAGATATAAACATATAGAATACACACATATTTGTTTGGGTGGGAAAAACGCATATAAAGAAGATCAGAACACAACTTGGGTGTTGATAATTTTGAGCCATGGCTATGGGGCAACCAATAGCTACCTCACCAAGAATTATGTTTTTTTATTATGGGTGGTATCATCCCTTAAACCATGGTATAGCTAATTATGGTTCATCTACTATGTTTCAATTATGGTTTATATATACATATATATATATGGTGTATGTATCTATTAATTCTGGTTTATGCTTAAATGTTCTTGTTTGATTTCTGGAATGACTATGCTCAGATAAGCCAGCTGCAGCGATGCTCACCGTTCTGCATTTTTTTTTCTTGGCTAGTTTATTTTGTTAACAATTTACCCAGGCCATATGGTCAGTTGCTAGTACAACATTAAAGACATGTTTGAATTGAATTGTCATGGCCTTTGCAAAGCCAATGTTTCTATGATTTGTGCTGATATTTGCAGCACGTTCAGTACGTTTGGATTTACTCTGAAAGGCTGCCAGTGATGCTGCTATCACCTCTGCACCTATCATTTGCATCTATCGAAATTGCAGATTGAGATTAAAACAGACATCAAATTTCTACATATTCTTCTCTCCACTTTGACGGAAAATAACTGTAACCTTCAAAACAATATAATTTTCACTGTCTTTGATGGTGAAGAATATTCCCAGTGAAAAGTGACCTTAGAACATGCAACAAAAGTGACCAATCTTCTGATGTTTTCAACATCTGGTTGGTGGTTTGGAACATTTTTATTTTTCCATTCAGTTGGGAATGTCATCATCCCAACTGACGTTAACTCCATCATTTTTCAGAGGGGTCGGCTCAACCACCAAAACCAGATTATTATTAACCATCATTAACCATATATTAACCATATATATGAACCATTAATATTAACCAGTATATTACCAACCAATAGTAGGTGGCTCAACCACCAACCAGGATTATCATTAACCATCATTAACCATATATTAACGATATATTAACAGTACATTAACCAGCTAATTATTGGGTATATATTATTATATGGTTTCTTGCACTTCACTGTTCCAATCGTAGCTCCGTCGAGTTTTTTTTCACGAAAGGACGGTGACTCTGCAGCCGATGATGTTGACCTCCGAATTGGACCAGTCCTGGAGGACGTTTCGGGCGCGAGGAATGGGGCTGGGGCTGTGCCATGGTCAAGTTAGCCTCTGGTTTTGACGTTTACATCATGGGAAAAACATGGGAAAATGGTGATTTATATTGAACATCACCATTTTTAATGGGTAAATCAACTATTTCTATGGCCATTTTCAATAGCAACAATTTTTTTCAGAGGCAAAATGGGAAATTGGGCGATGGTCGATGATTCCCATTTGTACCTACCACCAGTTATAGTCGATGTGAGTCGAGCGGTTCAGTGACTCGATGTGACGGCCAATGTGCTGCCAATGTGCAGTGGTAAACGCCCCATTTTGAGTTGGTAAACTTTTAAACGACGACATTCCCATCAACATCGAGTTGGGCATCCTGGAGATCAATGGGAGATTTTTTGAGGATCCAATTGATGGAGGTACTGTAATTACCATTTTTGAGGCAATATTTTGCTGGGATATTCCCTGAAATTTAGGCCTAAAAAATAGGCCTTATATATGGTTGGTACCTCCAATAAATCGGTTCCTGTTGCATGGCCATTGACTAACCCTCTCAATCAAGGTCTATTTATACGGGGTTGACATTAGTTCGTACCAATAACCATAGTTATTGCACGTATTTATATGGTAGGTACCTCCAAGTTAGGAACCTGAAATGGCCATTGATCCCAGCCCCGTCCATTAAAAAATGTGGTCCCAAATGTGTTTCTTCTCCCCGACGAAGGTCCCTATGGTTCCGAGGTATGCCCAATGAGAGATCACCCAGTTGAATCTGAGAGGTTTCCGTCTCATCCATTAATGGGATTTCCCATGTTTTTCAAGCGATAAAGGGGTAGCCCCAATTTAATGGAAAGCCCTATATGATGAAATATGATGAACATTTGGATCTGGTTCTTTTCTGAGTTGGTTGAAAATGCCAGATACACATTCCATTTGTGGGCTAAGCCACTCATATTGGCTACAGCCAATATGACATTAGTTGTTATGCTATGGCTAACTGCGTATCAAATCTTGTTACTATGGTATGCATATATATATATACTGTATATACTGTATATATGTATATAATTATATGTATATGGTCACATTAATTTTCATTATATTACATTGGTTATATGCATCTATCATACCCAGTTGCTATACTATACTGTATCAGCCAGTTACATCAATCTTTGTTGATATATCAATTGATATTAAACAATCATATTTGTATTTGGAAACAATCGTCAATATTATCAATATTTTTCATATACCAATCAATCACTGTCGTTGATGATATGTGTTGCTATTTTATGTCATCCACTTACACAGTCATCAGACAAATCACTGAGTTAAATCCCATTGATAACATTGCATCACATTATGTATGTATATATATAGACATATAATCGATATTCACATCAATATGCCTTACAATGTCATGATATTCACCTTTTTCTAGTCATATGTCACAACACCGTTCTAGTTACCCTCTGGTTATTTAACATAGCCATGGTATAGATGGCCCTAATCGAAATAGATGGTTTACCTGGGTTTACCGTTCTCAAAACTGGTGATTTTCCATGGCAAACTGTGAATGTCATAACCAGATGGTAATAACTCCAATAACTATGGTTTATGGTAGTTATAACCATAGTTACTGAGGCTTATAAACCAACAAACATCACTGGGGGGCCTCACATTGTCATCCGCCAGATCCGGCACGCTCCAGGAGCTTCGCATTTTTGCCCAAGAAGGGCAAACTGCTCCTGCTGAACCAGGACGGCACGGAGGTGTGCAGCGGGTCCGGTCCAGCGGGGGCCATGACGGTCCATGTTGGAGAAATCTGGCAGGGGACACCCATTTGGTGTCTCAAAATGGAATATCTTCCAGTAAATTAACAGTTGGACCTTGGTAGTCATCGGGGTTGGAAGATTCGTTTCCTCTAAAAATAGGTGATTTTCAGGGTCCCAGGGTCTATGTTAATTTACCAGAGGGTATCTTCCCCAAATTTAAGACAGTTTATATATGTTTATATAAGATAGTTCAATATAGTCTAGTTGGTGGTGACTGGAACATTTTTTATATGACGTTCCATTCAGTTGGGAATAATCATTCCAACTGGACGAACTCATATTTTTCAGAGGGGTACAATGTGAGGCCCCCCAGTTATAAGTTGGTTTAGATTCACCCCAGTAACTATAGTTATAACTACCATGAACCATAGTTATTGGAGTTATAAACCAACTTAGCTATCTTGGGGGCCTCACATTGTAGGGATACCACCAACCAGAATATCGTTTATTTTAGGAAAAATGATAATCCTAAGATATCCATCCAGTCATAGGGGTCCCCAAAAGCATCCATGAATGACGACTGGGGATCCGCCAACGAGTTGGTGGTGCCCTCTGTTAAAACAATTTGGAGCTTCCTATGGAAAGAAATCACCAACATTTTTTTTTCGAAATCTAGCAAACTCTAATCTAATTTGGCTAAAAACATCCAGGAAATCCAGCTTCCCGAAAAAGCCAAATCATCTATTTCTGCCATTTCCGATGACGCAAATGTTCCTCGCCATGCGATCCGCTAGGTGGAAGAATACGCCTTGCGCGGACATCACTACGTAAAGACCTGGACCTTGAGCAATTCCTTGCCACACAAAAAGCTGGAGGCGGGCGGCGCGCTGGCATGGTGCCATGGCTGTTGCAGTTGAAGTTGACCAAGAACTGGAGTCAAAGCTGGGAGGAGAAATACCGAAGATCATGAAATATCATGAAATATCTGGAAATTGGGATTCAATACCTGGAAATTGGTGCCGAACCAAGATGTACAGAAAATCTCCATTCCTGTGATTCCAGTCCGGTTTGGTCCGGTTTGGTGGTTGAATCACTAGCTTCACTGGTCATCATTTGATGCTGAGTAGTTTAATCCAATGCCCCCGAAAAAAAAAAATACTTTACTTCGTGTGATCCCCACCATGACATTTATACATTTTCTTACTGGCAAATCTTCTGGCATTCTATCTGACATATCTTCTGACATTCTATTTGACATTCTATCTGGCATATCTTCTGGCATATGATCTGGCATATCTTCTGGCATTCTATCTGGCAAATCTTCTGGCATTCTATTTGGCATATCTTCTGGCACTCTATCTGACATATCTTCTGGCATTCTATCTGGCATATCTTCTGGCATATATTCTGACATATCTTCTGGCATTCTATCTGACATATCTTCTGGCATATATTCTGACATATCTTCTGGCATTCTATCTGACATATCTTCTGGCATATATTCTGACATATCTTCTGGCACATCTTCTGGCATATCTTCTGGCATATCTATCTGGCATATCTTCTGGCATATTTTCTGGCATTCTATCTGGCAAATCTTCTGGCATTCTATCTGGCATATCTTCTGGCATATTATCTGGCATTCTATCTGGCATATCTTCTGGCATATCTTCTGGCATATCTTATGACATTCTTTCTGACATTCTTTCTAACTTTCTTCTGCACATTCTTTGTCCCATATCTTCCTACATGAGGTCCGGCAGGGAACACTTGGCGTGGATACTAGCGGTTGAGGTCCGGCAGGGAACACTGGGCGCGGATGGTCGCGGTTGAGGTCCGGCAGGGAACACTGGGCGCGGATGGTCGCGGTTGAGGTCCGGCAGGGAACACTGGGCGCGGATGGTCGTGGTTGAGGTCCGGCAGGGAACACTGGGCGCGGATGGTCGTGGTTGAGGTCCGGCAGGGAACACTGGGCGGGGATGGTCGTGGTTGAGGTCCGGCAGAGAACACTGTGGATCGCGGGTCGCAGTTGAGCAAGGACGACGAGGACGACGAGGACGACGAGGAGGACGAGGAGGAGGAGGAGAGGAGGACGAGGCAGGAGGAGGCGGAGGAGGAGGAGAAGGAGGAGGAGGACGAGGAGGCAACTGACATAAAATCTAACAACCCTCACCTGGCAGGTGGGGAAAAAAAACATTTCGTTGGTTTGTGATTATGGAAGCAAACTACAGATTGGTGGTTTCAAACATGGCCTTTATTTTCCATTTCATATATGGGACAATCCTGCCCATTGACTAATATTGTTCAAGATGGTTAAAACCACCAACCAAACTATTATTGGTTCCATAAAGCCTACTAAACAATGTCTCTAACCGGTGGGTGGTTTCATGTCTATTCATATATTACATATATACACATACATACATACCCTCTGGTAATCAAACATGGCAATTGGACAATTCCCAACAAAAAAGGAACTTTTATGGGAAAATCATCGAACTAAATGGTGGATTTTCCAGCAAACCAGGTTTGAAACATGTTTGATTACCAGAGCTCTGGTATAGAAATATATTCATATTGATCTTCAACCTTAGTACTTGGGATATAACGGGAAATAAGGGGAGTAACGGAGTAACCATATAGATCATGGATATTATTACCGTATATAATGGGAGTAACAATATAGATCATTATCCCATTATTGTCCTGTTGGTCATCATATTCCCATATAATCCCATAATTATATATAATCCCATTAATCTATAATTATCGGATTGGGATATCACCTATATACTGTAAGGTTATCAAAAAAATCTAAATCTAACTGGTGACAATCCCACTGTACCACATCCCATATCAATCTTATATATAGATCATTTGTATTTTAGTATAATCCATCATCCATTATCCCACTATTATCATCATAATCCCATCCTCCCATCATAATCCCATCATCCCAACTGGTTGGTGGTGACTGGAACCATGGAATTCTGAATGACTTTCCATTCAGTTGGGAATGGAAAAATCATCCCAACTGACTTCAACTCCCTGATTTTTCAGAGGGGTCGGTGGCTCAACCACCAACCAGATTTTTTCATTAACCATCATTAACCATCATCATAACCGTTAATATTAACCATATATACATATATATATATATTAATATATATTAACATTATATATATATATATTAACCATATATTAACAGTATATTACCATATATATTAACCATTAATATTAACAGTATATTTAGCAACCAATGGTAGCTCAACCACCAACCAGTTCTCCCATAGGCGATCCAAGCTGTTGAGGGCGAGGAGTCCAAAGAGTGTGCGAAGGCGTTCCGCGGATTTCCGCGGGGCCGAGCCGAAAAGCAGGGGATGGTGACGACTATGGCTGGTTTCAATGGATTGGTTTAAGGGAAAATCTACAGGAAACCATAGATTTTCCCATTAAATATGGGGTTTTCCTGTAAATTTTCCCTTAAACCAATCCATTGATGGTTGGTAAACTAACAGAAATTTCTATGGAAAGATCCACCATTTTATAGCTGGGAAAACTCACGAACTAAATGGTCATTTTTGTTGGATCCTAAAATATGGAGCTGCGTAAATGTACCATTTTTCAGGCTATATGTTTGTGGGGAGATTCCCTGAAATTTAGGCCTAAAACATAGGCCTTGTATATGGTAGGCACCTCCAATTTGGCATCGGTTCCTGTTGCATGGCCATGGATATGGAGTATGGCTTACGACCTGTTTTTGTTGGATTTCAAGGGGATGTTTTTCGTGGGATTTAATGGGATTTAGTTGGCTAGCTTAGTGAACATAAGTTCAATGACTGTGGTGTATAACGTCAATAAGTTCAATAAGTATGGTCCAGTGTGGAGTATAACTTCAATAACCTCAACTATTGAGTATGGCCACAAGATAGCTAAGTTGGTGAACATAGCTTTAAAAACTCTGGTGTATAGAAATCAAATAACGCCAGTTAATGGAACCCCCGCGGGGCCCACCTTTTAGGGGTTTAACTAACCACACTAGGAATATCGTGGGGGATATCACGGGATAATATTCTTCGAGTGATCCCCACCAAGTGACATTCTATCTGGCATAAATTCGGAGAAAAATTCTATGTGGCATTCTATTTGACATTCCATTTGGCATTCTAATTCTGACATTTTATTTGACATATAGAAATTGACATTCTTTAATTGGCATTATATCTAACATGTGGCCACTGACATTCTCGCCACTGGGATCATCTTTCCATTGTAGCCCAATGAAATATCTCCATTCTTGTTGGATATTGGATAATGTCCCATCAATATCTCATTAGATGGTTTTTGATGGTTAACATTGGTTCCCCAACAATATTACTTGAGGGTATATCCCATCACTTTCACCATTGTAGATCCTCTGAATCGATTCCCCAGTCATGATAAAATGATAAAATGGAACATAAAGGGAACATAAACCAAATAGGTCACCATTTCATGATTTCATGTATGTTTTACGAAGATATTGTATATACCTTCAATCTGACGAATTTTACTGTTTAGAATATTCTACCCTCTGGTAAACTAACATAACTATGGAAAATGGCCATTTAGTTCGTGATTTTTCCCATTAAAAAATGGTGATTTTCCATAGTTATGTAACAGTTTACCAGAGGGTAACCACCGGGAATGTTTCGGCCATCCCTGATTGGATGGTAAACCACCATCCCCAACCCTGGATGGGTAGAAAATCCTTTCAATTTTTGCTAAACAGGTACCTTTTAGGTGGAAAAACAATGGAACAAACCCTAACCAACAAAAAATATATAAGTGGACTATCAAAGGTTGACCATACATCATTAATTCATAGGATTTTCCATGAAATAAACCATCCAAGCGTGTCTTAGGGTACCCGCAAGGTGGTGCCCCCCCCAGTTATAAGTTAGATATTTATATGATATAAAGCCCATGAATACTAGTTCGTTACTAGTTCGTTATATCAGTTATATCGTCTACCATTTTCATCCTAGTTACTGTAGTTAATTCCACCAGCTTCGAACTTCGCGAACTATTGGGAAATATCACCACCTTCCACATGAAATATCACCAGCCGCCAGGAATCCTCAGGTTTCGTGAACGCTGGCTGGCTGGTCTACGCCGCCACCGACTCGGGCCAGGTCCAGTTTCGGGGAAAACTCCGGGTCCGGAAGTGCCCTGCCCGTTGCGGTTAGGGGGTTAGAAATAGCTCAAGACATGGAAAAATATGGAAAAATATGGAAAAATGATGATGAATGGTGATGATATACACCATGAAACATGTTTTTTTGTTTCTTTTAATGATGATATATGTGATCAAACCATGAAACATTGTTTTTTGGTTTGATTAATGTTGACATATTGGGAAATCAATCGCGGCAATGGGAAATACCCAAGAAAAATGGATGTTTAATGGAAAAAACATCTAGTGGTTTGGTGATTATTGGATTGGTGATTGTCCATTGCTATGTTTGATTACCGGAGGGTATGTGGCCCAAATCTGTATGTTCATGTATGTTCATCATAGTGAAAAACATGACAAAATTATAGATGAATATAGGTTTGTCTGAAAATAGGGTATATTCCCAATTATAGCCATTTAATATCATTTAATAGGGATAATGATCAGCAAAACCATTGGGTTTAGGGGTTTTCTCTATTTTCAGACACACCCATATAGCTGATGGTAATCAGTGGAATTGGGAGTGCCCCATGTTCAATCAAAACCATTTTAATGTGAAAACAAATTTTGGAACCCAACCAAAAATCAGGAGGTTGAACCTATCAGAGGTGTTGGTCTACTCTAAGGTAAAGTAACCTCGATTGAATCCTCCAGAAGTATCCAGAAGTGCAACCCAGTTATTTGGGAGTTTCTGAGGGTCTAGGCATGTATCCGCTAAAATTTCCATCTCAATGCATTGGTTTTTGATGGGCTAATTTAGAGGAAAACCCCTTAATTCATCTTAATTCGATATAATGCGTGGAAAAAACATCGAAAACCCATCTGGTTGGTGGTTTCACACATTTTTTATTTTCCATAATATATGGGATGTCATCCTTCCCATTGACTTTCATATTTTTCAGAGGGGTAGGTCAACCACCAACCAGCCATGGTTTCTTGTGACTTAACCAGAGAGTATGACCAAAACCACCCCCACGCAGGTCGTGACGCTGTGCCCCACCTATCGCAACGAGCTGCATCCGCTGTTGATGGTCATCTCATTGAGGCGATTCGCGTTATTTTTCATGGGAAACAAACACGTACCCGGCCTGGTAAACGTTTACAGAAAAGTGATGGGAAAATCACCATCTTTAATAGGTAAATCAACTATTTCTATGGGCCATCTATACCATGGCTATGTAACAGTCATTACCAGAGGATAGTTTTTTGGCATCCCCAAAGATCGAAAAGTGAAATCCCAACTAAAACATTGGTAAAATATGGTGAACAACATTGGTAAAATATGATAAAATCCGGTGAAATACATTTCTACCATTTTCTACCTTTTTTGGAGTGTTTCTTTTTGGAAAATTCATGTTACTTATATGGGAATTATCATGTGTTACCTCTGGTAATTTACAAGAAATTCTACGGAGTCCGGTGGTGAACGGAGGGAACGGTTCGGAGATATGGAACGGTCATATTCCCTATGAAATGGGATGCCCCAAAGTTGCCAAGAATTTTCTACCCTCTGGTAATTTGTTGCATAGCTATTGAAAATCACCATGCTATGAAAATGGGTAAATCATCTATTTCGACTGGGCCATCAAATTACAAGAGGGTACAGCATTGGTTGAACATATATTAAAAAGAAAAAAGTAGTTCATCCATCTGGGTAAATTTCATCACGACCTCACTGTTCTCCCTCACTGGAATCATGGTAAGGAACATCATCCCCATGGCCTTAAGATTCAGGTGAGTGAAATATGAATCCAAACATACCCAGCTAATGTATATAGGTATAAGCAATTGGAGATTTATAGATTATATCTGATTTACCTATTAAAAATGGTCATTTTCCATAGCAAAACATGACAAATGAACGAACACATCCCTGTTGAAAGAGAGTGACCATGGTGAAACCCACAAATTCGGGCTGGGCTCTTTTGGGGTCCACCATGGTCCATGATGGTTTCCATGATGGAACTTCCACCCACCCACTCTCGGTGGGTTTTTTTTATGGTGAAGTACCCTCTGGTTATGTCAAAATAGCTATTGAAAATGACCATTTATAGTGGATTTTCCCATTGAAAATTGTGATTTTCTATAGTTATGTTAGTTATTGTTAGTTTACCAGAGGGTATTCATGATTAGTCATTGGAAAATTATCCAAAGATTATAATACAATATTAGTATTAGATACCAATAATATTACCAGAAGGTATCCATGATATATTCATAATGGCTATTAGTATATTATGACTAATATTAGTATTGGATACTTTCTGGTAATTTCTGACACTTAGCGAGCTTGAACATGGTGATTGCTGGTGAGTTCGTTGATTTACCCATTTGAAATTAGCATGGTGATGTTCCATAGTTTTTTGTATATCCCAATGGTTGCAGAATTTAGTTCCGATCGCTATGGCGAAGACCGAGAAACGGAACCAGAAATATTGCTGGTTGGTGGCTTGGAACATGAATTTTATGACTTTCCATTCAGTTGGGAATGATAATCCCAACTGACGAACTCATATTTTTCAGAGGGGTTGAAACCATCAACCAGGATGCGTTGGTTTTCAATCAGGGACTGTCTGACCAACTATCTCAACTATTTCACAGATGATTATGCAACTTCGAACACAACTTCTTTCGCGCCAAGGTCTATAATTTCTATATCAGATTTTGGGTTGCTTCCACATCTACTTGCAACAGTAGTGAGTCTATTCGCTACAATTGATTCCCTTACCACTTCACCATTATTGCTTATGTTCATGAAATCCCAATATCAATTGGTTAAATCCCAATTACTCAGCATTTACCACTTAGTAAACTAACTATAAACACAAACCATATCTATCCGCAAATTCATCCATCCCCAGCCAACTGCACCATGCTGATGACAAACTAGCCCGCTTCCTAAGATCCCTATCACGTTGAAATCCCAATTATTCATCTATTTTCACGAAACCATCTGAAATCACTCTCTGTTCATTAGTTATAGATGTACAAACCTTCACTTCCTGTTAATTAGATAAATCATCTAGATGTTAATAATTGTTGATAGATGTTAGTTGATAGATGTTAGTTGATAGATGTTAGTTAAATCCCAATTATTAACTAACATCTATCAACGTCCCACGTCAAAAAAATCTCAGCCATCCATTCCATCCCATTGGATGCAACAAGATCACCATTCTTCATCATGTAAACCACCATTTTTATCCATTTTCCTTGGTTTCAACCACCGTTTGTCATGGTTAATCCCACCATTTTTCAATGGTGAAACCACCGGGTGAAACCAGCGTTTTTCACCGTCCTTCGGCCTCCAGCAGGCACCGCAAGGCGGCGAAGGATTTGGTGGAGGTGGTCGACTCGCACACGGGAACCACCAAGGTGCCAGTTGGAAAATCATTAGGTGGGAAAAAAGTCATGGGGGTTTCCTAACTATGAACTAACTATGAACTATAGGGTTTATATGGATGTATATTAATGTATATAACTATGTGGGAATCACTAATGGTCCATACAAAATTAATGTATATAACTATGATTTTCCCATTAAAAATAGGAACTATAATGGCCATCAACAAAATGGTGCATGACACTGGGATTTTATGATAATTTTATAGTGATCTAAATGGGATTTATATGGTGATTAGTGGGAATGTCATGGGAATATGATCAATAAATTTCATCACGACTTCATGTGGGGACCAAGTCATGGGGGTTTCCTAAGTCAGGGTACCTCTATCAATGCATGCTTCATATTATGAATGTTCATGGTACCAGTGAAAGGTATTGGTAAATCTATTATGAAACTTGTTTATTTGTAAATATTTACGGTGAAACATATTTTATATGTTATTAGTATCATGAACGAGGCATTGCAACCACCTCTCGAATGCTTTGCTGAAATCAGTCTGACCACTGGAAGGTGTTTGAGCCCAGACTATTAGTACTATTCGTAAATGTTTATGGTGATTTAGATATACATATATGATTATAGAATGTTACATATAAACTGATGTTAATATAATTTAGTTTAGACTGATATAATGTTAATAGCTAAAACCATTGATTACTAACATAACTGAAATATTAACAATATATTATTCATATTACTAATGGTTTATACTAATATAATATATGTTAATAGTAATATAAACCATGTTAGATATAAAATCATTTATTTTATGTTCCCTAATTTAGATATAAACCACGTATGTTATTAGTAATATTAGTAAATGTTCATGGTGTTTAAAACCATATATATATAATAGCATGTGTTTACTATACTATAATAGTAACTATTTCGATCATATTATATATAATAGAATGGAACAAATGGGAAAACAAACCGTACTTGTTTACTGGAAATGTTATTTTGATGGTGACAACATATTAGGGTTGAATGAACAATGCTAATTCCAAGGGTGGAAAACACAGTTGTTTGAATGGACCATATTAGTGCATGAACATACATATTTCTTTTAATGCAACATCTGTTTTAATGAGGAACAACAACATATTTGTTGACTGGAACATGCTATTTTTCAATGGTGACAAACACTGGGATACATTAATCCCTATGGATCCAAACACTGTCTGAGAAGGTACTTAACCCTCCAAATTATAGTAAATTAATCCCCCAAACACTTCCTAAGAAGATACTTGGATCCTATGGGAATGTTAATGGGACAAACACGTCTAATTTGAAGAGTGGACAAAAACGTTTCAAGTTTCGGGGAGTCCAATGGATTCATAGTCCAGTGCGACTCTTGAAGCTTCACTTGGCTAATCCTTTGTGGTTTTAACGGATCTACCCTCTGGTTATGAATAACATAGCCATGGAACATCAGCATTTTTAAGAACGGTAAACCATCTATAAATGGGCCATCAATACAATGACTATGTGAAATCACCAGAGGGTAACGAATTAAGTAATGTGTTTTTGATGTTTTTTTTCCAAACTTGATAACCATCTTGTTAGGAAAATAAGTTTCCACACTGAACTGAAGCCCCAATTTATATGTTTTGATGCTGAAAAATCTCCATCCACCCTTTTTTGATCCAGTTTCTTTCAAATAATGCTGACCGTTTCGTGAACGATGATGGTCAATGGGACGAGTCTTGGCCAGGCATCGAGTTCCAGAATCATTGCAATTGTGCGCGACCCGAGCACGAACTGGATCTGGTTCCGAGCACGAACTGGATATGGGGATGGGATGGGATGGGGTGGTCCGGTGGTCCGGCAAGGTTTTCTCAGATGCCTACCATCCGATCCTAAAATCGTGCGAGCTGCTGTTCTATCTTTGTGGTACTACAGTTACTATAGCTGGGTAAAGCCTGGTTTGGTTATTCCTCGCTAGATTTGGGGATGGGTAAAGCCTGGTTTGGTTATTCATAGTTATCATGTTGCAAATGTTTACTGTTTTTGCCCTGAAATCTACTTCCCTGAGATTAGCAGAATGGGATTGGTAGTGGTTTCCTGAGGGTCAATCGACTGCAGGAAGGGTGGGTCAATTGTTAACATTGTTAACCCCCTAGCCTCACTGGGTAAATTATAACGACCTCACTGGAAATCATGGTTAGTAAGGGGAATCATCCCCAAAATGGCCTTAATTCAGGTTAGTGAAATATTACAATTTACCCAGCTAATGTATATAGGTATAAGCAATTGGAGATTTATAGATGATATCTGATTTACCTATTAAACATGTTCATTTTCCATAGCAATATTAGTTTAACCAGAGGTAATTCACTATTAGACACCCCTAGTCTATGGTTCCAAATCTTGGAGTTTCCCTACATCCAGCAGGGTGACATCCGGAGAATAGACCACTCAACCTACATCCAGCCTGACCTGGATCGCCGGGCCGAGGCTCTTGAACACAAACACCGAGGGAATGGCAGAAGTCACTGCCTGGGATACGGAGTCGCTAAACGCATTGCTTTTAAGGGCGATCAGTGATTTTGATTTATTTGATTTGAAATGAAATTATATGAAATTATGACATTTATTTACCCTGATCATACATGATACCCTAATACCAATAATAAGAAGAACAGATGATCTTGAAGATTTTCCAGGATATTTAACATAGTTTAAAATTATTTAACATATTATATAACTCTTTCTTGGGGTTTTCCAACAACTGAAGCAACCACTTTTTTCTGGCCAATACCTCTGATCATTAAGCTTTGATCACCATGGGGAAAATCGGAAAATCCCATCCCAAACCGACCAAAATGGATGAGAACTTGGGGGGTACCCGTAGCTATTTTTTAATGGAAACCTCCAAATTGACCTTTCAGATGTTTTGAATGCCCTGTGGTAACTTATAAATTATATATCAGTTTGCCATGGAAAAGATCACAATCTAGCCATTCGATGCCATTCGATCGATGAATCAGCGAACTATTGCTGGGCCGAAACGAAGAAAACGCGTTGGCAAACTGAGTTTGTCATCCGACTTGGCTAAGCCGGCCATCCGCCTGGATAGATCATGATAGATCAAAAAACCTGCTAGCCACTTAGCCACCAGCTGGGATGATCATCCAGGTTCAAATCATAGATCTGGGTAAATTTATTATCACGACCGAAAAACGTTGTTCGACCACGTGAGAGCCCTGCGAATCATGGTGTTTTTATAGGAGGAATCATCCCCTTTTATGGCCTTAAGATTCAGGTTAGAGAAATATTATAATTTACCCTGATAGATGAATCCCTATTTTAACTGGCGTGTGTGTGTCTGTGAAAATGGGGCTATGTTGATTCATGTACCCATGATATCCATTGATATATTCCATTATGAAATCAAGATGAGTCAATGTGATCCATTATGCCATATTATAGACCCATTAAATCAAATACGATCAAATAATCACAATTTGCTGGTTGCTATCCAGTATTACTTCATCAAAGAACACTCAGAAATTGTTTGTTATTTATCATTGTCATTTCCTGGTTGTTCATGATTGTTAATTATATAAATTATATCTCAACTACGAGTGTAATCCATGTTTTTTAATATATATATATATGACACATATGTGTAATATATAATTAATCAATAGTTATAAATTATACATAATTAATTCATAGTTATAAAAGTAAATAAATAAATAAATAAATAGATAAATAGATAAATAAATAGATAAATATATATATACATACATAAACATAAGTTGCTGGTGGTTCAGATGTTCATTATATCCCCACTATATTCCATAGCGACATAGCATCATGGCTTGATAACGCCAGAGCCTGAGGACTGAGAGAAATAAAGAAATGGGACGTTGGGCACTTCCTTCGGGTCGTTGGTGGGTTCCTGGCATGTGCTCCTTGGAAACATGATGGATGTTGAGCCAAATTTTCAGCAAGAACAGTGGGATTTGACCAAGCACAACTTCTTCTTTGACCTAGAAATTCATGGTGATGTAGACCTCTTTATTGTCTTTGTCTCTTTTTCGAATCGGGGTATGTGACCAGCCATAAATTCATTGGGATTTACCATCTGGTAATTTAACATAGCTATAGAAAATCTCCATTTTAATAGGCAAACCATCTATAAATAGGCAATTTTCCATAGCTACGTTAGTTTACCAGAGGGTAAGCAATATCAGGGGTATGTGACCAATGAACATCACCAATCCAATAAGCCGGGTTCAAAACTGGTATGGTTTGTCATCCAACAGTCCAACATCCTAAAAAATTGGACTGCCTGGCAGTCCAGTTTGTGAACCCGAACAGATGGTAACATTCCCAGTTGTGGCGCACATGTTGCCTGAATCAGCCATGTTTGGAAAAATCCTGGGGAGCATGGGAGTTAAGTAGAGATCATGATGCTTGGGGAAACATTCCATTCACTAGCTGGGTATCAACATGTATCAACACATATCTTGCAGTAGTCCAAACATGATGGGTATGTCACCCTTCTATGAATTTGGTGAAAAAACTCCAATGTGTTGGTGCGTTGTGTGTTAAATACCATCTTCCTTATTTGAGTTATATTGGTCATCATTTCCTATAGGTAATCCCACTATACATCCCTGAAACATGGTTGGTTTCATTCGAACATATTTCTGCACAGATTTCAGCCAACTGTTGGCTTTATGGTTCCATTTGTTGTTTTTTACACACCCCTAGAACTGAGTGAAAAACAATTCCCAAAACATAGGCATTTGTAGATGATTTTTTTCTATTCAAAATTGCCATACAAATCGTTGAAAGCTACCATTTTGGCTGGTGAAGCTTTCAGTTGGTGAAACAAATCCCCATGCAGATAATCACATGTGGAGAATGACATGGGAACATATAAATCCCAGTTGGAAACAAAATTCCATGTGGTGAGCAGTGTTCAAAACCCTCCTTCGTCCCTTTATACTGCTTGGTGAATAGGATTTCCTATGATGGATTGTGATAATCTCCAATGTATGTTTGTATACATTCACACACATATTATATATATACTGGTTGGTGGTTTGGAAGATTTTTTCTTTTCCATAATATATGGGATAATCCTTCTCATTGACTAATATTTTTCAAGATGGTTAAAACCACCAACCAGTATATATATATATTATAGGATAGTAGTTTTTAACTCCCAATAGCATCAACCAACAGTTTTTTTTTTTTCACAATGCTCAGTTATCTCAATTTTCAAAAAGCACCCTCCAAAGAGATTGAACAGTGAAATCCTACGAAAAAATAGTGGCAAATCAGATTTTTCTATTCAATAGGATTAAATAATTCATATTAAAATCGTGGTAAATACCGCTACTATTCATATTAATAGTGGTGTAATGAGTGTTTTTTTTTCAACAACAACTCCATGATTTTGGTCTTGCCAAGCCCTCACAAAGCAGCGAGGCTATTTGGGGCAGAACCAGGGCTTACTCATTGCTGCCGCGGCGGACACCAACCGTGTGGGGCAGGTGGGATTTCTGGGCGAAAGCGGAGCCAGTTTTCATCAGTCATTATATATATATATCAATGGATTGGTTTAAGGGAAAATTTGCAGGAAAGCCCCATATTTAATGGGCAAATCGATGGTTTCCTGTAAATTTTCCCTGAAACCAATCCATTGAATATATATATATATAGGATACAATGTCAACCCCGGAGTAATAAACCATGGTTTAAAAAAGAGGGGTGTATTTGGTACTCCCCAAATAGTCATAATCTGATACTTAAATGGTATCCTCCTAATTAAACAACCTAGGGGTTTCTTAATCCAGGGTTGACATTGTATAGGGCGTATGTATATATATATATATATGTATATATATATAGGAGAAAAAACAAGTTTTTTTTGTTTGGTAGCTAAGCCATTAAATATATATGATTTATATAGGAGAAATCCTATGGACATATATGGAAATCATGGGGTGTAACTATGGATTTATAGGATTTAACATAGCCATGGAAAATCACCATTTTCAGTGGGTAAATCAACTAATTATAAATGGCCATGTTCAATAGCAAACTGTTAGTTTACCAGAGGGTACCGTTGTCCCATCTCAACGTACTAGTTGGTCGAAAACGGTTCCGCAAATATGAGTTATAAGAAGCAACCCAAAATTATGCACAAATCAATGGGAATTTCAGGATCCTAAAATGGAGGTACCTACCATATATAAGGCCTATGTAAGGCCTATGTAAGGGGATATACCCCCAAAATATGACCTTATATGGTACAGTACCTCAATTTTAGGATCCTGGAATTCCCATTGAACAAATGCAAGTTGCATTAAATTGTATATAAAGTAACAAACAATGGGATGTCTCAAATAGAACATGTAAATTTAGTCAAGAAGAAAAAGGGACATAGCTTCCAAGACCCTCAGACGTCCATAAACATTGGATGATCTGGAATTCCAGCATGTTGCTTTGGGTTCTTTTGAGGGTTTCACGACAAACCCAGACGCGTTTTTGGGATATGAACGCAGGTCGCACGAGTCTTACTCCAGTTTCTGGCAACCGAAGAGGATTCCAGCTATCACAAGAAATTAGCTACCCTCCGGTAAACTAACATAACTATGGAAAATAACCATTTTCAATGGGTAAATCCACTATGTCTATGGCCATGTTCAATCGCTATTTTGACATAACCAGAGGGTAACACAAGTTGGCAAAGGGACATCCCATCTTTGCAGAACAGAAAAATTCACATCCGCCCAGAGAGTGAATCACTTGCCACTGGCATCCCCATCATCGCGATATGCCCATCATCAATCTGGTTGGTGGTTGACCTACCCCTCCGAAAAATATGAGTTCGTCAGTTGGGATGATGAAATTCCCAACTGAATGGCAAGTCATAAAACATGTTCCAAAGCACCAACCAGTCAAAACACTTGGAAAACCCACAGTCCCAATAATGATATCACAACCGACCCAAAAATGGGGAGAACCGCAAGTGTGAGGGGTGTCTGCCTTGGCTTCTGTACAGGATATCTCCCATTTGGGCTGCTTCCACCATTCGCTAAGAGATGTTTTGGATAGTTTGCCAAGCCGACTTTCTTGATATTCATTGAACTAGTTGCTGCAACCTCATCTTCTTCACATCTGTTTGTTGAATTCATGTGTTTAATCATGAATTATCCTTGTTAGTCCATGTTAATCCTACATGTTTCAAATGCCACTCCCGCAAGACTCCAAAATTCCTTAACTCCCCAGTTTCTTTGTGTAAATCCTAGTTTCAGGTCACATTGACCCGAGCACAGATATCGGAGAGAGTCGTAGTAGTGAATAACATGTCATACGCATATCTAAACCTCTTATATGTGGGTTTTTCCAGTTGAGCCATCTAACAATAGCTTCTTGCTTGGTTATGAAATAGGGATTCGTACAACCTCAACTTTTGAGGCTTCATTTCCTCTATCAAGTTGCTGGATCTTCCATGATCTGATTATCATACACATTTGAAGCCACATGTCGGAACTGGCTTAGAATATACTTATGATCCCTCATGTATATATATATATATATACATATTATATACATAGTCACTGGTTGGTGGTTTGGAACATGAATTTTATGATTTTCCATTGAGTTGGGAATGTCATGATCCCAATTGACTTTAACTTACCTACATTTTTTCAGAAAGACTATAGGTGGCTCAACCACCAACCAGATTTTATCATTAACCATCATTAACCATATAATAACCATTAATATTAACCATTAATATTAACCATTAATATTAACCATGAATATTAACAGTATATTACCAACCAATGGTAGGTGGCTCAACTACCAACCAGTATACATACTTTTCGTCTGCGATGTTTCGGAGGTTTTCCTCCAATCCCTGACGCTCCATCCGCAGCTCTCAGGTGGGTGGTCCTGAGCTCTGGCGTTTGGCGCCAGCGAAACGGAAGTCCGACAACCACGGAGCACACCCCGCGCACAAGGCCCGGTGACGCGAGTGACGCCATCGGCGAGGGCGAGATTCGTTTCAGCACGCGGCTGGCGTTTGAAGTGCGGGTGGTTTCAATGGTTTTTCCAGGTGGGTTGTGATTTTTTGGTGGTTAGGTTGTTTTTTTCACCAGTTAAAATCCAGTTTGTTTCACCATTTCCTACCCATTTCCTAAACGAGCCCATGGTGAATCCCACGGACCCCATTCAACAGTTGGGCTACCCAAAGCGATTTGAGAATGCCTAGAGAAGTGATGTGAATCTTTGCCATCATTCTCTGGTTGGTTTCAAACATGGCTTTTATTTTCCATTTCATATATGGGATGTCATCCTTCCCATTGACGAACTCATATTTTTCAAGATGGTTATTGCACCACCAACCACTTATTTTAAGCTTCGCCAGAGACGGGTTGGGCCTTTTAAAGCCGTGCCGTCCTCTGCTGCATAGAAAAAAACACGGTCCTGCGCACCTGATCGCATGGGCTGAGCCGCGAGCGGCAAAACCCAGAATTTGGGAGTGCAAGGTCACTCAAGGACACTGGAAAAGATCGTCGGTTGTGAAGGTTGGGGGTACATGGGGGTACCAGGAGTTTCTGATTTACACTTAAATCTCTTTACCTATAATATAATAGAATATATATATATATATTATAAATTTGTTTGACTTGGACTTGAACTTCAATCTTTGTACATATCATTACATCATTACATCTATATTCCTATACACATATTCCATGTTATATCCCCATTATTCCCTATTGTATGGTAAAACCAATGAGATTTAGATCAACAAAAATTCAGAAACTCTCGCGAATTAGATCAGATTCATCGCCAACCATTTAAGGGGCCGAGTCTTCTCCCACCTCCAGGATCCTCCAGGGTGAATCCCACATGATCAGCCGGTTTTTTACCGAAGTCAGTTCGCTAAAACATCTGAAACCACCATCTGAAAACTATGCGATGGTAAGATATGTATGGAATATCAATGGAATATGAATGGAATATGGTAGATATATCCCTAAAACTTATGGTAGATATATCTGATATATCTATAGTAAATGGAATATTTTCTGGAATATCACAATGGAATATGTCAATCAACTATATATCTCGCTGGTGGTTTGGAACATTTTTTTTATGTTTATCGGCTAATCCCATGGAATCCATGGCGATTTTCAGGAGTTGGTGCTCGCCAAGGCGAAGAAGATGAGGGGCGACGATGGAAAATCATCAATGGTATCATGGTGAATGGATGTAAATGGTAGATATATATATATATAGATCTATAGAATCTATGGTTTATGGTAGATTTTATAATTATATATCATGGAATTAGGAAATGTTTACATAGCTGTAGAACATCACCATATTTAATGGGTAAATCAACGAACTTTCTATGGGCAATTTTCAATAGCTACGTTAAATGACCAGAGGGTATATGTAAATGGTAGATATATCTATAGAAGATATGGTTTATGGTAGATGGTATAATTAACATAATGGAATTAGGTTTGACTATGGAGTTTAACTATGGTTTGTGGTAGATATATACCATCATCCATCAATAGTTTAACTGTGCTTTATGGTAGATATACAGTATCTATAGTAAATGGAATATGAATGGAATATGAATGGAATATGAATGGAATATGCATGGAATATGAATGGAATATGAATGGAGTATGAATGGAATATGAATGGAGTATGAATGGGATGACTATGGGATATACCCTGAGATATGCTCTGGTAATTAAAGGTGGAAATTGGACAATACCCAACAACACCGGAGGATACATCCATTTCTTATGGCAAGTTTATGACGAAAATGAGGATAAAATCCTATTCATGGAGGGTTTCTAAGGGGAAAATCATCGAACTCAATGGGAGATGTTCCAATTTGTCCAGCCAGCCACCTTTGATTACCGGAGAGTATCTGGAGGTTTCCGTTTTGTCATGGGGGTAGCCCCAAATCATCCAAAATCTGACTGACAGAATTATAGTATTGAAACAACCATGGTGACTTGGGGATATTTTTTGAAACCCTCAGAGGCAGTGGATCAGTGGTTGGTACTGTAAATTTGGTAAATGATTGGGGTCTGATGATTACCCTCTGGTAAACGTTTACATAAAACTATGGACAGATCCACCATGCTATGAATGGGTAGTCATCAACTATGTCGACTGGGCCATTTTCAATAGCTATGCAACAGATTACCAGAGGGTAAATCCCATCTAGAAATCACCAGATTTTTGTTGGTTTTTTATCCCATTAAACTACCATTTTTCATAGTTAAATCCCATGGAAAATCACCATTTTTCAATGCTGGTTGGCCACATCATTACTAGTTGCCGAGCCAGGCATCACTTTGGGATGTCGTTCGGAACTGGGTATACCTATACAGACTGGGCCACTGGGACAGTTCTGAATCCAAAAAACAGAACGATCCATTTATAAAGTCTACAAGGTGGGGCCCCCTAGATAGCTAAGTTGGTGCACATAACTCCAATAACTATGGTTTATGGTACTTATAACTATAGTTAATGGGATTTATAAACCATCTTATAACTGGGGGGCCCCACCTTGTACCTATTACAAATGGTGATTTTCCATAGCTATGTTAGATTACTAGAGGGTATCCTGGGGTTCCATAATCAACATATTCATATAACCATTATAACCATCAGAATACCATCAAAGTTGGTGATGTTGTAGAATATATGTACTGGATATAACCAACCATAGGGTATGTGGGTTTGGAAGTGGATTATACCCCCAAATGGCCAGATAAGACAAATCCTTACAATTGATTGGATAATATAACTATATGATTATATATATATATACATGTATATTACTGTAACATACATATAGATATATATCAAAACATGTATAAATATATAATAAATTATATAATATATTATGTTTACATTATTTCCTTGTTTTTATATGTTGATATTGCAATATATATGTATATATGTATATATATATGTATATATGTATATATGTATGTGTATATGTGTATATATGTATATATGTATATATGTATATATGTATATATGTATATATGTGTATATGTGTATATGTGTATATGTATATATGTATATATATATATATGTATGTATATATGTATGTATATATATGATGGGGGAATTATCAATGGACAACAACTTTACAACAATAGATCTGGGTACACTACAACTACAAGAACACCGTCACTTGAAATGACGGGAACTGTAGTGGTAATCCTAAAATGGTTGTGCTTTTCAGAGGGGTGTCTTACGAAATTATATTCCCATATGTATATATATATATTATATTTGGATGATTATTATATAGGTCTAATGATTGTTAAGTTCTGCAGCTATGTATACAATTCTGTGGTTATTGACAGTTATTACCCTCCAGTGAATTAACATAGACCCTGAAAAAAACTCATTTTTAGTGGAAACCAGTCTTGCAACCCCTATCTATGTTAATTTACTGGAGGGTAACAGTTATTAACCATTTTTCGATCATATAACTATCATCTCGAGCTAGATCATCAGCAGTTTGTTTCAGCGTGAACATGTCCATCATCATTGTTAAACAAATATCGTTATAGCTGTTTAAATGGTAAATAAAATCCCTAAATTGTGGAACATACCATGGTAAATATTAGAAAATCTCTTTCTCTTCAAGCTTCTTTCAATGTTACAGTATGTGGTGTGGCTGGGAAAGTATCGTGATGCCCCATGACTCATGGCTGGAGGATGACAGGGAGACAAGTTGAAGCAGATGATTCAGATCTCTTGGGTGCAATCTGGAAGCATCATCCTGGGAGGTTGGGCGAGTTTGCTGGATGACTGGTTGGTGACTGGAACAGACTGGAACAGACTGGAACAGACTGGAATTTTCAATGACTGGAACCATTCAGAAAAGGGAATGGAATGGAAAAATCATCCCAACTGACGAACTAAGTCCATGATTTTTCAGAGGGGTAGGTATACCACCAACCAGATGAGCTCCTTGAATGAAGTGGAATGGTGGGTCAGGTTGAGAAGCACAGCAACAATCCTTGTTTTTCGATTGATGTCAGAGCAACAGATGTCACACATAATGCCAGAATTTATGTCAGAATATATGCTAGAATGTGAAATATCACAAATGGAGGTTTGCAGAAATAGGGGTACCCCCCCAAAATCATTCATTTTAATAGGATTTTCCATTATAAACCATCCATTTTGGGGTACCCCAATTTTAGGAACCTCCCATATAATGATCATTCAATTTCTGACTTTGAAACCCAGGTCACCACACAAGACTGACCCTGCCGTTGGATTGAGTATGAAAGGGCCTGTTGTGGTACTGACATATAGCGACTACCAGGGTTCAACAACTGGAAAGCCAAGAATGCTCCATTTTGAGAACACCGAACATTTGAATATCGTTGGATATCCATAACAGATTGATTAAAACCGATTAATATTGCACAATCTTGCATGTAGATTGGTATAGATATGAAAGATGCTCTGTCATATATCCAACAGGCAAGATTATGCTTGGTGATTTATTCAAGATCTATGGCAATTTCAGGTGCTTCCCCCCAATCTTAAACACCTTGAAGATGGTCCTAAACATGTGTAGATTCCCTATGAAAAACCCGTGTTTTTTTTTTGGGGTGTTTTATCAATGGCTAAAGGGGATATACCGTAATATACCCCCAAAATATGACCGGAAAAATGGTACTAACGTACCTCCATCAATTGGATCCTGGAATTCCCATTGATTTAATATGCAGGCGACTTTATGATTATTCCATAATTGGAAGATCCAACCTCGATCCATCGACGGCAGGTGTAGCAGCGCTGAGTTTGCTGGTACCTGGACAGCAAGGGGGATTGGCAGTGGCAAAGATGGATAAAACAATACTATACAATACTAAAAGCTGCAGTTTACCGTCAAACAGATCGGAATAGAATGATGTCTTATGGGAATAGAATTTAGGATAACATACGGATAGCCCCTGGTCGTTTGTTGCAGTTTGATTTTTGAGAACTCTAAACCATTGACGTACATAAACGGACGATGGTCTTGTATACTTGGAGGGTCACCCCACTCAAGAAATGGCTTAATAACCACAAATAGTTATGAGCTCAAGAAGCGGTTCAATAACCATGGACCATAGTCATATGATGTTATATAATGTTATATTACAATGATTTATCTATAGTGATATAACTAGAATGATATATGATGTTATATAATATATTGTTAATAACCATAGGGTTTCTTTATAAACTAGTTATGTAAAGTGGTTTAATAGCCATAGTGTTTAACAACCCTAGTTAATAACCATAATGTTACTAACCATATATATAATCCCACTTATGCAAACATATTTCATGTTACAAAACCATATACTTAATGTATAACCATAACGTTTGTATCTATCTATATCTATATCTATATATATATAGTTATATTAGAACCCAGTTATAACCCAGTTTATTTCACAGGATTTCATCCCAATCTGCAGAGGCCAATTTTTCCTTTCTCCGTGGGATGATCATATCTGGTTGGTGAATTAAAAGATGGCCTTTATCCCAGATATATAGCATGAATATATGGCTTTAATTTGGATAATACATGCTATATGGCTTTAATATATGGCTTTATTTAATGAATTATGATGGCCTTTTAGATGGTGAATAATTCTCACATATGGCTTTAATATATGTCATTTTCATTGATGTGATGAATTATACATAGATCATGAGATGAACATATCTGGTTGGTGGTGACTGGAACCGACTGGAATTTTGAATGACTTTCCATTCAGTTGGGATCAGAATCATCTATAAATGGAGATTCGATAGGGATTTTGTGGAGATATTAAGTGATATAATGAGATTTATATCTGGTTGGTGGATCATCCCAACTGACTTTAATTCCATGATTTTTCAGAGGAGTGGCGAAAAACCACCAACCATATTTTATCATTAACCATCATTAACCATATATTAACCATATATATTAACCATATATTAACAGTATATTACCAACCAATGGTACAGTAATGGGCCTTTTGCGCTTCGCATTTGCTGCGCCAAACGTCCATCAGTCCAACTCAACACCTGAATGGGATGATCCTCCAAGTTTTCGGTTGGTGGTGAGTCGTGTGTGTTTTTGTCGACAATATGATGTGACATAGATGGCTATGAATCAATACCTATTAATACCATTTTTAGAGGGATGAAGATCCATTTACCAGCTATTTTTATGTTCACCAGGGGTACAAGGTTTTGACCCACTGCCATATTTATATACTATTATAGTAGTAATATAATAATATAGTGGAATGTATCATATGTAATATAATAGTTTCATTCCATGTGCTAATAATTACTAGTATACTATGTAATTTACACGGTAATATGATGTATGTGTGTTACATTATATATATACATATATATCCGTTATATACATACACAATCCACCTCAATTTTTTTTGGTTAAAGAAAGTGCTGATCCTCGTGCTCTGAAAATGGGGTCAGTTTTGAAAGATCCCGGGGTTTTCAATAGTCTTTTTGATGTCTTAGAGAATGACGGTTTGTGATTCCAGGCCTGATTGTTTTTTTTTTCAGAGTCCTTTTCCCTTAAAAAGGTGTACCAATCCCTCCCGTTCCCCAACATGGTTCAAAAGAAACATAGAAGGAGGAGAGGGGAAAAAGGGAAATTTGCATGACGTACCATCAAAGACCACCCCAACATGGATGAAAAAGCGTGGCCCATCGGTGCCGTGACCAAAAAGAAGACTTATTGTGGGAGTAGATAACCCTTCATGAGACGTTGGTTATCCATTTTGTGGATGGTTCAGTTGTTCATTTCCACTTGTTTGATTGGAACACCCGCGTATTTTGTTTGTCAAACCATATAACTTGGTGTGTTGAACAGCCTTTCATGGCAAGAGCCACATTGTTTGGTTTAACACCACCATCGTTTGGATTGGCATTTTTTTGTTGGGTTTAGTTTCAATCCAAACAACGAAAAAACATGTGTTGATGATTTCCCCCTCTAAGGCGGTCCTTGGATCGGTTATTGGACTCAGCAAATGCTACTGTGGTCTTGGCTGCAATGGGTGTGATGTGGAACTTCCGAGCGGGCTGAATGTGAAGCTGTATGAAAATAAGGTGCTGTTTATGGGTATTGAAGTACGTTGGGGTTTGTTGGTTTAATTATCACACATAACAATTTCAGTGGTTTAAGCAGCAAATAATCAAACATGGGCTTTGCGTCGTAGCAAACATGTGGCGATTTCAATGGAAACCAAGAAACATTGGCCGTTTTCTGGCCAAACCGTGGAAAATGGGGGGGTTTTCGTGAATCAACAATGACAAAAGATCATCAACACCTCGTATCAAGTGTATTCAAGTATACTATCAATACGAATTGGGATCACAATGTTAATTGAAACAGAACATGTGAGGGGTTTGGTCAGGCTGTTAACTATATAATACCCTTTATGTCATATATCAATCATCCCTGTATAGTATATATGGATGTGTATGAACATATACGTATGATTAATGTTTTGCCGCACACATTTCTGGTCAGTTGGATTTCCAGCCGAAACCCACGGTTTTTGGGTCCATTGGTGCACTATGGTTGCACTCCACCGGTTGATGTATTCATGGTTGATGTAAGGGGAACAACAGACGGGAAACCGTCATAATGGATCAAAACACATATGTTTGCAGATATTCCCGTGCATCAACCGAATGCACCTTTTTTTGCAGTGTTCAACCTTTGAGAATCCTTCTTGGGTCTGTCCCATTTCATTCCAATTAGTTTCGTTGTGTTTTTTTTTGTGTGTAGTTACTTCCATCCTTGTTCCTGATGGACAAACTTGCACCATCTGCACCATCCTCCAGTCAGCATTTTTCTAGGTGGTATGATTACATGGTATGTTTACCATTCCAAGTCATGGGTAGTTCATGACATTGTTTTAACCACATGATGTTGGTTGGATTTCAGTTTCAGGTGATGTATCAAACCAACCTGGGAACGGTGTTCCACTTACCCTCTGGTAAACATACAAAAAGCTATTGAACATGGCCATTTATAGTGGATTTTCCATAGTTATGTTCGTTTACCAGAGGGTAAGTCAGTCAGACATGTCTTAGACAGGATTCAATGATTGTTGCGTGCGAGTTGAAAAATCGCCACATGTTTTCCCGCTTGAAGTCCACTTTCATACTTCCAACTGATTTGTTTCAGGTGTGCCTGTAGGAGTTCTTTGTGAGAACCACAGGAAAATCAACAAGATCCTTGGGAGTACACAAAAATCACAAATGTGTTGGATTCCATTCATAAGCTTTGGTAGTCAAAGATGGTTGGAAAATTATCCATATATTGATTCAACCGGGGTTTCAAATTGGTTCAGCGGCTGAATCTCTTGGTCTTTTTTTTCGGATTTTGAAAAGGGCCTCATGGCTGAAACCCTGGAAATCGCCCCTTATTTCGTTCGGGGATTTCCAAAAAAAATGGACCATTTCCCATCTATGAATTTATGGACCTATGGATGATTCTCCCATTTATAGTGGATTTTCCCATTGAAAATGGTGATTTTCCAGAGTTATGTTAGTTTCCCATCCATTTTCCCCATTCAGCGGATGGGGATTTCAACAAAAAATCCCACTGATTCAGCTAGGAGAAAACGGCCATCACCTGCCACCACGCTTGTCGCGTAGCCAGGTGATTGCTGCTTGTGCCTCTCCCTGTGTTCCTGCATGAGGCAGACAAAGCCGTGCCACACGACTGTGCAGTTTCTATATCCCATTATATAACCATATAGAACCATTAAACACCGATTAAAAGTGGTTGAATAACCATGGACCATGGTTATATCATGTGTTATATATATATATACAGTTTATATACAACCATTAAACAATAGATAGTTAATGTATGTTAATGGATGTTTATTCCCTCCAAATACGGTGATAATATGTGAAAATAGGTTTTGACCCGTCCCTATATCTGGGTAGATTACAACGGCCTCACTGCGACCTCACTGGAATCATGGTTAGTAAGGGGAATCATCCCCAATATGGTCTTATTTCAGGTTAGTGAAATCTTATAATTTACCCAGATATGTAACCATCAAACACCGACTATAGCAAGCCCCAAAAAGATGCCGAAAAGTATTTCCAAGAGGTGATCATGATTTTTACCTCATATGTCAATGTTTCCCACTTTAAACAAAAAGAACAACGCTAATCTTGGGATGCTATAGATGATATATGAGAACAGGTCATCAATACATTTCATAGATTTCTAGTGGCCAAATTTTAGGAGTTTTAATATGTTCGATGAATGACCATTTCATCAAGATTAACTATTAACCATGGTTTTTTACCATGGAACATATGGGAATGGGTCACAGCGCCGCTTATTTTCCACCCCGGGGGATCAACATCCAAAGCCATGCCTATCCACTGGGGTTTTTAGCCCAGGGATACCAGGGGTTTGACTCTAATAATGCTCCATCTACTTACGTATAGATTTATGCAATATATATATATTATACAGTATATATATACATACATATTCCATTACATATATTCCATCATATTCCCATGAATCCGATTGTTGCAAAAGCGACTAAGACCTATCATTTGGGGGCTCCTTCCTGTTAGGGTTTCCCCAAATGATGATTGACCACTGAATCTTTGGGTACCCTATGGTACCCTATTTAATTGCAGGCATTCCCATTTGCCATTACATGTCAATAGCAAATAACTCCGAAGTCCCAATATATATTTAGCCTTACTATAGTTATCTACAGTTCTAAATCCAACTTAGCCTAGTTATAAACCAAGAAACACCTATCATTCGGTGGCAGCTTCCTGCAACATCATTCAGTTTTTTTTGTCGTGAATGTTCATCAGTGCGTTTGGTTTGGACAGCCTTACTTGGCTTGGACAGTTCAGTTACAGCAATGACTCGGAATGAAACAAAACCCATTCCTGGAATGATATAGTTTGTTATATATATATAAGTATGATTATATACTGTATGACGTTTACGGATATTCAATGATCATATGATGTCAGGCCGTTTGTGTGGCGGAGTTTTTGGGGTCTGGGTACTTCATGTCAGAGAATCTGAAGAAAAAATCGTGTTGTTTTGACAAAAGAGTGATCAACAAATGTTGAGAAATGACAGTAAAACCGATGTGTCATATGTTTTGAATTTCTGTACGTTTTCAGTCTGTCACAGTGTGTCAGGAGCGAAGGCTTTCGGTCATGGGAACAGGCGGAAAAACATGAGGTTGTGTTTCTGGGTTTGAGGTGGTGTTACGGGGCGGGCAGGGAGGCATTTTGCAATTGTTATGCGCTGATGCGGAAACATGTGTGAAGGAAATGCGGGCAGGGTTCAACACACATGTTAAACAGTTAAACCACATCATTTCTTTGTTTGAGTGTTTGAAGAGACATGCCACAAGGAAAGGTTGGGCCTGGTGATTGACAAAGATCAGCAAGAATTGATGCATGAAGAAAGGGATTTGAAATTATTGTCAATACGCAGGACATGGTGGCAGAAGAAATAAGAAAAAATCCAGCAGTAGTTGTTCTTTTGATAGAAGGTAGAAAAACACTCAATGTCTGGTTTGGGGAGGTGTTCAATTAGAATCTCTGTCAAACTCTTTTTGAATAGCTGGAGAAGATAGAGGGACAAGTTTTGACCATCTTCTTGGCTTTTGGCATGGGGTGAGAGCAGCGACAGTCTGCCGGATATGGAAACAGGAATGCATGGGAGTGTGATTCTCACTGCATTTTTTCCCACAGCGGGAATGAACATATTATTTTCAAAATCATTGTGCCGAGGGATTGCAGGTGTAATGTTCGATCGGGGGGGTCTGAAAGTTGATAGGTTAATGAGCCGTTGGCATCAATATGTTGCCTGGAAATTTGCATTTATAGGATGGCATGGTTGAGGTCACCGATCTGGCGTTTACAGAAATTAAAGCTGCAATGTTTTTTCATGGAGGATGATGTTTTGACCGCCTGTTTGCATATGTATTCCCAATTGCTTGAGTGTTATATTACGTGGCAATATGTTTTTGGATTGCTGGATGCAGTAACATGCTTGAATATGGTATTGATAGGCTAGTATGATGATGCAAAATGTGAGGGACAAACGGTTCGTTTTTTTTTTGTGTCAATGACGTGGTTGGAATGACAAGGCAAAGCGGTTTGATCATAATTTAGATCGTGGTATGGAAGGGAATGAAAACATGTTGGCGCTGGATTATATGGTTCTGTTGATTTGTAAGTTCGTGTTTTGTTCGGGTATCTGAGATATAGAAGAAAAGAGCATCGGATAAACGGGGATCGTTATTTTGCTGACATGGAATCTTACAGCGTAGAATTTCATGATTGAAAGCCAGGAACAGGTGTTTGCAGACAGGATATGATCCGTTTTCTCGCAGCCTTGAGGTTTTGGAATATCGGGTTTCAAATATATTGCTACTTAGTATGACTGGTGGCTTAATGGAACTTCGGTGGTTCTAGATGGGTTTGCGTGTGTGTGTGTGTGTCTGTGTGTATGTGGCTTTGTTTGAAAAATCCTGTGGATTCGTGGATTGATGGGCGATGGAGGTGTTCTTTTTGGAAGGAACGGCTGGGCGGATTCGGCGGGGGTTTACACTGTGTCAAGGAGGTCCTTGGAAGAAAGGGGCGAAGTGATTCAAGATCATTGTGCGAGGCATGTTTCGATGTATTGATGTGTAGGTGCAGATTGAGGTCGCGGGTTAAAAAGCATGGGTTTTTGAATGAGTGTGGCAAATGTTGGGGGAATATTTGGGGTCAAAGAAGATGAACAGGTAGGAATGTCTTGAAAGCTAGGATGGAATTTCTGTAGTAATGAGACAACAGGTTACCAAGCACGAAAAGAAATGGCTTGCATAACAGTTGGAGATTGGAGGCTGAGGTTGATTCAACTGCGGAACAGATTTGAGAGGATCATTTTTTTCCGTATATGAATTCGTGTATCGCAGCTCTTTCCCCCTCAAGACGGTGTAAGTGCGGCAAAACTGCTCAAAGAAGCATGAGTCGCGGGGGGGGAACACCCAACTGCCCGCAGTGTGGCGTGACCCAGCTCACCACGCTGTCGGTTAAACTCCGGACGACGTGGGAGGACAAGTCGGTTCTTCATTTTCGAGAGGTTATCCAATTCTAATTGAAGCGATCGTCGCATTGTATGATGAGGTGACAGAAAGGTTTTTGGGAACTATAGGTCGTGAAGGCAGTTCGACGCAATTCTGTTCCTTGACTTGGTGGATGTATATGTTTTGGTCATGTTCCTGCTCGAACGCAGGAGTACTACGGGCTGAAGTGGCGGGTCACTCCAGGTGGTCAAGCCTTGTGGCTTTACTGCCTGGAGTGTCACCAGCAAAGGTGGCCACAGGACAGGGGCTTAACTGTGTGGGCTGCTTTTGTCAAATGGTGGGAGCATTGATTGTGTTTTCATGAAGGAAGTATCTTTTGGAGAACATACGTACGGCTTTTCATACTATGATTTTAAATGATACTAGTCTATTGTCATTGAATCGGGGTTTCCGCTATTCTATTCTTTCCTGGTCCCACCTGTTTGATGCGGCCAGGATGGGCGGAGCAAGAGCCGTTTCTGCAAACCAAAGGGCCCCGCGGCCGTGACCCCTCCCCCGCACCAGGGGAGCATGCAGGGTCATGCGCGCGGACGGTTCCTGGTTTCACTTAACGAGCCCACCTCCCGAGGCTGGGAATTTAGCTTCGGTACATTCTTTTTTTTTGCCTTGGATGTTGCGGACAGGTTGCCCCCGCCACCCAGACGCCGCCGCAGAAGAAGAGGAAGTTGCAGCGCCAGGCAGGTCAACAATTAAAAATTTGCTTGGTTGTGGCAATGCAAGCATGGTGTAGCGGACTTGGGGTTTTGAAAGGAGTTCTATTTGAAATTGTGTAATTTAGATGCGCTATTGGGTTCATTTGACGTGTTCGTTTCTGACTTGGTCATTTTTTGTTGGTGGCTGGAATTAGGAAGAGACATGACGCAGCATGTGCATTAAAGGGAAAGCGTGCATATTTGCGACAGGCTGCTTCTTCTTCTTCCGCTCCGCAGCAGCCAGCGGCGGCTGCTCGGAAGCGGGCAAGTGGTGTGGCACCGGGAGTAGGTCAGATTGTTTTCAGCGGAAATTGGCATTATTCTCCGGATTTAAAAAGGAACCGCGTGATTTGCAGATCCGATTTCTTGTTTGAAAAAAGGGGAAAGGCTGTGGATTCAACGTGCGTTTGTCTTGTCGGGCATCGAGTGGATTTACCAGATCGGAAGGGTATGGATAGACGGGAATGTTTGAGCAGTTATCTTTGAAAGTAAAAACTTTGTTGGCGTTTGAACGGTTTATTTGCGAGTGTTTTGCAATGTTTGTTCAAAGGTTGATAAGTCTCATGAGGGTCAAATGGTACAGGCGGCTTCGCGCCCTTCGTCGGGCTCCTCGACGAGCTCCTCGACGAGCTCCTCGACGAGCTCCTCGACGAGCTCGGCGTCTAGCTCGTCGTCGACTTCGGTGCCACGGCGAGAATGCGATGGCTGGAAAGTAATGCGTGCTTGATTGTATTGGATTGGCTTTTGGATTTTCAAAATGTTTTCAAATTTAAACGAAAGGGTTATGTTGCATAGGTTGATGATTAAATGTCTATTTTGGATATGGTTGGTTGTGGAGCGATGTGTTGATGGGCGAGTGTTGTGACATGCGGATGTGAAACTAAACGGGGGCTGATGTGGACTGTATTGGTTCTGACATGGGTGACTGGTTTGGCGAATCCCTTTTTGTGTTTTTTGCTGAGGGCTTAATATGGTACTGCTTGTTTGTTGGGCCTTTTCGCACGGTCCTAAGTGAATTGAATTTTTTCAGGCACGGAGGCGCCGTCGCACGGCGAAAGCCACGCCAGTGGGTGCAGTGGCTCCCGTGCCCTGGCCGCAGGACTTTGGATTGAACTTGCTCAGTGCTGTTCGAAAGTGGTGACGGCATTTCAAAACAAAATCGAACACGAGGTGACTTAAATCACGGTGCAAACCAAAAAAACATACGACACCGCGGGGGTGCAAGTCACAACATCAGCCGCAAAACCTAGAAAATAACATCAAAAAAGGAAACTATTTTTAGGTAGGCAGCCAATTCCGACTAGCTATATACATGGAAGGAAAGATGGATGTGATGTGTCCACTGATATGTAGATGGAAGAATGAGACAGAGAGATGGATTCGTAGCAGGAAAGTTAGATGCATAGACGAGACGCTGGGATGGACGAATGGATGGATGGAGACAAGACGAATGGATGAATGGATGGATGAAGACGAATGGATGAATGGATGGATGGCCGAGTTGCAGACATAGGATGGGCGAGCGGGTGAGTGAATGGATGGAGACAATGAGATCGGTGGATGGATGGATGCATGGATGGATGGATCGATGTTGGAATGATATTCAGACAGACCATCGGATGATGAATGCATGTATATGGGTGGGAGGGGGAGGGTGGGTGAACATTTGACGAATGGATGTTTGGACGGCGGGGTGGATGGATGGGTGAGTGGACACAGAGAGGTAAATGAATGAATGGATGGGCAAAGGGACGGGTGTGTGGATAGAAGGAAATAATATATGAATGGGTGGATGGATGAGACACGGAGAGAGATAAGCGGTTGGATCTGTGGAGGGAGACAGAACATTTAATTAGATAATTTGCACAGAAAATGCTGCCCGTATCCCTATACTGCTATACTACCTACCTTGAATTGTGCTGCTACATGACTACTACCTGTACTACCTACAGTACGAATTCCATTCCCTCAAAATAAGGTAGCTGTTCTTCGATGATGTTGTAGCAAACCCTGACCCCTGCATTCTGCCCGAGGATGTGTTGGAGGGAAACCCCCTCCACCCCGCCATGTGGTGGCGGCAGCGGCTCTTGGCAGCACCGGATGCCTCAAAGGACTCCATGGCCCTGGTGGCAAGGTTCGGGCTGCCAGGCAAGCCTCTCAGGATCGCCTCGCTCTATGCACGTGGAGCCCAAAGCGGAATCGGCAAGATATACCTGAGACTTTGAAACAAGGCTCTACTATGCCGCGTTCTTTATCTTGAGCGAGCCGTCGCCAGGTCACCCGAAATTGAACGATCCTAACACGAGGACCGGTGGCGGTGGTCGGGGACAGCAGGCCAAAGCCGCGTCACCCGTTGCCCAACCCGCACCAAAAGGCGATGGAAAGGCAATGGGAGGCGCTCTGATTTAGGTTGGTGCGTTGTCAACCACGTTGTGATGCGTGCGAATCTGAAGAGTTTGATCCATGCCTCCATTGCACGGGACACTCCACCCAACCGCGGGAACGGTCAGATCATGCGAAGGCCGGAGGTTGTTTCGCGCCCGCGTTCGTTTTTTTTGCTTGAGCCAAAACAGCTGCAATAAAACAAAAGAAATATAATGCCAATGCAACAATTTTCCAAGATGTCTGAAAAGGAAAATCATCCGTGCAGGTGCGTGCACGCAGACAGACAGACAAACAGACAAGGACATACAGACCGACCGACAGGCAGATAGAAGTGACTGACAGAGACAGACCGAGAGAGACAGACAGACGGACAAGCAGGCAGAGACAGACAGAGAGACAGACAGGTAGAGACAGAGACAGACAGTGGCACACAGTGACAGACAGCGACAAGCAGGCAGGCGGCCACTACGTAACACTACGTAACACTACGTAACACTACGTAACACTACGTAACACTACGTAACACTACGTAACACTACGGAACACTACGGAACACTACGGAACACTACGGAACACTACGGAACACTGCACTACACTACACTACAGTACACTACACTACACCACGCCACACCACACCACAGTACACTACACTACACTACACTACACTACACTACACTACACTAATTACATCACACTACACTTCACTACACTACACTACACTACACTAAACTAGACTACACCACACTACACTACAGCTACAACTACAACTACGCTACTTTACACTACACTAGACTAACACTACACTACCATAAATTACATTACACTACACTCATTTCACCGCCACAAATGCAGCTGCAACTACACTACACTAATTGCACTACACCACAGCTACAACTCCACTACGCTACAACTACAACTACAGCTGCACTACACCACACTACATCCAGCAGTTGTGGGTGAGGTGACCGACCAGGTGACCACTGCAACCATTGCAGCCGCTCCAAAAGACACAGCTCCAACCACCTTTCGGTCCATCAGTGGATTCGCTCTGCCATCCGGGATTCACAGCAACCAACTTCCCCTATAGGTTTCCTATTTTTGAAACTTCCGCCACCGCCTTGTGCGGAACTACTACTACTACTACTACTACTACTACTACTACTACTACTACTACTACTACTACTATATCTATTGCATTCATTGACATTCTCCTTTTTGGTTGTGAGATCTTGATTTTTGATTGTTAAATCATTGACGTATGGATCCCCTTGCAGTGAGATCCGCTCCATTGATTTCCCATGGCAGGCGTGGGGCTGGCAACAACGATTTGTAACTTGTCGGTCGTCAGGATTCGTCAAGATTCGTCAGGATTCGTCAGGCGGATTTCATCAGAAATCGCTCAACAGTTTGACCAAGAAAATCATCAAAATTAGTGGTTGAAGCAACAACTGCGATGAACAAAACACCAAGTGGAGGTGAAGCCATCCGTTCAATAATTTGATGCCAAACTGAGCAACATACATCAATAATGATGAGCAACATGTGGATGTAATGTGGGTATGTGATGAGTGCACTGTCGATATCGTGTGGATACAATGGTATGTAATCGACCATAGTGGGATATCATTGATATCAGGATGTCAAAAATGTCAGAAACAACCATATGAGTTGGGTACAATGGTACAGCTAACATGGAGGTGTTTGCCACCAAAACATAAATGAAATCGTTAACAAAAAATTGTTTGAACAGTGTTGTCCCCCCCCAAAAATAGAAACTCGTAACCCCCAGATTTGCTTGGTGTTGTTTGGGTAAATCATGTCTATTTGAAACCATTGGATTTGGTGATGCCACAACCCACTCGACAAATTGTAGTGGAGATCTGGAGGCCCCAAAATGTGAAAATTGCCGCCTAAAAATCATCCCAGTTTCGAGGTATGGTTTTCGGGGGTGTTTGTTTGTTTAGTTTTTTTGTCTTACTGTACATCATGTTTTGTTTGTTTTCTTTTCTGGGTAAAACTTGGTTGAGTAGGTTGTATATAGACGTATATATGCCAATTTGTTGTAAAACGGGAATACTTCATAATTTCATACATGTTCATAACCATTATTCTCTCCATATGGGGTTTGTATATCTTGGGGTTCCAGTTGAACGTCCCGATATCAAGGCGCCATGGGTTGACCTTGGAATCAATTTTTGTTCTTCAAATCGACGGCCTTGGGTTGTAAATGAATTAGTAAATGTAGCAGGTACTATAGTATCAGGGACAGTTGGTAGATAACAACATATAACATCATATAACCACCCACTGAAAATGACACTTTATGATACTTTATACTTTATAACAACAACCCACTGAAAATGAAACTTTATGATACTTCATAAACTTATCCATTTTCATAGCTATTCGACAGCGTCGAATCCCTGCGCTTGCGAGGTATTTTTGTGCCATGAAGGAGCTCGAGCAACTGGGCCCGATCGGATGACTCCGCAAGGTTTTGAGGATACGAAAACGACGTATCTATTAAAGTTACGATATAATATTAAGGATACTGTATAAAAACCAATGTATGACATTATTGATGTATATTAAGAAGGATACGAAATGATAGTAACTTTTTTAAATATACATTGGTTTTTATACATTGTTTATGTGATTTTTCATACTTTACCAGGTTAAACGTCAGATTCGTGTTGTTTTTCTTCATGGCAAGCGAGCCATGCCGCCATGCCCTGGCGCCTGTTTCCGTAGACCCTGGGATGGAGGAGCAAAACTCGTGGGTTTATATGGGGTTTAATCGGGTTTAATGGGATTTATTTATTTTTTGATTTATTGGGATATATGATGGTATACCCCTCTTGTAGTTTAACATAGCTATGGTTCAGAGATGGACCATTTATAGATGAATGACCTAGAAATTTCCTATTGAAATGCTGATTTTCCATAGCTATGTTGAATTACCAGAGGGTATCCAACAAAAACGCAGATTCCACTTTTGTAGATTTCAGTTCTGAATTTTCATAATTAATCATAGTCACTTCAAGCATGCAACTCGTTCGACAACTACTGTGATGTGCATGCCAAATAGCACGTGGATTATAACCCACACACAACCCGTGGCCGATAATATGACTAGAGATATACCATGTATACATATAAATGGATATACATGATAATATATATTCATATGCACGATATGTAAATGTTTACCAACGGGTTACAAGCTGGGCTGCCCCAGCAAGGACTGGACCAAAGCAACCTCACTAATTTGGGACACAGCCACATTTGCCAAGTGACAGGCATAGCGTTCATCAGGGGAGGACCACCAACAAGTGTACTGACACAAACGGGATACAGTTATACTATTTCCGCGTATTTTCACCTTTGTTGACCATGCAAAACTCTGTGTGTGTGTTGGGGTCTACCCCGTTTCCGGTCGAACCCATATCATATTTGTTGGAACCTTGTTATGTTGCATTTGAGCTGGTTGGTTTCATTCCCATTCGATTGGTCAGCGACCAGTTTTTTCCCATCCAAACTTCATTGTTCCTGGTAAAGCACCATGTTTGGTAGTATTCCCACTATATACTTTGTTCATGTTTGTTTTTTATCGCATCATAGCCCATGCCCATTAAATATTTCAATTAAAATATCATAACGACTCCCCATGATGATTGTTCTATTCAAGATAACCAAACATATTGATATTTACAGTGTTTGGTGACTAAGAATTGGCTTAAAACCGTTTTAGAGCAATTTTTATAGAGTTCACATCAACAAAGGCTGTCATAGACTGTCATAAATCACTGCCATCAGATGCCCTAAGCGGTAACGTCTAGAAATGTTTTGGATTTTCAAGTGCCATGGGGCCATGGCTGCCATGTTTCATGACACCAGAGGGATCCAGATAATATGATCATATTCCCACGGAATTCACCATTTGTCCTAGTGAAATCCTCTATTTCTTATGGTATATCATATTACAAATCCCAATTTCATGGTCTAAATCAGAAGATGTCCCTGAAAAATTGCCCATCAATTCTTGGTTCAGATGGTTTAGTCAATGGTTGATTAATCTCCCTCCTTAAATCCTTTCAACCATCAACTGCTCCCATCCCAGCCATGGTCAAAGGCAGCGCGGTGCCACGCTGGACGTTCAAGCTGATGGTGGTGCAACCCTGCAGGTCCCGCCCTTGCAACGGCCAAAGCCTTATTGGGGCTTTCCAAATGCCTTAAAGACTTGGCATTTGTTTAAGTTTTATAGGGATTGAAACCATCAACATATGAAAATGGATGGTTTCATGACATTGCACGCTTCTAACAGGACAGTGTTTTTTTTGTTATAGCCATAGCTGTACGAATGAATATCTAAACCAATTCAAACCACCAAGAGGATGGGGCTTTTCACCAAGCAGAATTCTAATCATATTTCACCACCAAGACCAGAGTTTGAGCTTGAAAAACTCTTGGATGCACAGAAACAAAAACATGGGAACGTGGTTTGAAAGTAGAGGTGTTTAGCCATGTTTTAGGAATGTTTTACCATGTTTTCCCAACATTCAATGGGGATTGACCACAACAACAAAACATGGAGGCTGCCCCTTGGCCTCAGGTCGACCATGTGCTTCACCATGTGAGGTCAGCACTCACGGGGCTCACCATCCGGCTATGGGGAGGTCATGGTGCTATATCTTCACTTCCACTGGGACACATTTGTGATGTTTAGTGGTGCAGTTCCAGTTTTAAGATTTTTAAGTGGATATATTTCACCATATGGCAGTCGATCTAAAGGTCCTTGTAAGGAGTTTTATTGTGCGAAAGCCGTGCGTGTTATGTTGGAAACCCTCGCGAAAGTTTTTTTTCGAGTTCGCGAAAGATTTGTTTTATCCGCGAAAGTTTCGCGACAATTGGATATTATGAATCATTATCATTGTATACATTACAGCATGCTAAGGGCTACCAACTCCTGCCTCCCGGGGTCCTGCAGGAGAATGGTACCGCACCATAGGTAGCAGCCAAGCTTCCGAAGGTGAGGCTTCGCCACGGCTTCGCCACAGCCAAATACCATGGTCTTGAAGCACATCCTTGCACCTGCCGCTGGTACTGCCTAACGTTGCTTTCTGAAGTCTCAAGAAGCAAGCTTCAAATGCAGCAGCCAAGCTTCCAAAAGTGAGGCTTTGCGAGAGCCAAACACCAAAGCCCCTGGTGATCTGGTGTTTGCTGTTCCTCTGATGCGCCCCCTGCTGATGGCTGGGGTCTGCGGATATGGGTATTTTCGCGAAAGTTCCGCGAAAGTTTTGCGAAAGAGTGGGCGAAAGTCAAAGTGCTTTGTGAAGGGAGCGGCCCAGTAGGCCCTGCAAAAAAATCCTAATCAGCAACAACCTGTCCTGAGAAGGGGATTCCGTGATGCTAGCTGCGTGTTTACAAGGCTATGAAGAAGTTATCCGTGATAGTTTTGTGTGATTTGACAGGTGATGAATGAATCTTCATAAGAGGAGTTGTTGCTCAACATGGGTTCCGCGAAAGACAAACATGGAGTTCGCGAAAGATTCGCGAACTAATTTTTCTATTCGCGCAGAAAGGCCGTTCCTGGATAAAGGAATTTTGATCAACCGTCATGCAGGTTTGCTGGGGTACTGTACTGTACCCTTAAATTCACTGATCTATCATTGTTTTCCATATCAAAGTAGAGATTGTATGGATTATTTGGGTATACTGGGTATAATGTTTGTAAAACATAGTAAAACAATAATAAACCATCCCCCAATCATCACAATTTTTATAGGCGGATTGTTTACCATTCCCAGTCATGGTTCGTAAAAATGGCATTGTTCTACCCATATGAATATATCAAAGGTGATGCTTGGTCAACACTGGGTTTCAGCGACCGGTCGGTTTCTCCGGAATGATCAACCATGGTGAACAAAATAGAAAAAGATGTCTTGACTATGTTTGCATCCGCAAGACAAACAAATCCACAATCTATTAACCCTACATATAGCAATACTAGCTGTATTTACTATATATATATATATTATCTACTATTATCTAACTATGGGATGACTTGCAGCAGTTCGCAGTTCAAGAAGCATACTTGATGAATGGTGTATGAAAGGCTTGATCTATCCATTTTGTAGGGTGTTTTTGGGCTAAGCCGTGTTGAACCCACATTTTGGATCATGCTGGTTGTTCGAAATTCCAAGTTTTCATGGTTGAATTCATGGTTTTCATGGGTAATTGGGTATCCAAAGGTTAAAAATTGTGAATTTCCCCCGGTTTTTTTCAGGTCGATCCCTCCCCTATCCGGGTCGATCGTTGCCGTTGCCATTCGCCATGCGCCGTGCCCGGCTGTTTTCCAAACAACCGCGCCACGATGGACAGTGGGCCATCCTTCGGATCATCCAAGTGAAACCATGGTGGACGCAGGGAATTCCACTTTTTTGGGGACCATGAAAGTGGGATGTTTAATGTGATGGGGTGATGGGATTTTATGATTCTATTCGTAGCATTTGGTAATCCTTAAGATGGCATGCTGGAAAATCATTTTTTCATGATCATGTATGCATGTGATTGGTAGTCTTTGGTAGTCATAACATGTCATAACGTTTTTTTTTAAATAAGATGGTCAATGGAATTATTAATTTATGATCATGTATAGAGATGATTTTCCCGGCTATAAAACCTCCATTTCTAGAAAATTTCCCATTGCGCTGCTAGGGCCTGGCCTATGGTACCATCATCTCGTAGGATGACACGCCCCGGTAAAGTGATTCATCGCAACTTGGCAAATCACTGTATATTCTGGGTAAATTATAACGACCTCACTGCGACCTCACTGGAATCATGGTTTTTATAGGGAAATCATCCCCAAATCTACCCAGATTAATGTAGTTCATCGAAAATGGGCCATGTTCTATAGCTATGTTAGCTTACTGCAGGGGAAACAAAAATGGGAAAATATGATGCCCAGCTAAAAATATATATATTTTTTTTTAAATGTATCTTTAAGTAGCCATGTTGTGACAGGGTGAGTTTACCCAATAGCTGGAAAATTTCAATGGTACACAATTATCAATGATGTATAATTATGTAACGGAATATAGCTGTCACAACATGTCATCATGTAACTGACCAAAAAATAACTGGTTGGTGGTTTGGAAATGTTTGGAACATTTTTTTCCATATATTAAGAATATATAATCCCAACTGACTTTCATATTTTTCAGAGGGGTTGAAACCACCAACCAGCTTCAGTTGGATGATCCACGCCAGGGGGATCGATGTTTTGCCCCGTCGACCAGTCAAAATCGACGGTGCCCGTTGTGTTTCGAGCCGTGCGATTCGTGCGATTCGTGCGATTCGGTGGCGTCGTGCTGGAGTCAAATCGTTGGTGAATTTGACAACAAAAAGGTGCAAAGAAGGGGGGAGTCCAAAACGACATGTGGAGGGGTTCCATAAATGGTACCCCTTTATCGCTGGATTGTTTATAATGGAAAATCCCATTCAATGGATGATTTGGGGATACGCCCATTTTAGGAAACCCTCATGGAATTGACTCTCTAGCATCTACTGATCCTTTCCTAATCACCGGTCATCATTGATTTATCAAGAAGTTGCCCGGTGCCCATTTTTTTGGGCGCTACCCGGTAGTCCTAAAATATCCTAAAATGGTTACTCTAGAATAGGGACAGTGGTTTGATGGTCCCCATTGGATTTCAATGGCCCGGATGGTTTGTCAGGATCTCTGGATGAGGAATAAAGGTTGTGAAAAACTCACCCACAAATCTCAACCATCCAAATTTTCGCGAATTTTGCTAGGCTTTGAACTGGCACTCCATTGAAAACCAGCGTTGATGTTTTGTGCTGTGTTGCCAGCGCTACGCGGCTTCGCGAGTCCTGTTGCCTAGAAGCGAACCTGCCTCAAGTGCAGGGAGGATTAGCGGCCCAACCAAGGGGAAAGAGACACAAAGCGCGCCATGACTCCATGACTGGGTGCATCAGAACAGCGACCAAAGATTGCCAACCAAGCCCCAAGGAATCGATTTCATCCAACAGAATCAGCCTCTGGATTTACCCGGCCTGGTAAACGTTTACAGTTTGCGAACTTGAAAATGGCCAGTTCGACAGTTCGTTGATTTACCCATTTTCATAGCATGGTGATTTTCCATGGTTATGTAAACGTTTACCAGAGGGTAATCTATAGAAATTGTCCATTTATAGTTGGTTTTCCCATTAAAAATTGTGATTTGCCATAGTTTTTTGTATGTTATTGTTATGTAAACGTTTACCAGAGGGTCTGTTTGTTACTTCACATCTTCAAGAAGTGATGCTTCCATATCTTCGATCATTTCCGGATGAATCCTCAAAACTAGCTGACATGATTGAGATGTGCCGGATGATACATGGGATAAACATGTTTTTTTTTTTTTACGGCCAATGGTTTTATCTCTCTATTCCCTTTGGAAACCTAGGTATTTGGATATTTGGACAAATGTTTAATAATTGCATTTGGATGTATTTGGGGTGTCTACGATGTGGCCCAACCCATTTACAAGTTATTTGAGACAGACCCATTTTTGCAATTACCAACAGCAGTCAATGTTGGTTTTCAATCTCTTGGTCTGGTGCGCTGTTTTTTGCCGAGCCCAAAAGCTGGAACCCTGGAACCCTGGAACCTGCTGTTGGGTTGCAAAGCTGGGTTTCTGTGGTAAACCGAATACCCTAAACCATGCCAGTAATCAACCATGACCAAGGGTCCTAGTAACCATCATCCATCATCATCCCCCAGCTTATGGATCATGGTTGATAACACATTCTGATGGTAACCACTGCCAGTGTATCATCCCATTCCATCCATAAACATGTTCAAAATCATTCCGTTCATCAGCATTATCCCTATTGTTGATGGCTTCTAGTCCGCATTGCTTGTTCAACCATCATCAGTGCAATCAGTTCAGTCACCAGTTTTGCTGCTGGAATCCAATTTTAAAACGCTGACCATTTGTTGCTTTAGCCCCCATACATCCCCATGATATCCCCAGTTTGTGGGGAAGCAGACACATGTTCAACTCTTTTTTTGGAAGCGGTGATACGGATACCCCAGTTAGTGATACAGGGATGGGTCAAAACCTACTTTTTAACTCATTTTTTTTGGGAATCATCATCCATAAACCAGCTACAATGTGGAGCCCCCCAGTTATAAGTTGGTTTATAAACCCCATTAAACTATAGTTATAAGTACCACAAACCATAGTTATTGGAGTTATTTGCACCAACTTAGCTATCGAACGCGGGCCCCCCTGCGGATCCCGTAAGGAGAAGTACTGCCATTTGGCGCCCGCCACTGTGGCGTTTCTCTGGCAGCGCCTCGACATGCCGAAAATCTGGGTAACTGGGAAAATCTGATGGGGATGGGTCAAAACCTATTACCCTCTGGTTATTTAACATGGCCATGGAAAATGGATGAAAATGGCCCATTTTTTTTAAAATGATTTTACCATTAATACCTCCATTTATAAGGGATTTTCCGTGGCTATGTTAAATAACCAGATGGTAAGTGAAACAGATTGAAACATCATTGAAGTGAGGGATTGAAACAGGGCCATGTTTGATGACACCAGATGGCAACCACGATAAATCATGTTGAATGATGATCTTCTTATCACTGGTTGGTGGTTTGGAACATGAATGGATTATGACTTTCCATTTAGTTGGGAATGGAAAAATCATCCCAAATGACGAACTCATATTTTTCAGAGGGGTAGGTATACCACCAACCAGGAAAATATATTGAAATCTATTGAAATATATTGAAATATACATGAACATAAATATACCACATAAATATACCATAGTTAAAATATTTTAATGGAATATATAACCAGTCATATCTGGCAAAGTAGCTGGGCAATGGAGAATTATCATCAGCATGATATGCCACAGTTCTTGCTGATGTTCAAGGGCTTGTTGGACTTAATCTTTGATAATATTTGATTATCTACTTTTATGCTGCGACTTTTTTCGGCCATTGGTTTATTTTCAAAAATTACAACGCTCAAAAAGTGTGAAGATTTGGCTCATGGTAGCCCAATTTTCAGCGAAAAACTTGTGGAGTCCACCCTCCAAGAAATGGAAAGTATCAAGAATGCAGATTCATCATCGAATAAGCGGCTTGATTCATTAATCGGAAAAAAAACACATCAAACTACATGGTGGGTCATGGTGAACTGTTTAACAGACACGGGGAGGTCACCAATGAAACTGGAGGCAGAAATAATAATCTAAGTGGCATGCTGACGGTTGCTGTACAACGTACCCTTGTGTCTTGTTGCATAGCAGCTGGAGTTCAACATCACACGAAGAGGTGGTTTAGCCAGGAAAAAAACACATGATCCCCCAATCCCCCCCAAAAAATGATATTCCCCGTTTTGCAGGTAGTCTTAGGCTGGGGAGACTTTTGAAATAGGCCTGAGACGTAGACACCAACTGTTTGGGTCGAAACACAAGCCCCACGAAACTCAGGGCTTCAAAACGACTCGACCCGGAAACTGAGGCCCACAACTTGAAACCTCAAGTTTGTTTGAGACATTTTAAGACGTAAGCCAGAAATGCATAGAACGAGTTTTTTGGACCCGGCCATGTTCTCAAACGTTGGTCATTCAAAACGACACGAAACGACGTTGGACCCCATGGCCCAATCCATCCTTCTCGGATATTGTGAAGATGAAGATATGCAAATTGACTGTATCCTGGTTGGTGGTGACTGGAACCATGGAATGGATTATGATTTTCCATATATTGGCAATCATATTGGGAATAATCATCCCAACTGACGAACTCCATGATTTTTCAGAGGGGTAGGTATACCACCAACCAGGTATGACTCTATCAAATTTGGTATTTAACCATCAAAAACCGTGGCATAATGCGGATATGATGGACATGTTTCACGGGGAAAACCCAATAGATCCCAAATCACTTGATCACTCATATAACTAGCCATAAGTAAACCAATGTTTGGTTCCTTCACTAAGTTATAGCGGATATAATTTGCCATGGTTATAGTGATTTTAATACGTATCCAGAATGACTAGTCCGTCGGATAAGTTCCTGCTGTTGATTTGTACGGGAACATATCAGTAACAGGTCGATGATGGCAGCAATTGGCAAACAAGGCATCAATCATTTAGTCCAATCACACAATAAATTACCCTCTGGTAAACAAACATAACTATGGAAAATCACCATTTTTCATGGGTAAATCAACCATAAATGGTCATTTTTCATAGCTATGTTAAGTTTCCAGAGGGTAATGATTAACCAACGGATAAACCAACTATGATTACCCAGATTTCTGGCGGTTTTGGGGATGGTTTATTATTGGATTATCATTGGGTTTACCACGAATGATTGATTTGTTGTTGGGATTAAAAAAACGTTGATTTCGTTGGGTCAACCATCATGAATCGGTAACCATCATGTTGGTAAAACATTGCCATTTTTACCACCCATTTTCCTGGGAATGGTTAGTTTATACCAAGTATAAACATGGTGATGACTGGGGGATCGTAAACACTATTGTTTTAACCACATTAAAGCTCAGAATTTCTGACTCAATCCAATCAATCCATCTCCTGAGGTTCCCCCCGAGCTTTGTGTACAGCGATGAGATCTATCAGAGGCACTGTGATTTTTTCACCTCCGGCACAGGGACGTGGAAGCCTGTAACGATATGATGATATGGGTGTTTGAAAATGAGGGATACTTAAGGTATACACCAAATTGCAAATTAGGGATACTTAAGGTATACCCCAAAAAGCAATGATAGATCAGTGAAGTTTAGGGCTACCCGGACAATCTTATATGGTAAAATATATCCACCCCTAAACGTCACAGATATGTCCCAGTAGAAGTGAAGATATAGCTTGAGATTTGGCACCATGAATATCGATGACCCAGTTCCAAAATATAGCATTGCCCATTGCCCTTGGTTCAACATGTTCCAACCCTGTGTATATATATAATATATATAATATGTATAGTGTTGAGGTTTAAATCCCTACAGCTATTGGTGAAAAACATCAGCTGTGATGACAAAACCGAGTCTGGTTGACGCTTTTCCCTGAACCAGACGCAAGCAGTTTGTAAAGTCATGGGATAAACCATGAACGCACATATCCCACTGATCACTGATAATCTAACATATAACAAAGCTATGGGAATCACCCCATCTACATCAATGGGACATTTTTACCATGGCAAACGGTTATTTTTATAGAGGGTATCCGTGGATATATCCCCAGCATGGATCTGAGCAAATTACCATGACCTCTCTGGCCCAAGAACCCAGTGCTACTGGTGTTGTTTCCCCTTTTCATGATGGTTGAACCCACACTTCATTGTGACTTCATGTGGGAATGGGTCAAAACCTTTTGTCCAAATATTTTGTGGATGAACATCCATTTACCAATATTTACCATCTATATTGGGTTCATTAGGCTACCAGGGTTTTGACCCATACCCATGTTGATTTATAGTGATGTCCCCATTTTATGATGTTTCAATTCCACACTTCATGACGATCAAATCAGGATACAGCCTCGTTTTTTTGATCTGAATTCCACCTTTTACCATAATAAAATCCAAATTTTTGTTTTCTTATGATGTTGAAATTCACGTATGGGGGTTTCCATAAATGGAGCTACCCCAAAATGGTTGGTTCACAATGGTTCATAATGGAAAATCCCAATCTAACATGGATGATAACTGGGGTACCCTCTGGTAAACAAACAGGGCGCTATTGAAAATGGCCCAGTCGAAATAGTTGATTTACCCATTATATAATAGCATGGTGATTTTCCAGTTCGTTTTTTGGGACTCTTTATCAGGCCGAAAACACTTCCATTTTAGGACAGCCCCATATTTCTTGATGCACAAAAATCACCAGTCACCAGGTTGGAGCGCTTGGTGCAGTATTTGGCCTCCTCGTCCAGTGGTGTACAGGAGGTGCAACTCCTCGGCGGAACATCATCATGGTTTTTTAGGACGCTAAATCGTCATAAATCATCGATTTCGATTAGGGCCATGTTCCATTTTTCATTATGTTAAAGAACCAGAGGTGTGTACATATATATATATATATATATTATACGTTGTTCTTTTAGAACGTAGAATGTAGGATGTGATATATGTATATTTTACTGTATTCCATGAGATTTGATATGATACATGAAGTTTGCTATATATATATATATAATAATTCGTAGGGATTCACCATATCATATCACCGTCACAACTCTGAGATTGATTTAACCAACAATAATGTGGTTTCAACCAACAAACATGGGAATACAATCCAGAATATGATATATGTACATCATAGTAGATATAGGGTACATGATATAAAATGTTATAATATATATATACATATATATATATATATATTTATGCATACACACGTACATATTCATGTATAAATGTGCAATGTACAACAACATCGTATGTATATATATATAATTACGTAGCACCCAAACAATAGAAGCGTAAAATCCTACTAAACTAGTGAAACACAACGCTCATCCTATTGTTTTTAGGTTTCCATAATATACATATATATATATGATATATATATATTATATATATATAAGTGATCTTCTTGTAGATGTGCCATCATCAAAAAAATGCGCAGGCACGACACATCGTGGATTTCCGCGACGGCTCCTGGTATCGCGAAGATGTCTACGACTTCTTGAGGCGAAAATGGGAGGGATGGGATCGTGGGATTTTAATGGGATTTTCCATGGAGTTGTGGAAAATCACCAGGTAAAACGTAGGTAAATGATCTATACAATGGGCCATATTCATCCATTTTCCATAGCTATGTTAGCTTAGTGGAAGGTATTTAGTGGATATGTTCTGTTTTTGTTTGACGGATATTTCATAAAACATCTTTGGATATTGAATGGGTTTTAAGTTACCCTTCCCAATTTTATGGCAATATTTAGATGGATTCGAAAGTCATTCTCCCTGTGAATGGTTCAAAGGAATAGCAAAGTATCCACAGTCTTTGTACCCTCTGGTAATTTAACATAGCTATTAAAAATGGTCATTTATAGTGGATTTTCCCATTGAAACTGGTGATTTTCCATAGTTATGTTAGTTTACCAGAGGGTATACGATCGACGATCATCCATTTTTTGGCGGGTACAGAATTTCAAGCAAGCCTCGAGGAAGCAAATCATGGGGTCTCCCATTTGACAGATTGCAGTGGTGTTGTGAGGCTTCCCCCAGTTACCCACTGATCATTTTGTTACATAGCTATTGAAAATGGCTATTGAAATAATGTTGGTAAAACAATAATAAACAATCCCCAAATTCACCATAAATAGGGTCCCAAATTGCTGGTTTATGACATTGTTTTATATACCCACATTAGTTGATTTACCTATAGAAAATTGTGATTTTTTCCATAGGAAACTGTTAGTTTACCAGAGGGTAATCAGTTCTATTCCAATGGGAGGCTCAAGCCCGAGCCAAAAACATCCATCGTTTAGGGTAAGGTATGTATTGCGTTGGTACCCTCTGGTAAATTAACATAACTATGAGAAATCACAATTTTTAATGGGTAAATCAACGAACTAAATGTCAAATTACCAGAGCGTAAGATGTAAGGCTGTAAGGGGTGAACATTTCCTTCAAAATCCTTCAAATATGACATTGAATGATCTCAGAATCTCAGAAGGTACCGTAGCTCCATTTGATGTACCTGACTTCCTGACTTGTCGCAGAACACACGGAATCAGAAGCCAATAGATGGCATGACGACTTATTGGTGCTCCCCCATAGTGGCTCTTCCCGTCTTCCCTGGAAAATAGATGAACATAGACTAGTTGGTGGTTTGGAACTGGTGGTTTGGAACCATGGAATTTTGAATGACTTTCCATTCAGAAAAGGGAATGTCATGATCCCAACTGGCGAACTCCATCATTTTTCAGAGGGGTAGGTATACCACCAACCAGCAAGCCATGATAAGCTGGATAGAAGAAAGTAGCCAGTTGATCCATATACCCTCTGGTAATTTAACATAGTCATGGTATAGATGGCCCATTTATAGATGGTTTACCTATTAAACATGGTGATTTTCCATGGCAAACTGTTAGTCATAACCAGATGGTATCAGATATTTGTCCTTTCTCGAGTGTTTCATCAGGTGGTGAAAAATCCGTAGCTGATTTTCCATCAGAATTATGACAAAATCCATGGGGATACCTATGACTTGGAGGATCATCACTTGAGCAGCTGCGATCCACCCCTGGCAGGGTGGATGATTCGTTGAGGGATTTTTTTTCTACCCTTCATATAGTGGGGATAAAAAATCATAATCCAAGAACGGGGAATCCCGTTCTTAACCAACTTTTTTTTCATGGAATAAGAGAGGGGTTTAGAACACTGCTAACTTAGAAATGATGTATACGAATGGTTACCAGTTACATTCTGTGGGGGATCCTCCATTAACCAACCAGTACAATGGGATTTAATACCCCAAAAGGAACTTAACCTGGCTGACGGCAGCATCACCCATTGCTGTTCGAAGATTATTCCATATATTGACAATTAATTGACAATTAAAAGTTGGTGTTGTCCATCTTAGTTTCATTAAACATTGGTATTATTTTGTATTATCCCAGTCAGAGTTGGTATCAAAAGTTGGTAACAGATAATTTTCCAACATTTCGCCATGAAAAACACCCTTGTTTTCTAGCTAGACATGGAAATGGGCCACAATTGAGTACCATAATTTAATTGGATGGTTAATACATGTTGATACTGAAAATAGACTAAGCCCAAATAGGCCCCCCCCCAGGTCTGAAAAATGTACCATTTTTGAAACCAAAACATATATTTTGCTGGGAGATTCCCTGAAATTTATGCCTAAAAATAGGCCTTGTATATTTTTCCAGGTAGCTCCAATAAATCGGTTCCTGAAATTCCCATAGATCAGAGATGATCAGAGGCGATTTTTCATGGCTCCTCCGTTTCCAAGGCAGCACCGCTGGTGTTTGGCATGGCTGCACCTGAATAACTCGACGCTCGGCTGGGCATGGCTGGGGATGTGTTTGTTGCCACGAAAAAATGGGATACTCTCCAGGGAATTCACATACAAGGTGGTGCCCCAGTTCGTTAGCTAACTTGGTTTATACCTCCAACAACTAGGGTTTATGATACATAGTTATATCATATAACATATATCTATAGTTAAACTGGGGGGTTACCACCTAAAGAATCAATTGTTGTTGGAAACTCATCTTCCAAGCTCTCTTTGGCAGGGTCTGGGCGTGAATTTATTGGTTGACACCTGGGATTGGCTGCAGCATGTTGTGTGGTTCTCCCCAACATGAACAGCATATTTTGGTTCATCATCATGTTCCCTACTGGTTGGTGGTTTGGAACATTTTTTATGACTTTCCATATATTGGGAATGTCATCATCCCATTTTTTACTTTCCATATATTGGGAATGTCATCATACCATTTTTTTTCAGAGGGGTAGGTATACCACCAACCAGATTTGGTTGCAATCTGTGGACTTTCAGTCGCCGCTGACTACATGATATTTGGTCAGGGAAATCAGCAATAAGTTGCCCAGATGGGTAATTGGATGTAGAACCAGCAACAAAGAGGGATGGTTACGCATTTTGGATCAACCACGTTTGAAGATACATTGACAATTATATATTTTTGATATGTTATTTTGGAATTATGTACATCTATAGAATTATATATAGAATTATATATATAATTATATATATAGAATTATATATATAGAATTATATATATATAGAATTATATATATATATATATATCAATATATATATATAGACATATCAAATTATGGTCCTGCTAGTAGGTGGTCAATTAGACTTAATTCTTGGGTGTATCTCACATAAAACTGTGTCATAACTTGGGATGGTGGGAGGCAATATCAGTCCGTCCCATCCGCCCAGCAGTAGATAGCCCCCATATTGGGCCCCCAAAAAATGAACAGATCCAACACCAAGCCAAGGATTCGAGGAATGCTTCAATATGATTCATCATTTCAGGGACCGTGAAAACAACTTCTAACAAGGTTCACTAAGGAAATTGGAGTCAAATAACTATATGTTTAAGATGCACCAAAGGGTTCTTACTGTCTAAAAGCCGACTGCATGGCAGTCGGCGATTAAAGGTCCCAACAAGTTCTCACTTTCTGCGTGGCTTGATGCCATGCCACTCCTGCCTCCTTTTTGGTTTGTTTCGTGTTGTAGCACTTTAGACTAAACCAACGCTTTCTCTAAGAATGGTGAAAACCCATGGTAAACACCAATGGTCACAAGTTTAATTTTACTGATGTGAAGCTAACCCATGGCTTTCTCTCTAAGAATTGATAGGAAGAAAGGATGGGTTCTCCACATCGAATTAGTACAGGAGGCTATCTAAATGTATCTAGGCAAATTATACAATGTGTTCCCGGTGCCCTTCCCCCCAGAGTTATAAGTTGTCTTATTTAAATCTGTCCACCCGTACACTAGACATTGCAGTCAAGTAAATCAGCCTGCCTATCTTGGGGCATAGTAACCACCTCACAGTAACCTTACCATAAATGGGTGTATACTCGTACATACTCGTACATACTCGTTCAATGAGCGTATCTTGCTCATGTGCATACGTATATGCATATATCATACATAGTGTACATATATTCATATCCTTACATCCAGTATATCCAAATTAATCTAGAATTGAAAACAAATATGTATTTGCAATTCCGTACTGTATATAAACTACACATCTAGTGTACACATAGAAGTATATCCAAAATCATGTGTTTCTGTATTTGTATAGAGGGGACAAGCAATGGGCCGCTGTAGTACCTTGCGCTCAAAGGCCCGTTGGTTTGCAGTGTTTTCTTTTGGGAATCTATTTGCAAACATTTGCACATGGGCAATGAGCAAAGAACGACCAGGTTTCAATTCGGGATGCAAGGGATAAAAAAAGGTGTCAAAAAAATCCAACAAGTTTGACTTCAAAATTGAGCGGCGGCCCACCATGTTTCCCTCCCGGTCTCCGGTGCTCCCATCCACGCGACATGAACATTTGTGGACCCGCGCCTAGGAGTGTTGCCAAACTTCATCTCTCATCGCAGCCTTTGGCGCCTGGGCCGCACCAAAGTTCGCAAGCGTTGCACTTGGATGCTTGGCAGCCGGGAACTGGGCGGGGAGGTGGGCTACAACCCATGAACATCTCCATTTTTGGGTGGTTTTGCAATCCGGTTACTCACCAGTCACCACCTCCCGGCTCAACCAAGTTCATCCAAGTGCCATTCCCCACCTGCCGCTGTCAATCTTGCACTTTGTGTCGTGCACATCCGTGTAGTCTGTTTGCATCCCGCGCTTCTCCCTGCACTGTCGCTGAACATCGCTGGCCCGCGCCCATGGCGAAGGGGCACACAGCTTCAGGGCTGCTGGCAACAGCGGTCAAACGCTGCCCAGGCTATTACCCGAGCGAAAGACAACCAGAAAGAGCCAGCAAGATAGAGGCAGAGAGAGGGAGGGAAAGAGAGACACCAAACCAAAGAAGCTTGATCCCCTACAAACCCAGCCGATAATTGAGGATGCCGGAGGAGGCTTTGCCTGGTGGGGCAGGTGCACCCCCAGCCTTGGCGGATGTGGAGGAGGACGATGGCGAGGACAAGAAGGAGCGCGAGGAGGTCGACGCGCTCAAGGTGCTGAATTCAGACGGCCGGGCCACAGATGTGGTTGCTTTGCGGTTTTCCTTGCGGGCGGTCGGGCTTGTGCCCAACCGGCCATAGGCAGAACGGGCGGCGATAGAAGCAGCGCTCAAGCAAAATCAGAAGAACATGGCGTGCCCATGCAAGGCAATGGCTCATTCAAAACATGTTCAAGCTGAAAGGAACCAAATTTCAACGCTGAGCACCTTGTGCCGAAAATGCGCGCGCAAGGCTGCAGGAACAATGACGGGCAACAGGTAGGCACAGGCTTTTCCATTGGCCAGGGATTTGCAATGGGAAAAAAAAATCCAGTCCGCCAGGCGCGGCCAACTTGGCAGGCGAGATGCGAAGAACTTGGCTGAGTTCCGGAGGACGGCCATGACCCTTAATAGGGTCGGGGTATGGCCTCTTGGAAGCCATTTTCTGAGTTGCACGCGTGTGCTTGATGCCCCAAGAGGCAGTCTTACTGCTTTGTTGCTGCCTGTGTGCTTGAATCTGGGTTACGTTAAGGTTCGCAGACAAATGCAGCTAAGAGCGTGTCGGCGCCTGCGGCTGCAGGGCCTGTGGCGGCTGCGGTGGATGCGGCGCGGAAGGGGGCGGGGTGATTTACCCATCTGCCAGGATCAATTTGAGAATTATTGTTAGGGATGGGGTTTAATCATGGATAATTACGGATAATTATGAAGGGTTATGTTCTGTATGATTCTATATTTCCATATCATTCTATATTTCCATATCAATTACTAATAGGGATAAATAGGATAAATGGGTAAATAGTGAATGGGATATTATAGTCCAGAATAGATATATTCATGTAATATAATAGTCCATAATAGATACAATATAGTCCATAATAGTGTATGACAATCACTGGTGGATATAATTCATAGTGAAGAATTATCTTTAATTCTTCACAGTCTTGCCAGAAGGTTGTGCCAGTGTCTGGGTGTACCTCATATGGTGGCAAACTGGCTAGGCAGAAAGAACAAGCGTATCGCTCTTCAACTTGATTGGCAATTCCAAAAAAATCATCAAGATTCCTTCAACCCGAGGCCGGGCGGCCACCGTCGCTGCTGCCCCGGAGCGGCTGCAGAGAGTGGAGGGTTTGTACCCTCGAAGCATGTTTTGCCAGAAAGAAGGGGTCGATGTGGAAATCGAAGGCCATGAGCGCAGCCGATTTGCTTTTCAACCCCCGCTCAATTGACTCACGTAACTCCAACACGGACATGGAATAGGCCCGGTTTAATTTCAATCTTTCTTGGTGCGGATGGCGTCCCGGCATCATCTTTCTTAGCTTCTTGAACCACAAGGATGTGTCGGCCACGAGTCCATGATCACCAGGGTTTTATTTGACCTAAAGGTTAGCGTTGAACAATCTAGACATAAAATGGTTCAAAACGTGATGATGTTTGAATGAGCACCCCGGATGAACACCCCTTTCACAAACTGCATTCTTCATCTATGCACGTTTCCATTGTTTTGAACCTGCGTTCTTTTGATTCTATGGTAAGGTTTGCGCTTGGTGTGGCCTGTTCATTTTGATCAAAAAACGTTGACATGAAAGATGAAACTTGCAACCAGTTTTCTGTCCCGCAAAAAATGTATATTTACCGCGGTGTACCACGGGCTATAGTTCAGGCACCTGATTTCCCGTCTTAATTTTTGCATTGCGGCAAGAACGGCAACCATACATACATAACATATCCGTGTTGATTTTTCCCATACAGAATGATTGGCCTTAAGGCCGCTACAAAATGGATTTTCATAGGTCATTTTGTAGTCAGGCCACCCTGTAAAAAGGTCCAGGTCCCATTTCAGCTTTGGCAGACCATGGCATTTTGTTGAGAAAACACCAGGTCCCATAGATGAAAAATGGTGAAAATAGAAATTCATTTCAAAAAGGGAATTTCCAAGGCCGGGCACTTTGTAAAAAAATTACCAGGTCCCATGGAGGACACTTAAAAATTGGAACCTTTGCATTTTAATAGTGAGTCCATTGGGTTTCTGGAAAACATGTAAGATGTTGTGATTTTGCTTAAAGTAGTATATTCCAAGTGTTTATTTTTGAAATACCGACGGGCCCAAATATTGCCTGATTTGCCTGGTTTTTGTTTCTCTCTCTCTCTCTCTCTCTCTCCCTCTCTCTCTTCTCGCTCTTTTGTGTGTGGCGAGTATACGGTTTAAACGCGTATGTTTGATTATTTGCTGTATAACCACCCCCCATCACGCCCCTGCAAAATGACAGGTCTTCTGCCAGAACGTCTCCAATATGGGTTGGCATTGTGTTTTTTTTCTCGAAGATGCAACTTAAGATTTTAGACTGTTCAAAACACACACACACAGAGAACAACATGATAATTTGCTAATTTGTTTCCTCATGGTTTTGAGCCTTGAGACGGAGCAAATGCAGCGAACCCTTCTGTGGTTTTACTCCCTTCAATTATTTGTTTTTTGGTGCATTTCGGTTGTTTATTACTTAAAATAACTATCTTGAAATTGATCACATCAATGGGTCTTGAAAATTATCGCATGCTGAGAATTCATCAGGGCCCATGGTTTAGTAGAGAGAATTTCCCGGCACTTTCTGTTTGTAGACTCAGGCCCAGCACTTTGTAGAGAAAAATGCCGGGTCCACTACTAAATGGCTGGCTCCAACCCCACCCCCCTAATTGGAAAGGGGATCACATTACATATCTGGGGAAATTATAACGACCTCACTACGACCTCACTGGAAATCATAGTTAGTAAGGGAAATCATCCCCAAATGGCCTTAATTCAGGTTAGTGAATTATTATAATTTACCCAGACATATATACCCACAAGCGGCCAAAAAATACAATTTACTTCGTGTTTTTATTTGAGTGGTGGGTGCTCAGGGCATCCAAAAAGGAGGCCACCTGATGAAAAAAACATGCCCAAAAAACAGGCAAATTCCAACATGTTTTGTTCACATTTTCGAAGGTTTCACTGTTTTTTCATCTGTTTTTACGTGCGTTTACTTTTTTCACATTTCCAGATGTTTTATGACATTCTTAATGTTTGCCCAATAAATATGTTATTTTCCATCCCCAGTGGAAACCAACATCTTCCACACACACACACAGAAACCTGCTCATTTTTTGTTGGTGAAATGGTCCCTCGTTACCCAAACAAAACTAAAGTCAACGGCCATTGAGGACTCACTGGGCTTCCAACTTGTGGGGTACCCAACAGGGTCAATGGAGGCCGAAGATTCATGATGCCCTTGACAAATTGAGGTTTCCATAGTCATGGGGGTACCCCAAAAACTGGATGGTTTTTTTGATGGAAAATCCGAGTGAAATTGAAATGGATGAGAACTGGGGGTAGCTAAAAATTTTATGAAACCTCCAAATTGGTACAACATGTTCGATGTGAACGTCAAAAAACATCGGAATCAGAAGTGATAGGAACAAACATTCTCAAAGAACAATGGTTTGGGCCACAGACAGTTGACCAACATTGAGCAACATGAAGTCATGTGTGTTTTTCATTGGGCATTGTTGTAACCCTCTACAACTGGGATACATAGGCCAAGGTTGTTCCAACCTATGGGGAAATCATGGCCACATAGGCCTCAACTGTCATATTGTTGGGGCCACCAGATTGAGTGCTGATGATAATAAACCATAATAAACCCCTGCCTTTCATTTTTAACACCATAAAACTGTTGGTTTGGCATTGGATCTACAATCTAGTCATTTTGGGTGCTATATTGGGAGTACTCAACCGTCAGGGGGCGAGGGCTCCTCCACCCATAATCATCCATGAATTTCCTCATTTTCGTTGTCTCGGGACATGGAATTGAATTCTATTGAATTCATGTTTCATGTTTTTGGATAAATTTTAGTTGGCCGCATGATAATCCTATATCATACCTCCTACCATAATCCCAATATCTTTGCAATCATATCGCTGTTCCCTCACCAAATTCAACATGTTTAATAGGTATTACTCTCCAAATCATCAGAATCTGGTTGGTGGTTTGGAACATTTTTTATTTTTCCATATATTGGGAGTTTCATCATCCCAACTGACGAACTCCATCATTTTTCAGAGGGGTAGGTCAACCACCAACCAGTCTGGGTCATTTATACCATGGCCACTGAGACCATCGGGATGGACTGATCGCGTGCAGACCACGAACTTCGTCTTCTGCCGTTTGTTCGGACCCGACGGTGCGCCGACGCCTTTTTAAATGTCCGGAGATGGCGAGATTCGACTTTTCCATGTGAAAAAAGGTTCGGTGGCCTGACCTAGCTATAACATGCTATAACATGTTATAACTATGGTTATAACTATTTATAACTAAATTGGTTTTTGAAAGTTGGTGATTGTCGTCACTAAGTTGGTTTCATCTGGTTTCTTTTTGAAACAAATAAATACACATACTATGATCATAGTTATATAATAAGTGGCATGGAAGCATCAACGCCAGTTGTTCCAGTTATAAACAAACTTAGCTATCAAGGGGGCTAAAAAAAATGTAGGGGTTAAATTAATCATAGTGGGCCAGTGGTTAAATGGGATTTACAGGAAGCATTTCTTTACGCTCAAAAACTCAAAACACCCTTTTGTTCCTGTGGATGTCCTGCACACCAATCCATTGATATACGACTTGGGGAATCCCATTCATGATGCTGGGATGACCATAGCTGCCATAGCCAACAAAGACATTTTGCGACTTAACCATGGCACCATGTGAACTACAAGGTACTAGTACTAAAGTGTGGATCCAGTTTTGGGGGAGTACTGACTGGATCACAACGACCTCATCAGATGGTAGGTGGGAGGCTGATGAAATCTTGCATCGTGTTCTAAACGTGGCCTCCAATGTGTTTGGAACATAATTTATGTTTGAAAGAGGGAAGTTATATATGGCTAGGGAACAGAAGAGATTTTGCATGAATGTGAAGACATGGTTCATTTGCAACCCAAAACTTGGTTGCAAGCTAGATCTTCCAGCCGCATATATATAATTATATATATACAATGTATCCAATTTGAAACAGCATCTCCATAATATTTGATATCACAGTTTTGGACGGTCTATTTTCAAGCCGCCAGGGCAGACACATGGCAGCTACGACAACAAGTTCCTGCATGAACTCTTCGATAGCTGCAGGAAACTCAGGGCAGAACAGTTTCGAAAAAAGGGCTGATGCTATGGATCCATCTGGGGGTTTCCATGGTGGAACCCTAAAAGATGGATGGTTTATACTGGAAAATCCGCTTGGATGTGCCTCTCAGTAAGCGGTTGAGACTACCCATGAGCTATCAATCTAACTGGGGATACTCCAGATATAACATACCCTCAAGATCCCTCAAGTACTAAAGGTCTGGAATGGCTGGACCTGGGGACCACCCAGCAAAGGGTCTAGAATCGTAGCCCAGGGCATGAAATGACCCCTCCACCTGGCTCATTTTAGACCCCTCGACTTTCTATGCATATCATTGTACTTATGGATATCACATATTTGTATTTGCTGATTGTGTAGATTAATTTGTATATATAATTATATTTGTTAGCGGCAGCGGAAGTGACCGTTGTGAGTTCATTTAGCAAGAACTTATCAGTCATAAAGTTTCAGAGACCGTGTGGGGCCATATGGGCCACTAAAGATTGGTAAGATGTTGTTATTCATGCACAGTGCTCCCAGAATGGAAGTGCATAGTGCCAAAATGGACGCTTAGTGGTACCAAAATGGAAGCGCATAGTGGTACCAAAATGGAAGCGCATAGTGCCAAAATGGAAGCGCATAGTGCCAAAATGGAAGCGCATAGTGGCACCAAAACGGAAGCTCTGATACTTACTCAGCCAACGAATAATGCTCCCAAAATGGAAGCGCATAGTGGCACCAAAGCGAAAGCTCTGATACTTACTCAGCCAACGAATAATGCTCCCAAAATGGAAGCGCATATTGCTCCAAAAATGAAAGCGTATAGTGGTACCAAAATGCGCAAAGTTGACGATTAAACATGTTCCTTGCACCATCTTGTCAAAAGTCAAAAGTATTCAAATTTGATCCCCACAAAATCATGGAATTTTGGTGGGGGGCCAAAGTTGAAGATCATTATTGGTATTATTTATTTAATGCTCTATCAATTCCAAACCTGCTCATACGTTGTATCTTCATAGTCCCCAATACAGCAAGAACTCCATTCTAGACCAGCTCCGGGCCCGAAGGTGTGGAAGAGTACAGGTTATTTTTGCTGGGTTCAGGGGTTTCATTTTAGATCAGGGGTTTGGGGTCTAAAATGAAACCTCAGGGTCCCGAAGCAGTTCAGGGTATTATATTTCTGGGGGTATAAATCCATTTACCAAGTAAGATGCACACCCAAGTATGTTTCGAGACCCCCAAGAAACACGGAGCAGCTCCAACCAAAAAAATCGGTAAATGATGGCCAGAAGGGTGGGAAAGGAGAGATCTTACCTCCTTATGTACCCAACGTACCCCCATTGAAACTGAGTTGTTGGGAGCACCCCATAAAGATTTGTTTGTATCCATTTACAAGATTTCTTTTGGGCGGTCATGAGATTTTTTTTTAGTAAAATTGTGTTTGAGAACAAGTTAAGTGTCATTGTGGCCACAGTTCGTTCCGTACTAAGCTGGAAGACCCACGCCTTGGTGGGTGATTTTTGAAGGTCCCATGGGCACCACCAGCTATGTGCTCTTTGGCAACAAGGCGACGGAGATGACGAAAAATCCATGAGAAAGTCCATTGTTTTATGGTGAAGCAGGATGGTTTAGTTGTTTTTTTTACCTGAAACATGGTGGTTTTCTGAGGGCATCCCACCAATTTCTAAATTGGTGGCAAAAACATGCAAAAACCCACCAACATTGGAAGTATATCATTTACCACATGACTGTTTTTCAACGCCAATAAGCGAAGCGAAGCATGGTGCTGCTGTATTTACCTACAAAACTGGGTCAAACGATTTGGCATTTATTTCGTGCTCCCCAGATTGGGATGTCATCCCAAATTTCTCGGATTTTGTCTTCAGGGTTTTGATGCTTTGCATGAGGATTCCGTCAGAACCTGGGTTATTTTGGGGTGGTCATCAATCCACTGATAGAGATTCATATACCGACTATCAAGATTCCCATGATGGAATGCATACGAATGCATGACCATAGCCCATATGCCATATACCATGTTTTTACCATGGTTTGCATGTTAAATCTTAGCTATGCAGTGCAGTTATTGTGCTACAAATCCCACCTGGTCTTGACAATGGAAAAGCACGACGACGGTAACCTCTTTCACGTGCTGGATTTGGGAGCAATATAGCCTCTGGTAAACTAACAGTTTGCGAACATGAAAATGGCCATAGAAATAGTTGATTTACCTATTAAACATGGTGATTTTCCATAGGCATGTAAACGTTTACCAGAGGGTAGTTCACTGAAAACAAGAATTGTGCATCACTATTTTTGTGGCAGATTGCTATTTTTGGTAAGTGGATGGATAAGACTCATGCAATACCACTTGTTCGGTATAGCAAGATTTGTTTTTTCAAATCGGTCTAGTGGTAGCTGAAAAATGATCCATCCTGACTGCTATCGAGAGTGGCTCCATGTAGCAGCATTGAAAATTATACAAAGAGTGACCCATTCATGCTGTAAAAACATAGATGTCACAATGGAAATATGGATTAATCATCAACTGGTTGGTGGTTTCAAACATTTTTTATTTTCCGTAATAAATGGGATAATCCTTCCCATTGACTTTCATATTTTTCAAAATGGTTAAAACCATTAAAACCACCAAGCAGATGGGAATGAAACCCAACCAATACAATGGAAGGTTCCTCACACAGCGGTGCTTTTCCACGGCATTTCCCAGACTTGGATTGGAAACAATTCACCTCAACTGGTAATGGTAAAGAGCTAACCACTCTTAAATCTTAGCTTCTTGAATGTCTTCCCTTAAACCAATGCGATGAAAGTGGGTGTAATGTGTTCAGCTCATATTTTGCCTGGGTGAGATCCCTGAAATTTCCCCATTCTTTGGGGCTTAATCCCGTCGTTTCTTCGTGGGGAGTGCCTGCCACATTCGTAAGCTCCGCAGCCCGTTTTTGGCTTGAGCTAGGGATTCCAACCACTGGAGCCCTTCGCTAGGGGATTTTTCTGTTTTTGTTTGCTATTCCTATGTATTCCTTGGGATTTAGCATTATTTAGCCAACCATCATGGGATGTAATGGGACTGTGATGGAGATAGGATATAACATGATATAACTGTCATAAAACCAACCAGATTGATATGATACTTGGGAGTGTCTGAAAATCGAGGATTGACATTGGAAAAGTCATGCGGGTCGCAACCAGTAGATGTCATGGCTAGTCAAAGCACATGTGAATCGAAATGAAGAGAAACATAGGGGTGGATCAAAACCTATAATTGTATAATATAGACATTACTAACCAGTATACAATATATATAAATACAGTACAAATATATGTCCCCCCTGGTAATTTAACATAGCTATGGAAAATCACCATTTTTTTCATGGGAAAATCCACTATAAGTATCTATAAATGGTCATTTTCAATAGCTATGTTAAATTACCAGATGGTATATATATACACACATCCATTTACCACCTAATCCTCTATTCCCCCGGGACCAGATCAGGATGATCAGGACTTGACCCTCCGAACAAACGCTCTGAGCTACAAACGCGGTCCCGCAAAAAAAGACAAAGTTGACATCATCAACATGTCATTCTGGCAGTGAACCTAGGCTCTCATCGTATATTAACATTTCAACAAATATATATATATACAATAATTATATATATATATATAAGTATCTAAAAGAGTATCTAAATATACAGAAATATGAACGATTATCTATATACTATATACTTAAGTATATCTTGAAAGTATCTACATGTCCCGTCGATGGGTCGCTATGGCCGAGAACTGGGTGCAGCACGGGAGGCGACAGGGAAAAAGATACCGTGAATCCATGGAATTTAGCCAACAAGAATGGTGATAACCATAGGGATATCATGGGGATGTAATGATATTTTTTTTGTTTAAATCTGGATTTCTGATGTTTGTTGGGTTTAAGGCAAAAACAAAAGCTGGTTTCTACAGATTTCCCCTTTCTGGGACTACAAGCCAGTTAGACATATCCACACTTATGTATGGGTTTTGTGCATCCAATCACTGACTAGGATGCACATCCAAGTGTGGGTCTATCTCAATATCCCAAGCTCATAGACCTGGAAGTCTGGAAGACATCGAAGATTCGCAGGTGATGTTTGGTTGCCAAGTGTGTTTACCAGCTAGTCCACCATTGCCATTGCAGCAAGATTTTGCTCTTTATCTGATTGGAGGTTTCAACATGTTTTTTGGTTTCCATGAACTGAACATGATGACAAGTTGGGTTGAAACCACTTTTTTCCCCACCAACATATGGGATTTTCGCATGGTTTTCATGGGTGTGTCTTCCCTTCAACATTCTTGGATAGCAGAATAACAACTGCATCTACAGATAGACCCACACATGGCTGGTGATGTATGGGATTCACATGGCATTCAACTCTGAAATCAGGCCATGTGAATCGCGGGGGATCTTGCCATTTACAAAATCAACGTATATTATCGCCACACACATTCGAGTATACACAGCATCTTGCAGGGTTGTTTTATTTTACATCCCCTATTTTGTGTCTCCAGCTAGATCTCAAGTTATATCTATTTTCCAGTTATATCTTAAGTGATATCTATATGTATTACTTGTGGGGGTGCTGGTTCACCCCAAGTTTCTTCGTTTAAGTTTAAGCTCCAATCTTTGGAAACCGACCATCAACCAATGTGTTTTTATGGCAACCCAGGACCCAGCGGGAAAGTACTTGGATGATGCCCGCAGGCGCCGCAAGGAGCAGTTTAATAGCCACTGATGCTGAGGTTTTTGGAGAGTGTACTACTTAGATCTACTTAGATACCAGCAAAATGATGGGAACATGGAGCTACAATGTGGGGCCCCCCAGTGATGTTTGTTGGTTTATAAACCCCATTAACTATAGTTATAAGTACCATAAACCATAGTTATTGGAGTTATGTTCACCAACTTAGCTATCGAACGGGTGCCCCACATTGTAGATCATGTTTTTTGTTTTTTTTCCGGGACATGATGGGTTGACCTTGTAATCTGCAACACTGTCCCGTGGCGACGGAGCGCTTTGGAGCGGTTTGGGTATCCATATTCCGTATGATCTGAAGAGACAGTTGGAGCTACATAAATTGAGTTTCCGTATGGCACATGATTGGATAGACCATGGAGTTAGAAGACTACCCTCTGGTAATTTAACATAGCTATTAAAAATGACCATTTATAGTGGATTTTCCCATTAAACATGATTTTCCATAGCTATGTTAGTTTACCAGAGGGTAGACCATGGAGTTAGAAGACTAAGTAGGACGTGGATTATACTTTCACAGAATTAGATGATGGGAAAAATTACAGGAAAACCCTGTATTTGATGGTAAAAAAACATGGTTTCCTGTAGATTTTCCCTTAAAGCAATCCATTGATACTTGCATTACCTTGGGGACAGTTCCTTGGGAAAAAACCACCCACAGGAACGGATCAGTCCTCCCAGGTATGGTAGAGTCACCAGCAGGGTCGTTTGGGTCGTTTGCAACCGCTCTGGCTGATGGCTTTGTTCCAGCGTGGTTATGCCTCCATAGGGAATCATGGATCAAAACTGAGTGATACTGTGGATGGTTTTTTGAAATCCTGCAAAACCAAAAGGATGGTTGAAACCCTATGTTCATAATGGGATGTTTACCATCTATCAACTGGTGATTCGGATTTCGCTGGCCCATCCACTGCAGGATAGTTTAATATATTTTACTGGTTGGTGGTTTGGAACCATGGAATTTTATGACTTTCCATTCAGTTGGGAATGAAAAATCATCCCAACTGACTTTAACTTCATCATTTTTCAGAGGGGTAGGTATACCACCAACCCGTATACATAATATATATATATGCGTATATATATATACGCATATATATATATACGCATATATATATACAGATACACGATTGAATTACGAAATATATCTGCCAGGGTCTATGTTAATTTACCAGAGGGTAATATATTTTAGGTTTGTCAAGTTATAGGTCCTCGTACCTCACTACTGATCGAAAAAAGGTGGGCACATCTGCCGGAATGAGCCGGAAACCGTACGAGATGGACATGGTTTCAGTTTTCAACCGTTTTTTCCTTTAAAGCAATCCAGGGAAAATGATTCAGATCTATTCAGATGGTTATATGTTATTATATCAATTTATATCATATATATATATACGTATATATGTCCAATATATATATATATGAATGATTATATATGGCCCTTATTATCATTGAACCATCAGCCATGGATATACCATTAAGTATCCCATTCTTATAATGTATATTCAGTATACGATTTTAGATATTTGTATATTCCCATATCACTGACAGTACTTGTTTTGTCAATCCTTGGTTTATCTGAGCTTAAATTAAAGTACTTGACTACTGAGAAATTCACGCATTCGCAATCCAAGAAATCATAATCATCATCATCATCATCATCAAAAGTAAGATTGAAACATGTTTGATTCATCCAATACCTTAAACATCATGACATGAACTTGGTACATTTGAAGTTTGGTACTTTTCATTACATTTGGTACATTACAATTCATCTTTGAACCTACTGGCCATGAATTTCATTACGTTCGGTATACCCTCTGGCAATTTAATATAGCTATTGAAAATAGCCCATTTATAGTTAATTTACCCATAAAAAACGGTGATTTTCCATAGCTATGTTAGTTTACCAGAGGGTAATCCATATGTTTGATTTACCTCATCATATCTCATCAGATCACCATTCAATCCCATAAAATCACAATGAAATCCCATGAAATCCCATGAAATCACCAATTATGTTGGTGAAATCCTCGTCATGAAATCTGCCCATCCCTGGTGATTTCTATTGATTTCTGCTAGGAGCACTTGGCCGCCAAGTCGGCGCCCAAAGAGACCGGAGACACCGGAGACACGGCGTGGCCAAGGGCGGACGCTCGGCGGACGCAGTAACAAATTGGTTTATAAGTCCAATATCTAGGGTTTATGGGGGTTATATCTATAGTTAATGGGGATTATAAACCAACTTATAACTGGGGGGTACCACCTTGTAGATCCCATTCGTTGGTAGCGGTCCCAAGTGATCTGCCGCTACCCCCTGCTAGATTGAAAAAATCCTCACAGCGAAGCACAAAAGGTAGCATCGGCATTGAACGACATGGTTGTAAAGCGTCAGGATCGAGATGAACAATTGGAAAATCGCTGCAACGAAAATCACCATGGAAAATCACTGGAATCTGCAGAAAATAGCTAGAAAAGAAACACAACGAAAACATGAAGAATTTAACCCTCAAATCAAAGCAAAAAATCAGTCAAACTGAAGTTTTACATCTTTACAGATGGTTCACACACACACACTAAACAAAGAGAACGTAAACAAGAAGTAAAGAAAGCAGAACAAACCAGCACCACAGCGAAGAAACATGTAATTTGAAACATCAAATTATCAAGTAAGAAAGGGAAGAAGATCCGCTTGACACCTTTGTAAGTTTCAATTCCAGAAGCATTTTTGCTGACTGCGGGCGCTATTCTTCCAGCCTTCTACTGCGTGCTGTTCCAGACCGCTTTCAAACCGACTTGGGGCACCTCTCAGTTGTTGGCCCTTCTGCCATGCAGTTGTGTCACCGCAAAGTCCCGTGCCTGGAAGAAGGTAGTAATTGTGCAGCGACTGTGTTAAGACTGATGGAGTCCTCACCTGAAAGGCAACTCGATTGTGGAGTCGAAACTGTTGGCCTGTTTCACAGCCTTGGCCGGAGGCTTGCCAAGCTAACGGAAGACAGGATGTGCTAGTATGACGTGCGAAACAAAGGAAAAGAGTACAGGCCAACAAAAACAAATATTGGGAAATTACGCAATAAAAGAAAACGACCAAGGAAACGGATGATATATCTTCCGGGATGAGGAGCACAATGTGATTCGGTAGAATCGGCCGCCGCTAGTGGGAAAGTCCGGCATCATGCCAAGGCTCCAAAATGTGAAATTTTAACCCCGTCAACCCCTTGCAAGCGGCATTGATACGCTCGAAAACCTGGAGCTCCCTCCCGGACAATGGGTAACACAATCAGGGGAAGGCCCCCGAGATCCTTCACAGCAACAGTCAGGCAAGTGAATGGTAGAACCCCCGAATGACTTCATGAAACGCGAGATCTTGCCATGTCTCCTTCCATGTAATCTTCCTTTCTTGTCCCCTATTTTCTCTTTTACCTCAAACCTTTCTTTGGGAAGGATGTGGGTTATAAATGCGTATGCCCCTTCCAGCCAATACCTTTTGAACGTGTTGCGTCAGAGGTTCTGCAATATGTGCATTCACTTTTTCAAGGGGTTCGTGAGCAGCCTTAGCCTTCAGTGTCTTTTGAAGGGTTCAGCATCTATCTGAAACGCCAGGCCTGGGAATGGGTGCATGCCGTAGTGGAGCAAACCGGACGTCACTTCGAGAAGATTGTGGTGGGCTTCACGGGGCAGCATCGCGTCCACGCAAAGCAGCCGCAGTCGACCTACAAGGCGCTCTGCACCCCATTGGTGTGCCTCATCCACTCGCGGGTGGACGGCCTGTCCGTCTTTTTCATCCTGAAGAAGGAGGAGCGATGACAGTGGAAGCATGCTTCAAGTGACCAGTATAACTTCAATAACTAGGTTTCTATGATAAATATACAAAATATAATGTAGGTTACAGATTAGTGTGGGGAGGCCCCCCCCCTCCCCCCCGAACAAATCTAGGATACAGAATAGTGTGGAAAAAAGAAGGTGACGGGTACAGAATACGGTAAAAGAAAAAAAATGAAAGATTTAAATTGATTTCAATTTACTTTCAATTGATTTGAATTTACTTTCAATTGATTTCAATTTATTTTGAATTGATTTGAATTTATTTTGAATTGATTTGAATTTATTTTGAATTGATTTCAATTTACTTTCAATTGATTTGAATTGATTTTGAATTGATTTCAATTTACTTTCAATTGATTTGAATTTACTTTCAATTGATTTCAATTTATTTTGAATTGATTTCAATTTACTTTCAATTGATTTCAATTTACTTTCAAATGATTTCAATTTATTTTGAATTGATTTCAATTTACTTTCAATTGATTTGAATTTATTTTGAATTGATTTCAATTTACTTTCAATTGATTTGAATTTACTTTCAATTGATTTCAATTTATTTTGAATTGATTTGAATTAGTTTTCAATTGATTTCAATTTACTTGCAATTGATTTCAATTTACTTTCAAGTAAAAGAAAAAAAGCAATCACCTCAGGAAGCAGCTGGACACAATAGTGTACCCCCAAACAAACCATACTATTGTGTATCAGGGTTGCTCATGGACTACCCCCTTGAAAAATTGTGTGAGTGATGTTTTTTAATTGGGTTTTAATAAGGCATCATATATTTTGGGAAATTCAGCATTTCTGAGAATTCGAAATAAAAGAAACTAATTGAGAAAATAAAAAAAGCTTTAGCAAAGGAAAATGTAAAGGGAATGTTAAAAAACAAAATCACCTCAGGAAGCAGCTGGACACAATAGTGTACCCTCAAACAAACCATACTATTGTGTATCATGATCATATTCATTTCAAGTTACTTTCAATTGATTTCAATTTACTTGCAATTGATTCCAATTTACTTTCAAGTAAAAGAAAAAAACAACAATCACCTCAGGAAGCAGCTGGACACAATAGTGTACCCTCAAACAAACCATACTATTGTGTATCAGGGTTGCTCATGGACTACCCCCTTGAAAAATTGTTTGAGTGATGTTTTTTAATTGGGTTTTAATAAGGCATCATATATTTTGGGAAATTGAGCATTTCTGAGAATTCTAAATAAAAGAAACTAATTGAGAAAATAAAAGAAAAAAACTTTAGCAAAGGAAAATGTAAAGGGAATGTAAAAAAAACAAAATCACCTCAGGAAGCAGCTGGACACAATAGTGTACCCTCAAACAAACCATACTATTGTGTATCATGATCATATTCATTTCAAGTTACTTTGAATTGATTTCAATTTACTTGCAATTGATTTCAATTTACTCTCAAGTAAAAGAAATAATACAATCACCTCAGGAAGCAGCTGGACACAATAGTGCACCCTCAAACAAACCATACTATTGTGTATCAGGGTTGCTCATGGACTACCCCCTTGAAAAATTGTTTGAGTGATGTTTTTTAATTGGGTTTTAATAAGGCATCATATATTTTGGGAAATTGAGCATTTCTGAGAATTCTAAATAAAAGAAATTAATTGAGAAAATAAAAAAAGCTTTAGCAAAGGAAAATGTAAAGAGAATGTTAAAAAAAAAAATCACCTCAGGAAGCAGCTGGACACAATAGTGTACCCTCAAACAAACCATACTATTGTGTATCATGATCATATTCATTTCAAGTTACTTTCAATTGATCTCGATTTACTTGCAATTGATTTCAACTTACTTTCAAGTAAAAGAAAAACAACAATCACCTCAGGAAGCAGCTGGACACAATAGTGTACCCTCAAACAAACCATACTATTGTGTATCATGATCATATTCATTTCAAGTTACTTTCAATTGATTTCAATTTTCTTGCAATTGATTTCAATTTTCTTTCAAGTAAAAGAAAACAACAATCACCTCAGGAAGCAGCTGGACACAATAGTGTACCCTCAAACAAACCATACTATTGTGTATCAGGGTTGCTCATGGACTACCCCCTTGAAAAATTGTTTGAGTGATGTTTTTTAATTGGGTTTTAATAAGGCATCATATATTTTGGGAAATTGAGCATTTCTGAGAATTCTAAATAAAAGAAACTAATTGAGAAAATAAAAGAAACAAACTTTAGCAAAGGAAAATGTAAAGGAAATGTAAAAAAACAAAATCACCTCAGGAAGCAGCTGGACACAATAGTGTACCCTCAAACAAACCATACTATTGTGTATCATGATCATATTCATTTCAAGTTACTTTCAATTGATTTCAATTTACTTGCAATTGATTTCATTTTACTTTCAAGTAAAAGAAAAAACAGGCACCTCAGGAAGCAGCTGGACACAATAGTGTACTCTCAAACAAACCATACTATTGTGTATCATGATCATTCATGTTTTTTTTTCTTGGCTGAAACTAATCCTTTGAAAAGCCTTTGGTTTTGATTCCAAGAAAAATGAAGCTAAGTAAAAGGAAACAAACTTTAGCAAAGGAAAAGGAAACGGAAATGGTTGAAAAAAAAACATAACCTCAGGAAGCAGCTGGACACAATAGTGTACCCTCAAACAAACCATACTATTGTGTATCAGGGTTGCTCATGGACTACCCCCTTGAAAAATTGTTTGAGTGATGTTTTTTAATTGGGTTTTAATACGGCATCATATATTCTGGGAAATTGAGCATTTCTGAGAATTCTAAATAAAAGAAACTAATTGAGAAAATAAAAGAAAAAACTTTAGCAAAGGAAAATGTAAAGGGAATGTAAAAAAACAAAATCACCTCAGGAAGCAGCTGGACACAATAGTGTACCCTCAAACAAACCATACTATTGTGTATCATGATCATATTCATTTCAAGTTACTTTCAATTGATTTCAATTTACTTGCAATTGATTTCAATTTACTTTCAAGTAAAAGAAAAAAAACAATCACCTCAGGAAGCAGTGGACACAATAGTGTACCCCCAAACAAACCATACTATTGTGTATCATGATCATTCATGTTTTGTTTGCTTGGCTGAAACTAATCCTTTGGAAAGCCTTTGGTTTTGATTCCAAGAAAAATGAAGCTAAGTAAAAGGAAACAAACTTTAGCAAAGGAAAAGGAAAAGGAAATGGTTGAAAAAAAACATAACCTCAGGAAGCAGCTGGACACAATAGTGCTGGACACAATAGTGTACCCCCAAACAAACCAGACTATTGTGTATCAGGGTTGCTCATGGACTACCCCCTTGAAAAATTGTTTGAGTGATGTTTTTTACTTGGGTTTTAATAAGGCATCATATATTTTGGTAAATTGGGCATTTCTGAGAATTCTAAATAAAAGAAACTAATTGAGAAAATAAAAAAAACTTTAGCAAAGGAAAATGTAAAGGGAATGTAAAAAAAACAAAATCACCTCAGGAAGCAGCTGGACACAATGGTGTACCCTCAAACAAACCATACTATTGTGTATCATGATCATTCATGTTTTTTTTTGCTTGGCTGAAACTAATCCTTTAGAAAGCCTTTGGTTTTGATTTCAAGAAAAATGAAGCTAATTAAAAGGAAACAAATTTTAGCAAAGGAAAATGTAAAGGGAATGTTAAAAAACAAAATCACCTCAGGAAGCAGCTGGACACAATAGTGTACCCTCAAACAAACCATACTATTGTGTATGATGATCATTCATGTTTTTTTTGGTTGGCTGAAACTAATCCTTTGGAAAGCCTTTGGTTTTGATTCCAAGAAAAATGAAGCTAAGTAAAAGGAAACAAACTTTAGCAAAGGAAAAAGGAAAAGGTAAAGGGAATGTTTCAAAAAAAATCACCTCAGGAAGCAGCTGGACACAATAGTGTACCCTCAAACAAACCATACTATTGTGTATCATGATCATTCATGTTTTTTTTTTTGCTTGGCTGAAACTAATCCTTTGGAAAGCCTTTGGTTTTGATTCCAAGAAAAATGAAGCTAAGTAAAAGGAAACAAACTTTAGCAAAGGAAAAGGAAAAGGAAATGGTTGAAAAAAAAACATAACCTCAGGAAGCAGCTGGACACAATAGTGTACCCTCAAACAAACCATACTATTGTGTATCAGGGGTGTAAATGGACGACCCCCTTTGAAAAAATTGTTGGAGTGATGTTTTTTAATTGGTTTGATAAGGAATTTCATATATTTTGGGACATTCAGCATTTCTGGAAATTCTAAATGAAAGAAACTAATTGAGTGAAAATAAAAAATAAACTTTAGCAAAGGAAAAGGTAAAGGCAATGTTTCAAAAAAAATCACCTCAGGAAGCAGCTGGACACAATAGTGTACCCTCAAACAAACCATACTATTGTGTATCATGATCATTCATGTTTTTTTCCTTGGCTGAAACTAATCCTTTGGAAAGCCTTTGGTTTGATTCCAAGAAAAATGAAGCTAAGTAAAAGGAAACAAACTTTAGCAAAGGAAAAGGAAAAGGAAATGGTTGAAAAAAAACATAACCTCAGGAAGCAGCTGGACACAATAGTGTACCCTCAAACAAACCAGACTATTGTGGATCTCGATCATTCAATTGATTTGAAGTTACTTTCAATTGATTTCAATTTACTTTCAATTGATTTCAATTTACTTTCAATTTACTTTGAATTGATTTCAAATTACTTTGAATTTACTTTCAATTGATTTCAATTTACTGCCAATTTACTTTCAATCGGCATTCCATAGAAATCCAATAGTAGTCCCAAAGAATTTTAATAGAAATCCCATAGAAAGATCATAGAAATAACATGGAAATCCCATAGGAATCTCACAGAAATCCCATAGGAATCTCACAGAAATCCCATAGAAAGATCATAGAAATAACTAAAATAACATGGAAATCCCATAAGAATCTCACAGAAATCCCATAGAAAGATCATAGAAACAACATGGAAATCCCATAAGAATCTCACAGAAATCCCATAGAAAGATCATAGAAATAACTGAAATAACATGGAAATCCCCTAGGAATCTCACAGAAATCCCATGGAAAGATCATAGAAATAACATGGAAATCCCATAGGAATCTCACAGAAATCCCATAGAAAGATCATAGAAATAACTGAAATAACATGGAAATCCCATAGGAATCTCACAGAAATCCCATAGAAAGATCATAGAAATAACATGGGAATCCCATAAGAATCTCACAGAAATCCTATAGAAAGATCATAGAAATAACATGGAAATCCCCTAGGAATCTCACAGAAATCCCATAGAAAGATCATAGAAATAACATGGAAATCCCATAGGAATCTCACAGAAATCCCATAGAAAGATCATAGAAATAACATGGAAATCCCATAGGAATCTCACAGAAATCCCATAGAAAGATCATAGGAATAACATGGAAATCCCATAGGAATCTCACAGAAATCCCATAGAAAGATCATAGAAATAACATGGAAAATCCCATAAGAACTCCACAGAAAGAAATGCCCATAGAAAGATCATTAGGAAATAACAGGAAGTCCCATAGGAATCTCACAGAAATCCCATAGAAAAAGATCATAGAAATAAACTTGAAAAACATGGAAATTCCCATAGGCATCTCACAGAAAATCCCATAGAAAAGATCATTAGAACATAACATTGGAAATCATAGATCTCACAGAAAATCCCATAGAAAGTCATAGAAATAACATTGGAAATCCATAAGAATCTTCAAAGAAATTCCCATAGAAAGATCATAGAAATAACATGGAAATCCCATTAGGAATCTCACCGAAATCCCATAGAAAGATCATAGAAATAACATGGAAATCCCATAAGAACCTCACAGAAATCCCATAGAAAGATCATAGAAGTAACATGGAAATCCCATAAGAATCTCACAGAAATCCCATAGAAAGATCATAGAAATAACATGGAAATCCCATCGGAATCTCACAGAAATCCCATAGAAATCTCACAGAAATCCCATAGAAAGATCACAGAAATAACATGGAAATCCCATAAGAATCTCACAGAAATCCCATAGAAAGATCATAGAAATAACATGGAAACCCCATAAGAATCTCACAGACATCCCATAGAAAGATCATAGAAATAACATGGAAATCCCATAGGAATCTCACAGAAATCCCATAGAAAGATCATAGAAATAACTGAAATAACATGGAAATACCATAGGAATCTTTCAGAAATCTCACAGAAAGATCATAGAAATAACATGGAAATCCCATAGGAATCTCACAGAAATCCCATAGAAAGATCATAGAAATAACATGGAAATCCCATAGGAATCTCACAGAAATGCCATAGAAAGATCATATCAACATCATGGAAATACCTTGGAAAACCCACAGGAATCCAATAGAAATTCCATAGGAAAGATCATAGAAATACCATAAAAATCCCATAGGAATCCAATGGAAATTCCATAAGAATACCATAGAACTCCCATAGCACCCCTTCAGAAATCCCATAGAAATCCTCCAGAAATATCATAGAAACATCATGGAGACCTCATAGGAATTCCATAGAAATCCAATAGTAATACCATAGAAATACCATAAAAGAAAAAAAACTTTAGCAAAGGAAAAGGAAACGGAAATGGTTGAAAAAAAACATAACCTCAGGAAGCAGCTGGACACAATAGTGTACCCTCCAAACAAACCACACTATTGTGTATCAGGGTTGCTCATGGACTACCCCCTTGAAAAATTGTTTGAGTGATGTTTTTTAATTGAGTTTTAATAAGGCATCATATATTTTGGGAAACTGGGCATTTCTGAGAATTTCAAATGAAAGAAACTAAGAAATAAATTAATTGAAAGGAAAACACTTTAGCTAGCAAAGGAAAAGGTAAAGGAAATGATTGAAAAAAAAAAAAATCATGACCTCAGGAAGCAGCTGGACACAATAGTGTACCCTCCAAACAAACCACACTATTCTGTATCAGGGTTGCTCATGGACTACCCCCTTGAAAAATTGTTTGAGTGATGGTTTTTAATTGGGTTTTAATAAGGCATCATATATTTTGGGAAACTGGTCATTTCTGAGAATTTCAAATGAAAGAAACTAAGAAATAAATTAATTGAAAGGAAAACACTTTAGCTAGCAAAGGAAAAGGTAAAGGAAATGATTGAAAAAAAAATCATGACCTCAGGAAAGCAGCTGGACACAATAGTGTACCCTCCAAACAAACCACACTATTCTGTATCAGGGTTGCTCATGGACTACCCCCTTGAAAAATTGTTTGTGTGATGTTTTTTAATTGTGTTTTAATAAGGCATCATATATTTTGGGAAACTGGTCATTTCTGAGAATTTCAAATGAAAGAAACTAAGAAATAAATTAATTGAAAGGAAAACACTTTAGCTAGCAAAGGAAAAGGTAAAGGAAATGATTGAAAAAAATCAAAATATCATGACCTCAGGAAAGCAGCTGGACACAATAGTGTACCCTCCAAACAAACCACACTATTTTGTACCTGGATGTAATTTTCTGTGGAAGGCATCTGGAAAATTTCAATGATGGAAAATAAAAAGTAAAAGGAAAAAGCTTTAAAAAATGAAAAAAATGAAAAATGTTTGAACAACAAAAAAAGACCAAGACACAATTGTGTATCCTGACACAATTTTACAAAATAATAAAAAAACTATAATTAAAAATAAAAATAATTAAATTAAAAATTATTATCATTAAAAATAAAAATAAATAATAATTTAAAATAAAATAAAAAAATAATTAAATAATTAAATTAAAAATTATTATAATTAAAAATAAAAATAATAATTTAAAATAAAATAAACAATAATTAAATAATTAAATTAAAAATTATTATAATTAAAAATAAAAATAAATAAAAATTTAAAATAAAATAAAAAACAATTAAAAACTAAAAAACAAAAAAATGAAAAAAAAAACTTACACCAAAATCCTGTGGACACAATAGTGTACCCCTCAAACATTTCCAGAGTTACAGAATAATTTTGAGGTCTGTGGACACAATAGTGTATCCCCACACTAATCCGTATCCAACATTATGTATGTATGTATGTATATATGTATGTATGTATGTATGTATGTATGTTTGCATTTATGTAATGTAACATAATGTCATGTAATCGTGTATTCGGTAGAACGTAGGGTTAGTTAGTGTTGGCTGTTGTTAGTGTTGGCTGCTGGATCTTGTTGCTCAAGATTTTGCAGCCCCCATCTCAGGGTAATAGACCTTCGTCACAAATGCCATCCTTCCCATGGTGCCTAGCCTTGACTGCATGCCTGGGGGCTGGCCCTCTCACCGCCTTAGACCTTCCATGGAATTGGATGGGCTTAGATGATGTGGGGGGCCCCTCTGTCAGCGATAGTGCAGCCCCGGGTCCTGAGGCGTCCTGGGAGAAAGGAGGTGAGACCCATTCAGAGACTCGCGAAGGGTATGCCCATGTGTGGGGACATTCCGTTTTCCATTTTGATGTCAGCTCATGGTTCGGGCCAGCGTGGTTCAGCACCCCTCTGAAGCCAGGATCATTGAGCTCCTCAGGAGGCTGGGGGTTGTACTTCCTAGATAGCTTCGGAGTTCTCACGTGTGGCGAATTTTGGCCCTGGATAGCCTGGGGGGTCTTAGGCTTGCTGGCTATTACTCTCTCTGTGCTGGGCCTCTATGTCGTTGCGTCTGTGTGTCGGCCGTTCCGGCTGCTTTGCAAATGTTGTTGCAGGCAGACCCGTGCGGTTGCACAGGAGGTAGGAGAATTCCTCCCGGAGCTTCAAGTTGGCGGAAGTTATGAAGCCCTTAGACTGCGGGGGCCACACACACGGGATGGCGTCGATTCTGAATTCTTCCAGAGGAGTGTGAAAGGGAGAGGGTCAGAACGAAAGCCCAATGATGTGGTGGTGCTCCTTGACGAGCAGGCAGCCCGGCTGAGACCTGATTGCGATCATTGGCCTAGGGTTGACCGACATGGGCTCTGGGTCCGCTTGCGAGAAGTGAAAGGTGCATCGTCCCGCTCATTGAGGCAAAGGCTGGAGCTGGAAGGTCGGATCCACTTATGTAGGGAGAGCCAATGCCCATTGGCTCTTGCACCGACCCCTGGAATTCATTGCAAGGCATACGCTGCAATCGATGCCAACAGCCTAGCTGATCTAGGGGCCTATGCGGGGTGGTCCACCCGTCGAGTGGTGGTCCTGTTGGGAAGATGGGTCCGGCGTGTGGGTCGGATCCTCAGCTTGCTGTTTTACTTTGGAACTGGATGTTTTCTCCTGAGGAGAGGCTTCAAGAGGAACAATGCTGCTCGCCTTATTCAGGAAGGAGAGGTAGTCAGACCACTTGACCCTGATTCAGAATCCGAGGCCGAGGTTATAGAGGATCCCTGTGAGGCAGTGCTTGTTGGTCTTGAACATAGTGGCAAGCCGAGAGCGCTTGCTACCGACCCTTGTGCAGACCGCTCATCGGGAGAGAGCGTCCGTCTATTGGAGAGGGATCGAGAGTTGTCAGATGTCAAGGGAAGGCAGAGCGTCCGATTGTGTGATCATCACCGGCAACTGTACACCGCAGCCTGCTCCGGCCGCAAATGCAGCGTGCTGTCCTGCTACGAGCAGATCGCAGGCGCTAAGCAAGGGGTCCCCTTGTGTAAGCACCACCTGCTCGAAATCGGTGCAGGAACAAGGCCGCCTCGAAGGGTGAGCTGGCAAGATGGCAGCATGTCGCCTGATCCAGGCACCCCCAGTGGTGACTTCCGGCATTTCTCAGACAGATCAGGGGACACCCCTAGGCCAGGGGCAAGATCGCCACGGGCGCGCAGCAGCAACGCAAAACCACGGGCTGCTTCAGCCGAACCAAGGCCGTGCAGGCAGCGCCAGGCTGAAGGGAAATTATTCCAAGGGCCTTGCATTGCATTGATCCGACCCAACAGCCTGCAGACCAGCGAATGTGCGCCGAAGTGGCTGTCATTCCTGGGAGAAATCAAAGGGACCGCCCCAGACAGCAGAGCACAGGAACGGATCGAAGTGGTTCTCCCAAGCCTCCAAGCCAAAGGGTCGGTGCTCTCGTCAATGGTGCGTTCCGCACCCATCGATGATGGTGCCGGGAGGATAAGCCGGGCCTGGATTGAGGATTTCTTGACAAGCACCCATGACGAAGCGGCCGGAAGAGGGATCTCCGTGTTGGTCAGTTCCCTCACAGAGGAGCAAGCGACAAGCTTGAATATGTGGGATGGGGAGCTCACTGATGGATCACCGCGTGTAAACCCACAATTGATGAGCAGCATACGGACCAACTTGGCTAGGGAGATTCTCCCCCACGCTGATGCTTACATGGTTGCGGATGAGGCGGCAAGGAAGCTTAGGGAATTTGTCACACCCCCTAGGCCGCACAAAGAACCAGCAGCAGAGGTCTCTTTGCCGGAACTCCCGCCATTTCCATTTCCACTGGGAGAGAGGGGCGAAGACAAGGACGCATTCGAGGCTGCCAAGATGGCACTTCAGGAACACGGCGGCGAAGTCGACGAGGACGTCGTTCACACTGTTGCGTCCGCGTTTGACATTGACCCGAGCCAACTCAAAGCAGCAGTGAGCTTGCAGACAGTACCATCCCAACTCACCGAGCCTCGAAACGCGGTCTCGGTCAGGGGCCCCCCTGGCCTGACGCCTCCGGGCCACCCCCAGCTTTCAGCAAGTGAAGGCAATCATCACCATAAGCTGATCACGCCAATGTGTCACCGCACTGACAACCCTTTGCTGGGAGGCGGAAGCGGTTTAGGTTCAAAAGCTCTCCAGCCTTTTTCCTCAGAGCAAAAAGCCGACTGGTGGCTTAGTCAAGCCTGCAATCGGAGGTCTTTTGGGAGAGGCTCGTGCTGGAGCATCCTTCGGTGAGGCCCTCGGAGAAGGCAGTCAGCTTCAGCACACGGATCGCATCATCCATGCCATTGATGGCTTGCGCAAGGCACAAGATGATGACAAGAACCTCACAAAGGGATCCCTTAGCTCCATCAAAGAGGCTGAGAAAATGGACGTCTTCCTTGCCAGAGGATGCGGGACCTTGTCAATCGAGATCGCTCCGGGGGTCTACGGGAAAGAGTTATTTCATGCTGGCAAGCGGGTTGCCCAGCATGCACGGCACATGCTTCACACCATACGATGGCCTGTGCTGATGACCAACCGACTGCTCCTGGGTGTCTCGGGGTTATGGTGGGGCGGATCAGAACCTTACACGCTGCACGCAAGTGACTGCGTGACTGCTCGATCCGAGCAGTTGGATGGTTGGCATCCTCCATCAGATCATAAAGCCGAGGCGCGAGTCAAACCACCGGGGGTGTTCAACACGTGGCTGCGATACGCCGAAAACTCAGTCCGAGTTTTTGGATCATGCTATGGGACAGAGCATGTCCAAGAGAGACTGGATTGTCTGCAGGCATTGAAAGAGGCACATGAGGAGGACGAACATGCCTTCCCTGCCAAATACTGTATAGAGCTTTTTGAGGAATTGGTGGCCGCCTGGTGCGAAGAGGTGAGAGAAAGCAGACGGAAGCTTTGTTCTCTTCTTGGCACTGAAAACCCTCGGTTGGAAGATCTGAAGCTTTTAGCACTAGCCCCCGGGCCAAATGGCCAAACTAACTTCCAGTTCCCTAGGGTCTGGGACCTGTCAGACCCTGACGGGTATTATCAAACAGTCGTTGTCCCCCGCCAACAGCGGCAGATGTCACGGCTGCTGCACCAGCAGTTGCATGATCACAACCTGAAACTCCGCAAGGCTGCTGGTCCAGCAGAGGGTGACGAGGACGCTCGTACTGGAAAAGCTCCAAAATTGAATCTCAAAGACTCCCCGGACGGAGGGTCGTTGCCATCTACCAAGCCGGACAAGCAGGCCTACCCTGCTGGGAAGCGCCTAACCCAGGCAGAAGCCACCCGCTCCGTTGAACATGCACCGAAGGACAGCAAAACAGGCAAACCAATTTGATGGGATGCAGCCACCCATATGGGATGCCACAAAGGTGGGAAATGCCCGCATGCCCATGAACCGCTCCCTGGGCTGGGTAAGATGGATTACACGGTGGCTATGCAGGTGATCCGCCGAGGAGGCCTCAAAAGCGGGCCGCGAATCGATCCCAGCGAAGTGGATGGCCGGGTAGCACAACTGCGATCTCAAGCCCAATCCGAGCATGATGAAAAGAAGCAGCCAGCCAAGCCCAGAGCAAAAGCAAAGCCCAAAGCCGACGCGAAGGCTGGGAGGTCCGACGGGCCACAAGAGGACAAGGCAGGCCAAGTCGCTTGGAATGTCCCAGAGGATTACGCCGTGCCCCTCACCAAGCTTGAAGAAACTTTGGAAGAAGCAGTCCAAGGGCCCGACGCTTCCTGGCTGGCAATGCCGCCTCAAGAGACCGAAGAAGACCCCTCCCCAGCTCCGCAGGATCAAAATCAGGAGGAACTTGCCCGCATTGAGCGCTGGCAACAGCTTGAACAATCCGGCGCCCTAGCCCCTCTTGAGGGCGCATCCGACCACCTCAAGTCTCATGTCATCGCACGGGTTTTAGGTGCCCAAGATGAGGGACAGACACTCGAGCTTCCCGCTTGCCTCGAGTACGCGGCCGAACAAGGGCATCCTGCTCTAGCTGAGGAAGCCTGCAAATATTTGAGCTTGCTGCACCACACTCCCAAGGCCGGGCATCGGTCCGATGCCGAGTTCACGGCCCCGTCCTGGGCCAATGGAATCGGAGTCGGAAAGCTCGAGCTCGCAGGCGAGTTAGAGGAGTACGGGCCCATCCCTTTCAGGGATTACCAGGACAAGCTCCCTGCCCACCTGACCCGTGTGCCTGTCGAAGCAGGCGGAGATATTGAGGAGCGGCAGTGCCTCCCCCTCCATGTTGGGGTTGGATTGGGCTTGGCCGCTCAGGCTAAAGCTAAGGAGGAGGCTTTGCTTGAGAAAGCGGCGTCGCTTCGACGTGCTTTGTGGGAGGAAGCTGTGCTAGCCCAGTCGCATTTGGGAGATGCCCCTTCCTGGATCACTGAAACTGAGCACTTCTTGCGGCAGAACATCCATGACTGTGTTTACCCGCACCATGAGAAAGATTACCGGGCTCTGCAGACACTTTCGCAAGACCACCTCGATGGTTGCACCCTTGTGATTGTGCGTCTGTCTTATTTCGGACGGCTGGAAGCAGATCTTCTGCATGGGCGCGGTGCCGACCCAGGGAAGCTGGTGTTTGTCACCATCCATCGGGGTCATATGCGGCTTCTGTTGCCCGATCATCCGGAGACCCTTCTTGAGGGTTTTCGTCAACAAGGAAAAATCTCCCGCGTTCTGCATGTTGAACCTTGGCCGGAGGCCCTTGATCGCGCCCGTCTGGAAGACACCCTCGTCCCAGCCAAGCTCCCCACCTGTTCCAGGTGTCAGCAGCAGCAACAACGCCCGTATCGGGTGGGACAACCACTTCCCAAGCCTCCACCGTCTCTGGAAGATCGCTTGCCAGAAGATGATGTCGGGGTGCCACTCCATCATCGCTTGGCCTTTGCATACGGCCCCGTTGGGCAAGAAGTGTCTGTCGGCCGGAGTGGGTGGACTGAAGGCCTCCAGTACCAGGGCATCCCCTGTCTCAATCCCGTCGCATTGCACGAGTGTCTTCATGGCCTTGCCACTGCGCTCCCTGGCCCAGATGTGCCCAACGTCTGGCAATTTGGTCTCGCTTGCCCTTCTTTCAGTACTGAATTTCATAGTGGAACCCGGACCTGGGAGCATCCGCAGGGGGACAGCACTCAGCTGCCTGAAGAGCAGGACAACGATGACATCGCGCTTGTGGCTAGTCTCTGTCAGACACTGCATGACAATGGCCGCCTGTTTTGCCTCGCCAACCGTGCCCCCACCGGTCGTTACCCTACACTTTGGGATTTGCCGTGTGTCCAACACCTTCGAGAAACGACCGGAGCCAAAATCATTCCGATCTCTATGTGTGCCTGGGGGGTTGGCCCACCTGGTGTTTCACCAGGGCATCACTCCTGGTGGCTTGTCTCTCGCGAGCTGTACCCTTGGGCCCTGCTGTTTTTGGCTCGCCCCTGCCATGGGGTCTCTGCGCCTGCCCCCTCGCCCCAAGCCGGTGCCGTATCGCCTTCGCACGTGGCCCAGTGCTATGAACCTACCTTTTGCGCTGCGTGGGGGCTCGTGCTCAAAGCAGCCTTTGAAACTTGGAGCTGGCGGCACTATTTGCGGGAACACAGTGCGTTGAAAGCTTTGGAGCATTGCTTGCATCCCCTTGGCGCTTCGCCGGGGCTTCTTGCCTCTGTGCCACCCACTGCCTCCGCACGTCTATCCGACGCAAAAGAGACGGTTGGGGGACACGGCAGTTCTTCGGAGGGGGAAGGCGGCTTTACAGCTCTCACAACCTATGATCACACCTATGATCACAATTCTTCGGTGCCTACAACCAAGGCCGGTCAGGAGGAAAGCCTCGAAAATTTGGCCACTACCTACTTGAGGAAATGCAAAGAGCCCTTTTCGGAGGAGGTTGCCAAGGCCGCCGCTAGAGCTGGCAATAAACTTCTTTTAGCTGCCGGTTCGGTGGCGGAGGCAGCCAGAAAGCTCAATCAGATTCGGGTTTGGCAGGAGGGAGAACACCTTGACTCGGCAAAGCACCAACGTCTGAAGGGCCTCTCGTCAAATCATGCGGAGTACCTCCGGAGGTGTGTGGTCGAAGGTGTGCCCAGCAGAGCCAGGACGGCCCCCGTCCGAGAGAAAGCAAAGAACCATGGCTCAGTCCGGGGCTATGAACAGGAGCTGCTTCAGAAGGCTTGGAAAGATGCCTCGTACGGGGCGGTCCTGCTGTGCACCACTGAGTCGGGAGACTCTGCCTTGGACACAGCAGTTGAACAGGTACTAGCTCAAGATGGGGTCGCAGAGAGCCCCTTGGGAAGGGTTCCAAAGCAAAACCCCGATCGGACGATTTCAACCGAAGGCCGCCCCATTAATGACATGCGAGCTCGAAATTCTTCTGGGTCAAAATATGACCATCCCCCAGCGGCTCAGCCAAAGCACCGGGCAGTGGTTCGCCAGAGTCTGTGGTGGAGAGCTCGTCACCCTGGAGTGGCCCAGAAATGCGCAAAGCGAGATGTGCCCCGCGCCTTCAAATGGCATTTTCTCAGGCCTGAGGACACCCCGGAGTTCAGCACGAAGTTGTTGGGCATTATCATAATCAGTTTGGTCATGGTCTTTGGATGGGTGGGGGCCCCCGGCGAGTTTGTGATTTGGGCCACTGCCGCTCAGAAGCACCACGGGTCGTTCCGACCCGGAAGTCCAGAATTCAACGATGTTGTGCCATACGCAAGCCGATGGCTTATGGACGACGGGGTAGTGGTCGAACCACTGGTGGGGAATCGCATCCATCGCTCCCTTGCATCAATGGACCGTGCCATGGAAGCTGTATGGGGCCCGGGAGCTATCAACTTGGACAAGCTGGCAGAGGAGGGGATGCCATCCTCCTCCCAGCTTCTGTGGGGTTTGCATTTGGATTTTGATGCGCAGACCGTCACATTGCCTGAGCCCAAGAGAATCAAAGCAAAGTATCTCTTGAGGGAGCCCGAGCTGAGCAGAGGAAACACCCAGGTGCGGGTGAAGCTCCTGCGCGAACTGGCCGGATCTGCGCAATATTGGGCTGTCTCTGCCCCAGAGATATCTCCGTACCTACCTGCATTCTACCGCCTATTGCAGCAGCACCCTGGAGAGCACGTATTTGTCCAGCCACGTGGCAGCACGGAAGAAGTCCAAGAAGCATGGGAAGAACTATGGGACACCCTGGATTGGGTCCGCCTTCAGATGGAAAAGCCTTGGGGTTCTAGCTTCAGAGTTGCATTTGGTAAGTTGCTTCCCATTCGGGAAAGGTTGGCCCTGCCCGGAATGGCCGCTCATGCCCGCTTCGTTGGAGGAGATGCCACGCTGGATAGATTGGGAGCGGTTGACTGGAAGAGCAAGCGCTACCATGTAGCTCCTTGCCGGAAGTATTTGGGGGCTCTTGAAGAGATCGTCCATGCCCAGGATCATTCTGAAATCATCGCGTTACTGGAACTGCTCACCTTTGTGGTACTAGCAGCCTCTCAGAAGGAGGCTTGGGAGGGTCAGATGATCCTGTACGTGACCGACAACACCAACGTGCAGTCATGGTTGAAGTCTCGAAGAGCCCGGAACCGCTATGTCCGAGCACTCCTCCTGCTGCTCCAGCGGGCCGAAGCTGAGCACAGCTTCACTGTAGATGGGGTATATGTCAGGACCTACCACAACACCCTTAATGATTGGCTGACAAGAGGGGATGAAGTAGAGATTGATTGGACCATGCAGAGGCAAGGGTGGACAAAGTTAGACCTGGTGAACAACTGGGAAGCATTACTCAGGGACGCTTTGCGGCCAAGCCTGAAACTCCCAGGCGAGAGTGGGGATACAGCCAGCCTTGCCGTCCAATTAGCCCAGCCATCCAACGTGCCCCAGGCCTTGAGGTTGGAAAGTTCTAAAAGGCCTTTCCGGGGAAAACTGCATCAAGTGAAGTTTCAGCCTTATCTGGCGTGCTTTGAAATTGGCTGGACGAGAGGGGGTGGGAAAGTCTCACGTCTAGAGGAAGCTGACTGGGTTGTTTGCACCCTCAGCAACGATCCCTCTGCCAAAGAAGCAAGCGAGCTCTACAAGCGAATCCAAGGCGTTGGGACTTCCGTGCCTTCGATGATTGTTGATGCGCCCCATACGCTGAGCCAAAAGAGCACGGAGATCCTCACCCGGCTGGGCAGCCTCTACCACAAGCATGGGCATATTACCTGCCAAACAGCACGGTTGGGAAGCTTTTTTGCCCGAAAGAGAATGGTGTGGCTTTTCGGTGATGGCTGGGAAAGGAAAGACCGGCTTCTCCAATGGGCCGTGACAGAGGTCAACGCCTGCTGGAAACTCCCTTTAGAGAGTTTTGACAGGTCGGAGCATCTTCTGACGCCGCCCCGTTTCGTGTTCACCCGAGAACCCAGCATCGTGACGACCGGCGACCCGTGGCTGCCCAGACCCTGCGGGCATATTGTGGATCAAAAAACCGGATTGAAGCATCTGGTGCACAGCGTCAAAGGGGTGGCTTGTGGCCCACGAAACAGCGGGGAACCACTTCGAATCCCTGGTGGCACATTGCTTGAGGATGGGACGGGTCGAGTTCGCCCCCTCGCACCAAACGAGGTCTGGGAGATGCAAGGGGGGGCCGCTTCTGAGTGGAATGTCGCGGGTAAGGATGAACGGGAAATGTTGACCTCCGCGGCAGTCAGGGAATGTGGGTGGCAATTCGCCCAATGCCTGCTCCAGGCGGTGACTGACCCTCTTGTTGACAAGGCTGGAGTTCTTGACCCAGACGAAGTCGAAGCCCACGCTCAGCTCGAAATCTGGCTGAGGGCTTGGGGAAGGAACCCGGCACACCCTGAGAACGAACTTTACCTCACGTCGTGGAAGGAGAAGCCCGCATTGCCCATCCCGACGCATTGCACGGACGTGGAGAAAGCTGGTGCACAAAGACGAGCCTCGAAGAAAAATGGTGTTGAGCCCACTGAAGGGCTGGTCCAGCCAGCCACATGCAGAGACCCCAAGGATCGTTCAGCTACACTGATCAAACAGGGGACCGCTGCGCTCGATCAAATCGGAACCGAAGCCATCATGGCAAAGCTTGCTGACTCCACCAAGCGCGTCTACGCAACTGGTTGGAAGCAGTGGGCTATTTTCAACACCGGAGCTCAATGCCCCCTTTTCCTTGATGGAGAAGGGCGATCCGCCCGAGCTGAAGACGAGCAAAGGCTAATCCGGTTTGTAGTTTTCCTTCACCAGATTCTAGGGAAGTCTATTGGAGGAATAAGACAACGTTTGTCGGCAATCCGGTATGCCCACATTGTTGCCGGTTTCCCCGACCCCCTTGTAGGAAGACCCAGGCTCTGGGCAGCCGTTGCGGGTCTGCAGCGATGGGAGGGTTCCCCTCTGAGAAAACTTCCTGTAACCCCGAGTATGCTTCGCTGGTTAGTTCGATACTTAAAGGGAACAGGGTTTTCAATTACCGACCAAATGATGGTAAGGGGGGCTCTTTTGACGGGGTGGTTTTTTATGCTTCGGGCCAGCGAACTTCTCCCCCAAAGTGACGGGTCTGACCCCATCAACAGGGCACTTCGACCTGCTGATATCACCTTTTATAAAGATGGGAAAGCATGTCACGGGATTCATGCAAACGAGGTAGTAGTGCAAATTAGATCCTCCAAGACTGACCAGTATGGTCGGGGACAAACAAGATCCCACCACCGGTCCGGGGGTGACCTGTGTCCTGTTGAGGCTCTGGCGGCCATGCAAGCTCTTCAACCTCATCGTTGGAGAAGCCCGCAAGACGAGGCGCCTCTCTTCAGATATCAGGATGGGCGTGGTTTGGACCGGGAGGGGATCACCCACTTCATTCGTGTGGCAGCATTAGCCGCTGGGTTTCCAGCAGAATTAGCGGGCTCTCACTCTTTGAGAAAAGGGGGTGCAACGGCTTTTTTTGCTACAACTGGAGACTTAGAAAGGTTAAAAAGGTATGGTGGATGGTCGTCAGACGCAGTGCATGCCTACTTATATGAGGATCATGTTGCCCAGCAAGGTATAGCATCCGGCATGTTAAAATCACAGGTTATCACCATGCCCAAACAAGCTTGCTCCACTTTCATGGGGGTTCCCTCCAGCCATGAAGGTGTCATTCAGGCAGGTCAGGTTGCCAATGCATATCCTGTGTTTTGCGGCACACGTCCTCATGGTGAGCTTGGTGATGCGGCTAGCTCGTCTCAGGCTCGAGCTTTTTCATGGGCGCCAGACCGGCGGGTTTCTTTTGGGACTATGGCTGGCGCTGATGCGGCCCCTCTTGACCGCCTGAACGCAACGAATGCGTTCCTGGCAAACAACCCAGGGCTCGACCTCTATGCTTTGCTGGGTGTTCCACCCAATGCGCCCCAGCAGCAAATTCTTACGGCCTACAGAAAGAAAGCTCGTGAGCTGCACCCCGATAAATGGTCGAGGTCCACAGAGTCCCTCCGGGCTCAAAAGGCTGAAGAATTTAAGAACCTCAGTGCTGCCAAAGAGATTTTGGTGGATCCTTTAATGTCGTTTCACTACCAGAGATGGCTGGCTCATCGAAGCCAAAGGGCAAGGCAAGGGGCCGGTCCGGCCTGGAGTGAGGCGCCAAGAGCTGGGTACTACGCCCAATACGCCAGCACAGCAAGCACACAGCCTCCCCATCAGAGCTCCGCACGACCTCGGAAGCCACCCCCGCCCCCTCAGCCTGCTCAGCCAAGCTCCGCGCGACCTCGGAAGGCACCCCCGCCTCCTCAACCAGCGAAACCCCGCAAAGCACCTCCAGCCCGCCCACACGCGAACGAGGCAACAGCTGCTGAATTTGTGGGAGGTGCTCCACCTCCGCCCAAAGATGGTCCACCTCAGCCTAGGGCTCCCCCCCCAGCACCAAGCGCATCCAACCGCCCCCCCGCAGCCACCCGGAGGATGACAAGACATCCCCAGCCCTATGAAGGACGAGGTGGGTGGGAGGATTTACGGTTGCCCAAATCGGCTCTTGGAGAGGAATCGCAAGCAGACGTTGACATGGCCAGGTCTTGGGAAAGGCCAGATGTAGATATGCATGATGTTCTGTGGCAATCCTGGGAGCAACCCAGTGAGGCCAAGTGGGAAGCTGCCCAAGATCCTCAAGATGATGAGTTTGTGTATGTCGAAGTGGATGACAGCGCTTCTGAGATGTCTTGGAGGACTTGGGACTCCGACAACCTATGGGATGAGCCGGCTTGGGGAGACGTTCCCCATGAGAGAAGCGCCGCTGGTGCAGAGGATCCAGAAGCGTTAGACAAGGCTGCGCAGCTCGTGGCTTTGGAGTTCCTCGCTCTTTTCAACAAAGTGGCGAAAAAGCAGAAGACTTTGGGTGCCCCTCCAACAATGGAATTGCCAGAGGCGCTCCGCCAGCAGTATTTGTCAACCCCAAATTTGGGGTACGGGGTCCCTTCCGCAGTGAGCCAGTACATCAGCAGCCAAGGCCACTTGCAGAAACCACCCCCGGCTTCCAAAGGCTTGCCGCACATGGCAATGGGTGTTCCACCCAAAGGGGCGCCGCAGATCTTCGCCCCTCCTCCAAAGAAACCGCCCCCACCAGTGCCGCCAGAGAAAGGTAGCAGCGAGGAGACTGCTTCAGCGAAGTCAAAGCTTGCTCCAGTGGGAGCAGCTTCCGATTTTTCCACAACCCCTTTTTTTGAGGAGAGTGAGGTGGACTGGGGGGGCGACGAAGATGAGCGCACGGAGGCCGAGAAAAGGGAGGACGCGGAGATCCTCCGGAAGACCAAGGAGAGCATGGAGGCATTTCTCAAAGCGCCTCCTGCACTCAAGCAGCAGCTCAGGACCAATGCCTGCAAACAATGCTGCGAAAGGCTCCGGGCGCTCCGCCTGGGATTGGAGGTTCGGGACGTCAAACCACATGAGGGCAAGTATGAGGCGGATTTGGCTGCTGGGTTTTCAGTGGCGGAAGCCCGCTACCTCCACAAACAAAGGGAGCGTGCGGCAAGGCACCAAGACCATCTTTCAAGGATGCCTGGCGTTTCGCTAGAAGATCTCCCCAAATCCTGGCAGTCAGAGCAGGGGCCAGAAAGGACCCTGAAGCCTGGGTTCTTGAAAGAGAGAGAGGAGAAGAAGTCCCGCCGCAGACGGGAGAAGTGGCTGGCAAGAAAACATGAAGAGTGGCGATCCGCCGGAAGTCGGAGATGGGCTCAACCCACGACTCCTGAGAAAGCTGCTCCATCCACTCCACCGGATCAGCAGAGCTGGGACGATGATTCCTGGGGAAAATGGGGCCAGGTGCAAGCACCACCGACTCAAGGGCACAGCTGGCGTGAGAATTCTTGGCAGGAGCACCGAAGCCAATGGAACTACGGCTGGTCCGACTCGCACTACCAGGGCTGGTCCAGCCGATAGATTCTCTACAGAGATGAGAGTTGATCCAGCTGAAGTATGCTTGAGAGCCGGGCTTTTTCTTTTCGACTTTCACCAGCCCTTGTGTTCACGCACGTCGCTGCAACACAGGCTGTCCAAAAGAAGCTGCCGCATTGAATTTCTTTACCTGGGGGGAATGCCAGGCGAAGCCTTGTCACATTTGTAAAACCTCCTGTAAAGGGTAGTGGGATGCCTGAACAAACTTGGCGGCATCTCACGACAAAAAATATAGAAGTTGTGCGTGCAGACTTCGTGTTTTGATAGTTGCCATGTTGCTAGCTAACTCGTGTATTCGGTAGAATGTAGGGTTAGTTAGTGTTGGCTGCTGGATCTTGTTGCTCAAGATTTTGCAGCCCCCATCTCAGGCCCTCCCACGCCGCCCGGGGGAATGCCAGGCGAAGCCTTGGCACATTTGTAAAACCTCCTGTAAAGGGTAGTGGGATGCCTGAACAAACTTGGCGGCATCTCACGACAAAAAATATAGAAGTTGTGCGTGCAGACTTCGTGTTTTGATAGTTGCCATGTTGCTAGCTAACTGTAATGTAATGTGATGTAATGTAATGTGATGTGATGTGATGTACTGTAATGGAATGTAATTTAATGTATGTAATGTAATGTATGTATGCAAGAATGTATTAATGTATTGTAATCTGATGTAATGCAATTTAATGTATGTATGTATGTAATGTAATGTAATGTAATGTAACGCAATGTAATGTAAGGTAACGCAATGTAATGTAATGTAACGCAATGTAATGTAATGTAACGTAATGTAATTTACGTAATATTGTTTGGTTTTTGTTTTGCTTTGCTATGTTTTGTTATGCTTTGCTATGTTATGTTTTGTGTTGCTTTTTTATTTCATGCTGTGCTTTGTTTGCTATGCATTGTTTTGCTTTGTGTTATGTAATGTTTTGTTATGTTTTGTTATGTTTTGCTTTCTGTCTTACGTTATTCGATGTTATGCTTTGTTATGTTTTGCTATGCTATGTTTTTGTTTTGTATGGATGGATGTATGTATGGTATATGTTATGTATTTAAAGCAATTATGTTTGGTACGCATGGTATGTCTGATATGTGTGGTACGTATGGTACGTATGGTAGGTATGGTATGTATGGTATGTACGGTATGCATGGTATGGACGTATGTGTTGACGGTATGGATGGTATGGGTGGTATGTATGCATGCGTGCATGTATACATGCATGCATGTATGTATGTTTGTACGTACAGATGTAATGTATATATGCATGCATGTATAGGCTGTCTGTTTGTTTGTATGTATGCATGCGCGTAATGAATGCAATGTAATGTATGTAATGAATGTAATGTATGTAACCTATATAATGTTTGTAATGTATGTATTTTATGTATGTATTTTATGTATGTATGTATGTAATGTATGTAATGTTCAGATGTAATGCAATGGTATGGAATGTAATGTAATGTAGTGTAATGTAATGTAACGTAAAGAAATGTAATGTTCTGTATGTATGTCTGTATTTAATGTATGTACTGTATGTAATGTATGTAATGTAGTCAATGTATGTATGTATGTATCTATGTATGTATGTATATATGTATGTAATGTAGTCTAGTGTAGTGCAGTGTAGTGTTGTGTAATGTATGTAATGTATGTAATGCATGTAATGTATGTAATGTATGTAGTGTATGCAGTGTATGTAATGTATGTAATGAATGTAATGTTATGTGATTTATGTAATGTTATGGAATGTTATGTTTTCATGTTTGTTTTAATGTATGTTCTAATGCATGTTTTGATGTATGTATGTATGTATGTATGCATGCATGTATGTATGTATGTATGTATTAATGTACAGTAATTTAATGTAATGTGATGTAATGTAATGTAGTGTGATGTGATGTAATGTAATGTATTGTGATGTGATGTAATGTAATGTAATGTTTGATATGTAATGTATGTAGGTATGTAAGTAATGTAATGTAATGTAACGCAATGCAATGTAATGTAATGTCAATGCAATGTAATGTAATGTAATGTTTTGTATGTATGTATGTATGCTTTTTATGAATGTAATGTGATGTAATGTAACGTCATGTAATGTAATGCAATGCAATGTAATGTAATGTAATGTATTTCATATAATGTAATCTTTGTTTGTATGTACTAATTTAATGTATTGCAATGTAATGTGATGTAATGTAATGTGATGTAATGTAATGCAATGCAATGTAATGCAATGTAATACAATACAATGTAATGTAATGTAATGTTTTGTATGTAATGGTTGTACGTATGTATGTATTTATGTAATGTAATGTAATGTAATGTGATGTAATGTGATGTAATGTGATGTAATGTGATGTAATGTGATGTAATGTAATGTGATGTAATGTGATGTAATGTGATGTAATGTGATGTAATGTAAGTATGTATGTAAGTAAGTATGTATGTACGTATGTATGTCTGTGTGTGTATGTATGTATGGATGTATGTGTGCATGTATGTATGTATGTCTGTATGTATGTGTGTATGTATGTATGTATGTATGTGTGTTTTTATGTATGTAATGTAAATTCATGTAATGTAACCTAATGTAATGTGATGTAATGTAATGGAATGTAATGTAATGTATGTCATCTATGCATGTATGTATGTATGTATATATGCATGCATGCATGCATGCATGGATGTATGTATGTATGTATGTATGTATGTATGTATGTAATGTATGTAATGTAGGTAATGTATGTAATGTATGTAATGCATGTAATGCATGTAATGTATGTAATGTATGTAATGTATGTAATGTATGTAATGTATGTAATGTATGTATGTATGTATGTATGTATGTATGTATTAATGTAATTTAATTTAATGTAATGTAATGTAATGTAATGTAATGTAATGTAATGTATGTAATGTAATGTAATGTAATGTGATGTGATGTGATGTGATGTGATGTAATGTATGTAATGTATGTAATGTATGTAATGTAATGTAATGTAATGTCATGTAATGTCATGTATGTATGTATGTCTGTCTATATGTATGTATGTATGTATGTATGTCTGTCTATATGTATGTATGTATGTATGTATGTATGTATGTATGTATGTATGTATGTACATATGTATGTATGTATGTATGTCTGTATGTATGTGTGTATGTATGTATGTATGTATGTATGTATGTGTGTTTTTATGTATGTAATGTAAATTCATGTAATGTAACCTAATGTAATGTGATGTAATGTAATGGAATGTAATGTAATGTATGTCATCTATGCATGTATGTATGTATGTCTGTATGTCTGTATGTCTGTATGTCTGTATGTTTGTATGTATGTATGTATGTATGTATGTGCAAACACTGTGACCGCTATGCGGGCATCCCTTATGTATGCATACTTAATATGTTGATAGTGCATTGGTCATGGTGATGAGTTCCTCAGATTTGGCTAGAGCGATCGTCCCTTCGAACTGGCATCCTTTCACCAGAAACAGCCGCCAGCCCTACTTTTTTTTTGCAGTAATTCAATGTACAATCCAATTGAACTGCCAACCCCGAAGTGGTAGCTTAATGTAGCTTAAGCAGCCTTGAACCAAAAAAACATCATTGAACATCGCTAGGAAACACAAGTGTCAAAAAGAAACCACCTAAATTCGAAGAAATTCACCACCAAAAATCATCCCACTTCCCCCAAATCCATCTCCCGCGTTGAGATAAGGACCTACTACAGCGACGAACAGTCGCATCTCCTTCTGACCATCGCGGCCTCGGGTGACGCAGCGCACGAGGCAGCTCAGCTGGGTCGAAACGTCAGCGAGATCGGCTGCTTGGCCCGAAGGGCAGAAGCGTTTAAACGGAGGGCCAGCCGATAAAAGAGGTGAACCACAAGAAATGTGGAGGTTTAATCATGTTAAACCCAGCAACATCAAAGTTTCATATGGTTTAATTAATTGTTAGTATATGTTACTATTCTAATTTTATCATGTTATGTTTGGATAATTTGAGCAATACACAGATGATACATGAAAGATTGGAATTTGACAATGAAGGCTTGGGGAACGTTTCGGGTGAGATCTGTGGAAACCTGCGTTGTTGGGATATCAAAACCCCCGCAGCAAAAGATTAGAGTTTGGCAGTGAATCCCAGATTGGCCATGGGGTCTAGGCCTTTTGGCTAAATCTGAAACAGTAGTCCAAAACCATCACAAAGTGTGGGGTTAAACGGAGAGGATCAATCAAACATGTGGAGTTGAACATGAATGAAACATCCAAAAATGAGAGCCTTTTTGCATCCAAAACGGTGTTTTTGAAGCATCAAACATCATCAAACCGGGAGGCTGAAGCATCGGACATAGGAAGGGTATGGAAGAGTTGGTGAAATGGTGGCATGGGGGTGTTAACGGGCCGGTTGAAGAGACAATCCACAGAAAAAAAAAACCTACATGGATTCATGTGTTTTCCGTGTTTCTAATTGCAACCACTTATGGGGTTCTGGACATAAACCCTGGTAAAGTTAGTAGTGAGTAGTTGTTGCACTTTCCATATATTTCAATCAAATTGTGAATATTGTGTTTTGTTTTTTGGTGGTTGTTTGAATGTGAAAAGTCATCCGGCTGTACCCGGCTTGCCTTTCATCGTTTACCAAAGGGTACATCCGGTGATAGGACCCTGCTCCCAGTTCCAAAATGGTGCTATATATGTTTACTCTTCGGGAATCAAACATGGCAATGGACAAGCCCCATTTGTGGATGATTTTCCCACGTAAATGCCTATTTAGTTCGGGGACGACTTCCCAGCTAGCCATGTTTGATTACAGGAGGGTATATGTGTAAATAGCACATTTCTTGTTCCAGTTAAAGGTGGTCATAAATTTTGTACCCCTCTTAAAGAGGGCAAAACCCTATCACGGTACACAGTTTTACTTCATTTAAGATCCAAAACATGAGATATTTGAGCTGCCCCGGTTTCAAACCTGGTTCTGAGGGGTTTATCATTGCACCTCACCAGATGATGCATATTTCCCAAGTCTTGGAGGAGCCAAACTTGGCTCGTGGCTCAGCTTGGGCTCAGGTAAGTCGTTATCACATGCTATGAGCATCGCGACGAGCATGTTCCTGGATCCCACATGTTCCGAGCCTCAATTGACGGACTTGGAATGGTTCCAAGCCCTCACCAATGCAGAGGAGCGATGGGGATGGTACTGAAAATAGAAAAAGACACATGGATAAACAGGGTCATGAAGGGCACAAGAAGAACTTGGATAGAAATGGAATCTCCATATTTTTTTGCCATCTCTGGCTGGGATATGCTGGGATGATATGTTGGCCGAGTGCCTAAGGTTCGCCATTTCCCCCAACTGCCACCGTTGGCAGGATCAATTGCTACAGGCGTCCAAGGCCACCACACTATTCCTTCAGCGAATCGCTGGCAGACCATCGGAACTTGGGGGGTGCAACCATGAAAAAGGGTGGAAACTATGGAGAACATGAACATGGGGCTTCGGCTTAGATCATCAAACATATGGGATTTGAGTTAACGGTCAAGAAAGTAGATTTCACCTAGAAGATTCAGAGTTTCATGGATGACTATCTAATAGTAAACCGCCAAAATATAGCCTTGGCATTCGGGTACCATCCAAAAAAACAACATTTCTGGTTTTGGACATGGGAATGGGTCAAAACCTTCTTTGATACCTCATGTAGCAGGGAATGAACATCCAATTGCCTGCTATTTTGGCGTTTTTAGCGGGATTCCAGGGGCTTAAACCATACCAGCATGGTGCGCTTTGCCCAGATAGACACTGTGTTTCGTCCCCCTATCAAGAGGCCCCGGTGGTGGGAGCTATGCAGCGCTGTGTGTGGAGGTTCAAACACAACAAGGAGATTTCCGCCAGAAGTAGCCTGCAATGCCTTCACAATTTCCCCAGTTAAGTAGCTGCATTGGTTGTTCAATACCAATCGGATTCCATTTTTGGCAACCGTGATTTCGACTGAACTGTTCAACCCCTACACCCTCTGCGGGTACACCTCTAAGGATTGCCTCAAATTACAACGTTGCTGAAAGCTCCTGGGCTTGATGCGGTTGTTTCCATGTAATCTTGATGCAGATGTGATATACAGCCTTTCAGATACTATGGAAAGCCACTTTTTTGAATAGATTGAATAGACAATTTTTGGAAGCTATGTTGGATTACCAGAGAGCGCATCCCAACTACTGTAGTAGGCGGTTGAATGTGGTTGGTAATTTAAGTAATACCCCATCTATGATTGTGGTATATCATGGTATATCCTACATATAGCTGGGTGGTTGCAAAAGGCTTATTACCGACTTACGATTCCACAAGAGGATGCACATCCAAGTTGAGGGGGCTGAATTGTCCGAACTTCTCTATGGTTTTGCCAGGTAAAGTTCAGCTGACCCTGCTGGCGGATGACGCCACATTGAGCTTGAGACACCTCTTGGAGGGAAGCAAGGCGCAACGTGAAGATTTCCTCAGGAATGGTCCAAACCTAGTGATTTAACTAGCTGATCTGAGTGCTGGTTTGAAACATGTTTCGTTTGACGTTTTTTGCAACCAATTTTGGAATGATGATCCCAAATGATCAATACTTTTGCATGGGTTGAAACCACCAAGTTGCGTACCGTACTGTATACATGTGTATACCGTATACCAGATTACGGGACACCACAAATTTCACAGCGCCTCCCAAGATTCGTTTCTTTGGTAGGCAAGTTGATTGGCAGGGGCACTATTTCTCGCAATTGCACAGAATCCAAATTTGAAAACCGAACTAGCTGCCAGCAGCTACCCTTTGGCACATGGGGGAAGCATTGAGTATCGTGATATTTGATCTATTTCAGGATTTACGAATGTATTTGACGACACGCAAGCATTTTGGCAAATCTAATAGAGCAACTACTCCCAACCTGCAAAATTAACTTGTGTATATAACTGGAATGTAAAATTTGGTGATGTTTTGTGGTTTCAATTCAACTAGTTCTGCTTTGCTGTCTTGATGGTGATCTCGTTTGACGTTTTTTGGTTGGAGCTGAAGGTGCATCCCCTTTCGCCTCTTCCCTACCCCCGGCTCCCCACCCCCATCCAATCATGTTTAGCACAGGGGGTATGTATCGGTATGTCCCTAGTTTTGTTGGTTAAATCTCCATACACTATCCCCATGTCTTGTTGCTTATAATCCTGGATTTGCCGAAGATAATGCTATATTTTCCCTACCGAAAAGCTACTTGGGGAGTCTATAGTTAATATGTGCTTATTGTTTTGGATGGTTCCAGACCAGAAAATCCAAGTATAAAGATTACTAGCCTATCTAATTTATTGGTCATATCCCCATTCTACGTGCCACTGTAAATACCATTGTACAACACTATTAATACATAACTAACTGTTGATTGGTTGGGAAAGCCCTGTTGTTTAAGCCGTTGGGCAGGCTACAGGCCTGGTATCTCCGCCCACTCAAGAGTTGGTCGATCAGATTATTGCTGTGAAGGGCGTCTGGCAGAGCATGAGGGCGGAATTCACCAAGGTGCAGCAAATGCTGGGAGTTTTTGTTGGGGATTTTATGATGGGATGTTTTTTGGGGGTCTTATGGGACTTTGACTGGAATTTATACATATTTTTACAAGTTAATGTGATTTTTAATGGGGGCTTAAAGAATTTTTTTGGGATGCAACCAGCCAAACATGTGATTTGCTGAATTTGATCATGACCTCACGACTTGTCACTGGAATGATGGTGTGGGTGGGATCGTCCCCCGACTTTGCCACCTGAGGCAATCTTTGAAACCAGCGTTTCAATCTCGAGCGTTAGCGAAGTCGCGCGCTTGACGAAGCTCTTCACGGACACCCGCCGGATTTGCCGAGGATTTGGCCGGATTTTTTCCAAGGGGAAGACAATAGGGCCCAATAGTGTTCATGTTTTTTCCTCCTAGGGTTCCTTAGCAAACCATCCTACTTTTGATCCAGACCCAGCTATTGTACATGTCATGCCTGCTCACAAGTAAAGGGGCCAGAGAGAGGGGCTGAACGGGGATACCATCAATCCAAATCTACATGATTCCATGTTTACAGATGCGAAAGCACTATTTTTAAGCATTCTGGTTGTTTCAAATGCTCATCCTACCTGAAATGATGACCCTTGGTGGCTTGATGGGCCCAGCTGTCGCAGTACTGGACCCTGATTTCCCGAAAATGCCCTGAAGGACAGGTGGTTTTCTAGTCAAATGGCAGTGTAATCCTTATAAATCCGCTGAACCATCAATTTACTGTATAAATTATGTTATGTGTGTATATACCTCCTTCTCTCAAAGTATAAATGCGCATTTTCCATCCTTATGTACTTGCCAAGTATAGTCAAATAGGTTTACACACCTATAATAGGACCTATAATATTCGTCTAAGTCCTCGTCAAAAGATGGCCCTGTCACCATCCGTCATCACCCCACCTTATGTTCGTGCTCAGGACGGCATTTCGGAGGCCGTCAGTCTCTACGTGCGAACGGCCATCAGCGCAGGAACCAGCATCCCCGCCTATACTGTTCACCTGGCCAGTAGACAGAGGCCATGGATCGAGATGTCGAGATCGAAGGGTTCTGCTTCCGGTTGAAGGCAGTGAAAGATTTCAAGAGATTTAAGATGATTTAAGCACTTAAAATTGACTGAAATGGTGAGTATTAGGTTTAGGGTAGTGAAATGAATGTCTTGAAATGGGGGGGAATTCATCAAACATGATGGGCATAAAAGAAACCATAAAGCAACCATTGCATGGGGGGAGTTTTCACCAACGAAATTAATTAATTAATTGATTAATTAATTAAATAGTTAATTAATTAGTTGCCTGCTTTTTCTGTGGAAATTATGTCGCGACCTCAATGGGCCCGCCTCCACCTTGAGGAGGACAACCCCTAACCAAAATAAGAGTAGAACCGACACATCTCATTATGCAAGCAACAATAGTGAGGATATGATATGACCGGGACCAGTCACTCGTTTTTTTTGGGATATCCCCAATGGGAGCCACCGGGACTGGGATCATTGTGCAGACATTGTTTCACCTTAGGTTTATATACGATACATATTGCCAGAAATTTAATTTACCAGCTTTGCTGCTTAAGTAATGTAGTTACAGCCGTATTTTGGCTGGTGAAATCATCTAAGCTCCTTATGTTTGATTGTTAATCATGGTTAATCAACTTGAATGGCCATGTTTTCTCATTAAACAAGTTTAAATCGTCTTGAAAACCTCACTGTTGCTTGAATCATCTTGAAAGCCCAGTTCAAAACATTTTTGTTGTTTAAATCATCTTGAAAACCCAGTTGTTATTGGCTCAGCCCTCTTAAATTATAATTTGTGCATATTTGTGCCGGTAAAATCATCTCCAAAAAATACTGGTTTTACCGGCTATACAAATCATTTTAACACACCGTGTTTCTTGCTTAAGTAATCTTAAAACATCACTGTTGCTGGTTAAATCCTCCTAGGTCCCTGTTGCTGCTAGTTCAATCATCTGAAATCCAGAGTTGGGACTTATTTTGGTTGGTGACCATTTTTTGTTGGCGACAAAATCTTAAATCCAGTTTTTGCTGGTTAAATCCGCTTAAAAAGACTCAGTTTTAATCGCTGATTTTTCTGTTTAGATCATCTTACTTCCAAGGTCTTCTTGGTTAAATCATCTCAAATCCAATTTTGTGTTGGCTAAAGCATCTTAAATCGCATGTTTCTCGATATATATATATAAGAAACCATGTGAAATCCCAATGTTTGTTGGTCCAATCATCTTTTTTCTCGATTAGATCATCTTAAATCCGACCGTGCCTGGTGCCTGGTTGGCTTCAACGTGGGGAGGACAAAGGCGCAGAATTTGGTCAAGAAGGTGCGATGGGTTTGTCTCCGTGAAGCCATCAATTCATCAATGCCATGCATCCATCAATCCATCAGTAAATCAATACACCAACCCATCAGTAGTTCATCAATATTTCATCCAGTAGTTTAAAAAAACAACAACCAATCAATGATAATGATTGGTGTGCTTAATGATTTTTGCTGACTAATAGAATGGGAAGAAAACAACTACAGTGCCATAGATATGGTGTGTACATGTTTGGATATATTGCTGGGAATGGTGCAACCAATTTGTGTGGATGCCAATCTCAACAACCATCGTGTCGGGGGCAAGCACCATCCGGGAATCAAGCATGGCCATGGAAAATCCCATGGAAAAATGAATGTTTTAATGGGCAAATTAACAATAAATGGATGTTCAATTGCCATGCTTGATTACCGAAGGGTATCCCAAAATAACCGAACTCTTCAGCTTAGTGATTTCTTATATATCTATCCAGACGCGGTTTCAGAATTTGGTTGATATGGGTTTAAGATCCCTAGGTTTATCAATGCCATGTAGTTGTTAAAAGGTGTGAGAATTGCGGTAGTAGTCTCTTAGAAAATCCTGGGCGTAGAAGTTATACTGGCTACTGGACTTAGACATGTATCCCAAATTAACCAAGATTACCCTCTGGTAAACATACAAAAAACTATGGAAAAAAACACATTTTAATGGGAAAAAAACACATTTTTAATGGGTAAATCCACTATAAATGGACATGTTCAATAGCTATGTTAGTTTACCAGAGGGTATTTACTGCAACATGCTGACAAATCATATATTGAACATGTTGCCTGAAGCCAAGCCAACTAGTTGAGCAAATAAGTAAGCAAGAGTAAAGATCTTACTGGTTCTTAGTAAGGAATGGGGAATGATCGACAACTATGATTGACAACCATCCCATTCCCCCATTCTCACAACGCTGCACCAGTCTGGAGCCCAAAAGGGGGGACAAAACCCATCATAGTCATATCCCCTTTGTTGTTACACGCTTTTTGGTTTAAATATCTATGATAACTTTTTTAAAACTTGTATTTGGGGTGCATCTCTCATGTTGTATAACTATTTGTGTCAGGCGATCATGGTGAACTTGGGCTACAGCGTTCAAGAAAACTGGGCGGCTTTCAACGCCACGAATGACTTGCTGATGGAAACTCATTGGACGTTGCTGGAGGGCGCTGCAGCGAAGACACCGTATCCTGCTGTGAATGCTGCCCGGCCGGGGTCCGCTGTGGTCCGCTGTGGTCTGTTGTGGTCCGTTGTGGTTTGTTGTGGTTCGGGGTTTTGGAGCCAAAAGGCCAAAAGGCCCTAGATCAAACGAATCGTGGGGTTGGTGTGAGATGTGTACCCTCGGATAGCTTGACATAGCCATGAAAAATCACCAGATTTGAGAGGTAAATCATCGAAGCAAATTGGCGATTCTCCAAAGTGTGTGAAGTTGCTGGATGGTGTATCTGGAGCAAATTCATGTTTCAAGACTTGTGTTCTTTGTGACATGGGCTGCCAAGACTTGATCTGGGTAAACCTGGGTTTGGTAGGTATATGGGCCAATTGTCTGCCATGATCTCTCATAAATGTTATGGCTATTCTGTCCTGGTACTTGTATAAGTTTACCACAAGAATTGGGTAATTTGATGGAAGATAAACTCATTGGATATATCTACCCAAATTATCCCAAATTGTATGTCCCAAAATTCTACCCAAGTATCCCAGACTGATTGGTTATCTCTACTAAAGCCATGATTGCTGCATCCTCACATCCTTTTTTAGCCAAGGCTACAACTGACCTTTGCATCATCCAGCAGATGTGGACCGCCCTTGGCGTTTACGCTCCTCAGCCCAAACCGTTTGCATTTGTATTGAATTGTTGCAGCAAGTTGCAGCAAAACAAACCATCTTTTTTTGATTCGGGGAATCATCCCCAAGTGGATTTCAGCTTTGTGAATTGGCAAATTTTATCCATATATTTATCCAGATCTTGGGAAAAAGCAAGGATCCAACCTCCGAACATATGGATTTCGCGCCACAGGATCAGCTACAAGCGGCCGCTGATAGGGTGCTGAGAGGCGAAAAGTCTTTAGCAAACATAGCGATTTACGCGGAGCGGTTCGATGTAGAGACACTCGGGCCTAGTGATGATCCCAGGGGTCGACAAATTCTGGTGTGTGCCGAGTAAACCATCCATGGAAAATTGAAAACTATGTATATTTTCACCCGGTGATATGGGGTTGAAGATGTGGAAGGTTAAAAAAGCTTCTGATATATGGTTCGTTGTTGGTGGGTACGTGAAGGTGTTGGTAACATTTACTAGGGGATAGCTGAATTCGTGTTTTCATGCATCATGCTGGAGCCGTTTTTAGGTTGCCAAGTGCGTTGCTCAGCAGTGCAGGGTTAGTTTTCAAGTCTGGAGGTTCAAAGCTTTCTGAGCGACAAAAATTAAGTAAGCATGAAATTCATCTCTCCCTCCACATATGCAGAAGGTTGCAAGTGCATTGTGATTGTGTTGGCCGCCTACATCTATATTTCACTTGGCTTTCCGAGATGTTTTCCGAGCCACAGGTGACCAGGGTGAGGTCAGCCCCGAAGCGTGTGGACTAAGGATGGGTGTGGCAGTTGAATGGTACAAAAGCCCAGGTTCGGCCACCTGTGACAACTTCGTCCCAACGTTGGATCAGTGGAAGGGATGCTTGGGCGAAAAGGAAGGGCCGACGGAGCATGAAGTCAACCCATGAGTTGGGAATCCCCATCTACCAACCATCATAATCATCATATACAAGGGATGTTCTGATGCGTTTTTGACACTGCTCATGTTGCAATATGTTTCAAATGTTTTTAGACATGGGAGATGCTGCGAAAGATATTCAAATGCCTGCTGCACATGAGGACGGAAGTGCCCATGGATTCGATGTCCAGATGGCAACATAGATATTGTTGTGTTTATACTAATTGCATCATATGCGTACAATCTTTTCGTTCATGCAGCTGCCAAAGCCACTCCCATGGGAAACCCTAAACAATGCTTCGATCTGAGAAAATAATCCCGGCCCCCATTCATATTAAACACCTTGATTTTATGTGCCCATTATGTGCTTTCATCCCTGACTTTCCACCATGGTTTCTCGGGGGTGACATGATTCACCTGGCTCCGGGATGATTTCCAGGCTTCGTCTGATTCACCGCAACCAAGGATTGATCCTCGAAGTGGCTCGGATCCGCAGTTTGAGTCAAGAACTCTCCAGTGCCTACCTGCTAGTGGAGCTCAATATGTCGACCCCTGAAGCTCTGTTGGAAGGTGGGGGTAAAGGATCAAGAGAACGTGTTGTCAAAAACGGTTCAGGATCCCTGAAGATGAAATACTACCGTGGAAACCCTGGTTTAGTAGTGGATGATTTCATTGTGTGGGGCTTTATTGACAACTTACTGGGGGTTTTTGTATAATACCATGAAGATGGGATGTTCGTGATTCCACATGCAACCAGAAGTGCTATGGCCGATGTTTTGACATTTGCCAGGGTTTGAGGAGGAAGTAATGCTTGGGGAAAGCTTGTCACGATTTCAGACAGAAGATAAATAGATGAATGAACATATACCCAAGGCTTATATTCTTGGTTTCTAAGATTTGCTGTAGGATGCTTGTAAGGATTTGGATAGCAGCTGAAAAGGAGATGCCATGAGCTCTTGCAGATCATGCCCGAAACAGATGTTGTGTATGCCTACGTCTTGGCCGTTTGTTGGGGTACCCTCTGGTAATCAAACTTGGCTGGCTGGGACATCCACCATAAATGGGGGATTAAATGGGAAAATCCTCCATGCAGGGCAATTTTCGATTGCCACGTTTGATTGCCGGAGGGTGAATGTGTAGGTCAACATGCCATATGTTTGGTGTATGAACTTATGACAACTTATAACATATGTTTTTTCAAGTTTCTTTGGGATGCCTAGAATGGAAGGTGCGCAAAACCATGACGTCGACCTTAAACATGGTAAGTAAGTACATGAAAGTGCCTCCAGCTGTTTTTTCTGTATCACTGTATCACCAAAGATGACAGTCTACAACAACCCGTGCGATACTCCATGGAATTGCAATTTTGAAGGGCAAGATAGGTTTTTAATCCATTGGGTTTTGGAGTAAGCCCCATGTGTAGACGGCTGAAGCGTAATGTGAACTCACCAAGCCAGACAAGGCCTATGACTACTCGAGCATGAACAACCTAGTTGCAGTTGATCCTCTTATTATGGTAGTTGTGTCACCCTAGTTGTCTCAGGATATTTTGACAATTTTTGATAGGTATAGCCTGGTAGGGCTATCAGTTGGTGCCAGGAATGAGAAATCTTTTGAGGGGATACTAGTACACAGCGGGATCTTTGATTTGTTTGGGCCATCTCAAGCAACTTCAAGTTTGGGAATGGTGTTGACTCACAACAATTCCTAAACCTTATATTATATATCAAATGACACAATCAGCCTAATTGCCTGATTGGCAGGTGTACCTATTTTATTCATTGTTGTTCATGTTTAGTACCTGTTTGGAATGACCCCCTATACTCGTTCTATTTTGTACTACATGTGTGATGCTCATATATATATATATATAATTATTATAGTAACAATAATAACAATAATAATATATATATAATTAACATATCTTAAGATAGGAACGATTTTTATTGTAATGCTCACCATGTTTACCATCATTTATTATTATCGTGCACATGGCTATTCAACCAAGGGCTGATTATTCCCTGGTGGTTTGGATTCCTGGGATTTCCTTGTGAAGGATCAACTAGGCACTGGCTGAGTTACATTTCGAATAAAGAAAATTACCCATCTATAACTAATCATATATTATCTTCTATGCATAAATTATTTGCCTATGAAAAAGCCGTTTTTTTTTTTCGGTTGCCGTGTTTGAGTACCGAAGGGTAAGCCATCATCATGAACCAGCCATCGTCTCGCGCAGGTCGAAGAGCCTTGGACGTCTCGGTAAAGCGTCTACGCTTCGGATCGCATGCGCCTGCAGTGCCGGCACCACCGGTGCAGTACGTGTTGGATCGGCTGGTGGTGCCTGGGTTGCACTCAGACCAGCCAGTTTTGGAACGGTGAATGGAGAGAGAGGGAGCTTAGGAGCTATATGGTTGCATCCAGAATTTACCAACCACATCATAGTTGGTAAAGATGTTTGAAAAATGTTGGTTGTATAGACCCTGAAAATTACGATGATTATTATAGACAGTTTCTGATCGGAATGCTAGAACTACTTCTTCAAGAAAAAATGCATGTTTGATATTTTTCAGTGATTTACAATGTTTTCACTGCCTTGTTCAGGTTTGTGGAGAAGACCCACAGTTGAGACTTTTCATGGCGATAAAATCAAATCCCTATAGATGGACTCAGGCCCGACTTCCAACATGTTACCCCATTAATCTTGGAAAGAAGACCAAACCACTGATCTTGGAAAGGGCAGGTCCCATGCAAATGTCTATAATACACACATGTTGGATTATTGTTGGGTTCCTTTCGTAGAGTGTTGCCCTCTTAATCAATTAAAGCTAATGGTTTTCAAGCGCCACCGATGGTGTTAAACAAATGATAGTGTATTATCGTATTTGGCAAGAAAATATAGGAATTCGACGGGTTCGCTGCATCATCAACCAAAAACATACTGTATCCTATTGGGCTTGGGGTCTAGGCTTGTCTTTCTCGCATTGGTATGCAAGACATCATCTCAGCCCACAAGCTCCATGAGTCTGGCCCTGGTGAAGACTTCCCCTGCTATCGCATTTGATTGGGAAATTCACCTCACTCACCATCAAAGCCCCCATCAAACCCAGTAAGACCCATGAAACTCCAATAAACCGTATTTTTCATGGTAACCCAGATCAACCCATAGCATATCCATTGGATCGTCGCGATCAGATTTGAGGTGGACGTGCTGCCGGCAGTTGATGCCTTTCATGACGCCCTGGAGGGGGAAGATGTGGCGACCATTTTCAATCAAAGTTCCGCAGTGTCACCTTGGCAGAAAACACCTGGGATCATGTGGGATATTGTCAGATACACCAGGATATAGAGAGAATAGAATAATATGGATATAGTACTGCAAACGCCAAAAAAGATAGAAGAGCAATTTTCCCCACTATTTAAATAGATGGTTTCTTTCCTATGGTTTAGGGTTTACTATATATATATATATATATGCCATATATCATTGAGAAGAATATATATAAATTCGGACTGTCATCCATGATGCCAAGCCAGGATTTTTGCTCAAAAATCCCAGGTTGTTATATATGTTGCTTGGGGGTTGTCATTTCAAGGTGGTTTTCCTAGCTGGCCACGTTGGAGTGTTTGCTCGACTCCATCACAGCTGACCTTTTGACAGGTTTCAGCTTGCCATGCTGTCATTTTTTGAGAAAATCATGTGGCAAAGCCAATAGTAAACTGTAAACCTCCAATTGTGTCGTTTTTTCATTGGGCTTGGCAATTTATGTAAGTTTATGATGTAAACATGTGTCAACACTTCAAGCGGTATGCAGACGATGAGATGGTTTAGAGGGCCAATCTCAGGCCAAGTTGGTGCAAATTTTTGCGGCAATCGAGGTCAACGACATCGATGAATCATGCCATGGATTGAATGTACTGGTAGCCTATCTTGTCGAAGGACAACATACCACAATTGGATACAATTGGTAAATCATTTGCTAATTTACGTTTCTAATGGTTCCTAAAAATCTAAGAAGAGGATCATTCCTCCCAGGTTTCTTTGACAGCTTAGCAGGCCAGTGCCATCCAGGCTGCGTCACGTCGATGATTTCCTCGAGACCTTCTTCGTGGAAGGGGCAGCGGACGCCGTCGCGGCTCCGATGTACCGAATGCAACTGGCCTCCCGACAGTGTCCTGGCTGGCTGGCTGGCTGATGAACCACCAAACATGGCGGATGAATCAGCAACAAAAATGAGGATTGACTGATTGACAGTTGATATATGTTGATATGCTGTAGCCAATTTATGTTGTGTGATTTATGCATATTTTGATATGCTGCAGCCAATTTAATTTATGCTGTGTGATTTGCAAATATATACACATATATATATATATATATATATTTACAGTATATATATATGAATAGTTATGATAGCCAAATTGGTAAACATAAGTTGGTGAATTCTACGGTTTATGGATGAATATGGTAGGTATAGTTCACTTATACCTGGTGGTGCACCATTGCTGTTGATGTGGAGAAATAGGGCTAGTTTCCCTTATAGCGTTGGATCGACAAGTGGAATGAGAGGTCCTCTAATGTCAACATCGTATTAATAACCCCCCCCTCCCCCCCCAAACATTAAGAGCATCAGAAAAAAGTTAGGGCCAAACATTCAACTATCGTAAAAATTACCTATGTATTCCCAAATGAATTGCCTAATTGAAAACGAATACATAAGGGAACTTTCCAAAAAAAAATCATCTATGTATTCCCAAATGAATTGCCTAATTGAAAACGAATACATAAGGGAACTTTCCCCCCCAAAAAAAATAACCTATGTATTCCCAAATGAATTGCCTAATTGAAAACGAACACATAAGGGAACTTTCCCTCCAAAAAAAAAACACCTATGTATTCCCAAATGAATTGCCTAATTGAAAACGATTACATAAAGGGAACTTTCCAAAAAAACAAAAAACCACCTATGTATTCCCAAATGAATTGCCTAATTGAAAACGAATACATGAAGTGAACTTCCTTGGAACTTTAGTATTCACAAATGAATTGCCTAATTGAAAACGCATACATAAAGTGAACTTTCTTGAAAGGGTTTAGAATGGAAAGGGTTTAGTAAGGAAATCGACCATTTGAGCCTTGTTGATTTTTTTGCACTCCAGAACTTTTCAGGCAAGATTTGGAGTTTGGAGTTTACTGCTTCCAGCTCAAAGAGTCTTGATGGCTTCAGAAAGGGTTTGAGAAAGGGTTCAACTAGGAAAGGAATTGAGAAACAAATTTAATAAAAGGACCGGGTAACCCCACAAGTCAACTTCTTCCAATATTGAGCAAGAAATCTTGTTGCGGGGACGGGGAAGGAAGGAAAGACAAAGGAAGAGGTGGAGGAAAGATGGTGTGTGACAAAGTTGTTTGCGTGAAAGATGGTGTGTGACAAAGATGGTGTGGTGAAAGATGGTGTGTGACAAAGTTGTGTGTGAAAGAAGGTGTGTCAAAGATGGTGTGTGACAAAGTTGTGTGTGAAAGATGGTGTGCGAAAAATTGTCTGTGACGGTGTGTGAAAGATGGTGTGTGTGTGTGTCAAAGATGTGGTGTCAAAGATGGTGTGTGACAAAGGTGTGTGTGTGTGTGAAAGATGGTGTGTGAAAAATAGTGTGTGACAAAGTTGTGTGTGAAAGATGGTGTGTCAAAGATGGTGTGTGAAAGATGGTGTTGATGGTGTGTGACAAAGTGCTGACAAAGATGGTGTGTCACAGATGGGGTGTGAAAGATGGTGTGTGACAAAGTGGTGTGTGAAAGATAGTGTGTGACAAAGTGGTGTGTGAAAGATGGTGTGTGGCAAAGTTGTGTGTGAAAGATGGTGTTGATGGTGTGTGAAAGATGGTGTATGACAAAGTGGTGTGTGAAAGATGGTGTGAGAAAATGTGAAAGATGGTGTGTGACAAAGCGGTGTGTGAAAGATAGTGTGTGACAAAGTGGTTTGTGCAAGATGGTGTGTGACAAAGTTGTATGTGAAAGATGGTGTGGCACAAAGTGGTGTGAAAGATGGTGTGTCAAAGTTGGTGTGTCAAGGATGGTGTCTGAAAGATGGTGTGAGACAAATTTGTGTGAGAAAGATAGTGTGTCAATGTGGAGGCTCTGTGTACTGCGCCTGCCACGCCAAAGGCAGCCGCGGCCCCAGCGGCGGCCACGCGCACCGCAGCTCGTCCAGGAGGCTCTGTGTACTGCGCCTGCCACGCGAAAGGCAGCCGCGGCCCCAGCGGCGGCCACGCGCGCCGCAGCTCCTTCAGGAGGCCCTGTGTACTGCGCCTGCCACGCGAAAGGCAGCCGCGGCCCCAGCGGCGGCCACGCGCACCGCAGCTCGTCCAGGAGGCTCTGTGTACTGCGCCTGCCACGCCAAAGGCAGCCGCGGTTTCAGCGGCGGCCACGCGCGCTGCAGCTCGTGAGGCTCTGTGTACTGCGCCTGCCACGCCAAAGGCAGCCGCGGCCCCAGCGGCGGCCACGCGCGCCGCAGCTCGTCCAGGAGGCTCTGTGTACTGCGCCTGCCACGCCAAAGGCAGCCGCGGTTTCAGCGGCGGCCACGCGCGCCGCAGCTCCGCCAGGAGGCTCTGTGTAGTGCGTCTGCCACGCAAAAGGCAAGCTCTCTGTACTGCGCCTGAGTGAGTGAGTGAGTGAGTGAGTGAGCGAGTGAGGGGCGCGGCGGCGGCGGACGGAGGAGAGCGGCGGGATCCAAGCGAAAAACAAGAACCCCACACAGTGATGTGGGGAATTAACCACCAAAATTTTAGAACCCTGAAATCCAAATACTTTATTTAGGGGTGTGCAAACATACATTATTATTTTGATGTCAGGGGACTTCAAGGCTACCCCCTTTGCGCGATTGTTTTTGACATTTTTTGAAAGGGTTTAGTAAGGAAATCGACCATTTGAGCCTTGTTGATTTTGTTGCACTCCAGAACTTTTCCAAAAAAACAAATCACCTATGTATTCCCAAATGAATTGCCTAATTGAAAACGAATACATAAGGGAACTTTCCAAAAAAAAAATCATCTATGTATTCCCAAATGAATTGCCTAATTGAAAACGAATACATAAGGGAACTTTCCCCCCCCCAAAAAAATAACCTATGTATTCCCAAATGAGTTGCCTAATTGAAAACGAACACATAAGGGAACTTTCCCTCCAAAAAAAACACCTATGTATTCCCAAATGAATTGCCTAATTGAAAACGAATACTAAAGGGAAAAAACGGAAAAAAGCGGGGAAAAAAAGTTGGCGTACTTTATTGCGGGGGGGTTTTATTATTGTGAACCGGGAGTTGGCGTACTTTATTGCGGGGTGGTTTATTAACGCCATGTGAACATTATATAATTTCTTCTTTGAACTTTATCGAGCTATACACTGTTTATTAGTATTTTTGATTTCGGTTGGTTTACCACGCAGTATACTGTACTCGTATCCCACTAAAAGTCCGGGCTGGCTGGACACCAAAAATCAACAAATTACATTTGCTTTCCCATGATCATGATTTTCCAATGTCGCATCGGCACCGGGCCAAGGATCATGTTGGTCCAATCGATCTTCCGAGACTACGTGCTACTCTCAGGGAATGCCACGGCTCAGACTTCCATGAGCGAGACGATAGTGGCTGGGTCAAAGTTGGTGGGCCCTTTTGGTGGTTTGTGGGCACCAGATTCAAAGATTCCCACAAAAATGACTTGTGGAGGTTTGCAAGCCACCATTTGAATGCGATGCTGTTGTCCTGTTTTTTCTGCTTGTTTGATCCTTTCAAGATCAAACCCCATTGATATCACCATTAATTAAAACCCATAAAATCCTCATAAATCCCGTTCATACCACCATTAAATCACATTGAATCCTCATAAATCACGTTCATACCACCATTAAATCACATTGAATCCTCAAAAATCCCATTGATAACACCAGAATATAAATCACATTGAATCCTCAAAAATCCCACTGATAACACCAGAATATAAATCACATTGAATCCTCCAAAATCCCATTGATAACACCATTATATAATTCACATTGAATCCTCAAAAATCCCATTGATAACACCAGAATATAAATCCCGTGAAATCCCTATAAACCTCATTAATCCCTTTAAAATCATATAAAACCCCTCTAAATTCCCAGATCTTGTGATCCCAAGTCAGCACCAAGATGCACCAGGCCAACTTCGAAGCGGTTCATCGGGCCCTTCGTGAGGGTGGCCGGGGCGTTGCCAAGCTCAGTTTAGTTCGCCAGGCCAGGCTCCAAATGTTGGATGATTTGGGGCTACCCCCATTAGTTGGGAACAGAATGGTAATGTTGCTGGTAAGTGTATTGCGATATATTGCGATGTTTGGGATTGGAATATGTTTTAAAAATCCATAGCATATTACTAAGTAATATGGTCAAAGAACTGGTAGGGGTAACTATATAACTTATCCAGCTCATGTTGCTCCAGGTTTCTGTATAGCAGCAGTTCTTTGATCAATGCAGGGAGGTATTGCGACGTGAGTCCTTACCACGGACCAAGAATCAGACGGCACCATGCCCCCATAGCGTCCCTTGACGAGAATAGACTGTTTCCTTCAATTTCAAGCCATGATGATCAATGCTCCGATTCCATGGTTTCTTCCAAGCATTGAATGGTTAAATGTGTTATAGTAACTAAACTATATACTTGATGATGTAATATCCAGCACCTCAATGAAACGACTGAACTAGTCAAATCTTTCTATAGAATTCTAAATGGTATTTGGGCATTAAGATTTGATAACTTCGATAGTATTTGTAGTCCTGGGTTCTTATTTAAGGATCATCGTTGCTGTTCGCACGTCAGGACGTCCTGAAGCAATGGGATCGCATCAGTGCTGTTTGGGGAACCTTCCGGCAGCAGGTTTTGGTCATACCGGGGGCTTTGAGCGATCGCGTGACAGTGCTTGGATGCTCGGAGCATTTTGATGGATTGATGGGTGATGGTTTTGATTGAGATTGTGATCTAGGGGAGTGACATGGATTTAAAGTGTGTTTGTGTGTGTGTGTTAACTAATCATGGGGAATTCGTGATGATGATGATGATGATGATGCTGCTGATGCTGCTGCTGCTACTGCTGCTGGTGGTGGTGGTTGTGGTGGTGGTGGTGATGGTTGTGGGGCTGCTGATGGACAGTGGGACAAATAATTTCTGCCAAAAGACTAAAGATTTCAAAGGATAGAGAATCTCTTTGATGACTGGTGGCTACATACAATACGTATGTGCAGTGCCCATTGTGTGTCAGGGTCTATGTGTTGGCATTTTCCGGTGTATCATATGATTGGATCATTCTTGCAAATTCTAAGGTAAATTGATTTGAAATTCCGATCGATACATTGTCCTTTAGTCTCAGGCGCCGCAGGATGCCAGATGGAGATTTGTAGCAACCCCTTTTGCGGATTGGCATTGGATGGCCATTCATCTAGCCATCAAACACGCTGAACAAATGAAGAAGAAACCTATATATACGTGGGTGTCAATACCATGAGTTCCCGCTTTTTTGCTTTCAATGTTCATTAATTGATTGGTGGTTTCTTACACTGTTTTTGTAGATATCTTGATCCCGTGACATGCATGGTTCTAACCATTGCCTTCTTCAATATCCAGATATTTGCATGGAACATACCCCAGTAATTTATAGTAATTTATTGTATGGGGGGTACAAGGAACAACGTACTGAGTACTGCTTAACCTACGACAAAGGACCCGCTTAACTCAGGCAGCGTGCAAGCGACCTTGAACAGCTTAGTGGCAGAGTTCCCGGGCAGCGCCGGGCAGGGGCCATATAGGGTCCCAGAATTGTACCGGCACCATGAGTTTTCCCATTGGAAATGGGATTCCCGCAGGGAAAATGTAGGTTTAACTAGGAAAATGGGGATACAATGGGCATGAAATCAGCTTTGAATGATGACAATTAATTGGTACAGGATAACAATACAATATGCATAAAAAGGATTTGCCAACCAGAATGGAAGTTGCCAATCATGCCAGTACTGGGGTATCTTGTGGGCATTGAATGGCTGCATGTTATGGGATATACATAGATATATAACCAACTTGATATGGTTTTTGGATGTGCTTGAGAATGGAATATATCATAGTACCATGTAGCACCCACCAAATAGCCATTAGGGAAAATGATTATAAATTAGTGGATTTGGGGAGGCCCTAATCATGTTCTCAGACGAACCCCATTGCAGGGACATTCGTTGAACACTCTCATACTTGCCATCCGGTAATCGAATGTGGCAATGGAAGATCCACCATTTACACTCATCTATGAAAAAAAAAGCTATTGAAAATGGTGATTTATATGGGATTTACCCATTAAAAATGGTGATTGTTTTCCGTAGTTATGTTCGTTTACAAGAGGGTACGCTCATCTAAAAAACATAGGCCTCAAAACGATTTTCCCATTAAAAACACATAGCCAGGGATTTCCTGGCTATCCACGTTGGATTACCAGAAAGTTTCATGGTACACACATGTACACACCCCGTGTTGTTTTCTCTTGCAAGGCTTGAAGTTGGGGTGCAGCTGTTTGGTATTCAAGATGAGGAGATGAAAGGAGATGCCGGGCGATGGTTTTACAGCGGTTGCGGCTGTTGGGTAGTTGTGGATTTTCAAGGCAATTTTTTCCATCAAAAAACATGGTTTTCACTGATTTAACCATTAAAACAATGTGAAAGATGCTGATTCAACCATATAATGTAGAAATAGTGATTTAACCATCATGGGCCATGGGGATTCAATCACCACTTTGTGACCGGAAAGTCAGTGGCTCGCACAGTGAAGAATCAGAGCGCAGACAATGTTCAGCAAAGCCACTGTAGTGCAGCCCCTACTCAGTGTGAACAAAAAATGCCTGGGGACTGCTGAGTACGGGCCATGTGAAACGGGAACCCTTGCTACGCATTCGGGAAAAATGTCCAAGCCCCATACTCGTATAATGAATACCCAACTGAAAGCTTATCTAGTTTCGTTGCGTACCGAAGATTAGAGGTGACTAGGAGCTGGTTGATAAACCCATGAGGATTCAAACCGAAAGTCTTCTGTTTGGGGAGAAAGGGAGATCCCTGGGGACGGAAGACCAACAGAAAACCTCTACAGTATATACTGTATACGAATGGTTTTCCGCAGTTTTTGGTAGCAGAAAAATCCCGAAAATCAGTGAGCTCAGGAATACATATGGCCAATCATTGCTTATTCTTGCTTCGTGGTGTGCATGCTCGGGTGCATCTGCGCAGCTACTTGTCACCATACCTGGATGAGGGCAACAATTGTCAACGAGGTTTGCTTTCTTTTGGGGCGGAAAGGTTTCCAAGAATCTAAGATTAGTCATGGATTTTCTATGTAGCCTTCACAAGAATCTTAAACACCTATGGAAAGCATGGTGCCGGGAGGAAAGTCAAGTGAGCCCAGGGCCCACGGCTGATGCTTTCGTTACCCTCTGGCAAGCAAACAAAAAGCTATTGAAAATGGCCATGGAAATAGTGGATTTACCATTAATTAAAATGGTGGATCTTTCCATAGTTATGTTATATAGTTTACCAGAGGGTGTATTTTGTTCTTTTGTAGCTGGTTTAAGGGAGATGAGATGATCTTGATATTCTTCCACGAGCTAGGAGTCCCAACCAATCAGAAGAATGGGATGACATTGACTTGGCACAGCGCAACTTCAAGAACCCTATTGTGGTTCCCTTACTTGATCCCTCAACCTTTCACAAGTCGAAAAGCGGCGCAAGATTGGGGGGGCATGCAATGCAGGTGCACCATGTGCAGTTCTTTAACGTTTTCTTCTCAGCTTCCCAAATGTTCTCTCTAAATCTGTCAAGCGAACTGAGGCAATTTATGCCGTCAAGCGCTATTCCCGGGAGCGGGAAGAATGGTCAGCGCATGCCCATGACAAAGTCTGACATGCCTAAGAGATCCTGAACCCATGGCTGTGTAAAGTTTTTAACTTTCTCGCACCATGCCTGGATTCGTCCTTTTTTGATCAAGTGCCGGGTAGCTTTCACTGGAGCTTGGGTTGGGGCATGTTGGCTTTCGGGCAGTTGATGGAGATGTATGATTTGGCTCAAGCATGGGGCTCCAATGAGCCCATAAAACTGTCATGGCTTGACAGGAGGGCACTTGGGCCAGATAAACATTGGAATCGATACCATATTATGATACCATGATTATCACAAGCAGAAGTTGGGAGATACTGTAACCTCTGCAATCATGGCGTGCTCATTTCTTATGAGGCTGGCCGTGCTGTGTACCCAACCCAAAAGACCCGCACTTGACAAGCGCCCTGAGGCGGCAGTAGATTAGAAGAGGTTCGGTGTGAACTTTAAGCTGCCAGAAGTGGGTGACGGCAAACGCCTCTCCAACATTGCCTTGACATTGAGGATCTTAGTATTGTTTACTTTAACTGAAATCAGGTGTTCTTTTTATGGATGATATTGCTCAAGACATTGCTGAATTCTCAACTGCAAATTCCAGATCTAAGTTCAACACCCACCCAGCGCACGTGTGCTTGATATTTGAGCAGTTTTCGCCCACAAGGGCCTCGGTACGTACGGGCAGCCAGTGTTTGGAACGATGCCCATTTTTGTACCACTTTGATATGCTGTTGCTGAAGGTCGTTGCCATGTTACTAATACGCCAACTTGGTGGCAGTTGAAAATCAATTCTTTCTCTGAGGTAGCACTTGCATATCGTGAACATCTTGGATGGCGACCATTCCCCAACAGAATTCACACTCGCTCCAAGAGGAGGTTTTGCTACTGTAATCTCAAGCTGGGTAGCCTGGTTGATGCACCCACACATCCCCCGTCACGCCCTTCGGGGCACAGCGACGGCGTTCCGGGCCTACGGCGAAGCCGTTGGTTGACTTTGACCGGGCACCACAAACCCACGTCCTCACTGAGGGCCAAACCCCCGACTCTGCTCGTTGAAAATCCTGCGTACTGGTGCCTTTCAAACGGATGCTGCCCTACAGACCTTCAACAGATACGGGATCTGATGTCAACAGATTTCTCCCGCTATAAAGGTCCTGGGGTCGTTGTTTTTTCTGCCAAGGGGCTAACTGCCCAGGTTGAAGCAGTGCGGACCAATCCTGGCACGCGAGATGCTTAAATTGTTGCAAGGTCAAACCTGCAAGGTCAATCTGCGAGTGATAAACCACTAGGTTGTCAATTAGTTGGGAATATGGGGGATTAATATTTGGAACAAGCAGTATTTTAGGAACCCAGGTAAAAAAAAAATAAATTGCTGGTTTTTTCATCCTGATGTGACATTTGAAGCGAAGCTGTCAAACATGCCATGGCATTTTGCTGGACATTGTTCGACCCACAGAGCGATCCAAGCTGCGCCCTGTCAATCAGCAAAGACGGCATTCAAAATGCCCACGATCTCTTCCGAGTAAGGAACGGAAGCGGTCCTGGGCAAGCAAGAATGGCATGTGAGGCACGGCTGGTGTTGGAAGCAAGTGTGGAGTTGTTTTCAGTCCAATCCAAAGCTCAGTTCTTGATCTTCTTTCTCTTGGCTATTGAAGTTTGCATTTGGCCAGCTATAATTTGCTGTAATCTATATCAATCTTAATCTTATAAAACCAATGATCACCCCGCAGTTTTGATGGTTACGGCTTCGTTAGGGCTGGAACAGCCGTGGTCTTCAAGGAGGGGCCCTGTGTGGGGCCCTCTGAACTTCGTTTTGTAGGACAGCCCAGCTGCTCCACGCCAGAAGAGAAGCAAGGAGGCACCATTGAAGCGTTCAATGGACAGGTAGGGGATGGTAGGGGTAGCAATTTTACAATCAATCAGATTCAACAAGGCTCTGGGGCCTCTAGGGTGTCACGGAGATTTGTTCAATCAGTTTTTATAAAGTTTATATATATATATACATATAAATACATATAGCCAAAGTAAACGATGAGGTATAGGCTGCCGTTTGATATTTTGCCGATTCTTGGGGTATCTCTACCTTTTTTTCAGTCAAGCAAAACCGATTTGCAGGATGCGGCAAGTGGAGAGAATGGGCCACCTGCGAAGAGCTTGTGTCCTGGTTCAGGATGAAAGGCTGGGGTTGTGTCACATGTATTCATGGGGAAAATGAATGAAACCCACATGTCAAACAAAATTAAACATGTCTAATCCGTGGGAGTTTGGGGCAGTTAACTCAGGTGGACCATGCTGTTTTGATGATTGAGGCGTGGATGTAGCCGAAACAGTAGGTTCAACCGCTAAGATTTTATAGTTTGGATGTGGGTCAAGATCTATGAAACCATCCCCAATAGATCCAAATAGATCCTAATAATGGATGATTTTAATTAGACGCGTATCGTATACTTACTAAAATAGTTGAAGGTGAACAGGTGTTTTTTCATGGCCCATCGGTCAGTCCCCTATTTTAGGCCGCCCATATCAATTCTACCCGAGCATTTCGTACATTTTTTATTTTTTTGCTTTTTTGCTCTGTGTGTGTGGATGCGTGTGCCATTGTCTTCAATCAGTGGCTCAAGACAGTCCCAACTAGAGCTGCTTCCATTTGGCGATTCACTGCGCGAGTGGGCGCATCGCCAGTTCAGGTGCCTCAAGTCAGCCGGTGTGGTATGGTTATTATATTATATTATATAATATATAATACCTTTAACTTTGGTTGAGTGGTTTTTACCTTTGATTGATAGCAAATGCAAACTTAAGTCATGGAATGGTTCTTCACTAACACCTAAGGGTCTTTGAATCTCACCTTTTTCCACTGCCAGGTGCTTTGCGGCTCTCGCGGCTGCTGCGGCTACTGCGGCTTTCGCGGCTGCTGTGGCTATCGCGGCTGCTGTGGCTATCGCAGCTGCTGTTTGGCTGCCGCGGCTCTTGCGGTGCGCAGCGGCTCACAGCGGCTGTCAATTGCTTTCGCTGTTGAGGTCAGATGTTTGTGTTTGTTTGATGGGTGTTTCTGGCAGTTTTAATTTCGATTGTGCTTACGCACAGGGTCTTCAGTAGACATCCATTGGGAGAACTTATCATTTAAGGATTCTGGACACGTGAGGTCTCTGAAATGCAATGTCACCATTTTTTCAGCGACGGTAGCTTTCATGTTTGGGATACTTGGTAGTTTAAAGCTTCAGTTCTCCGGTCGAACATGTGCAGGACACCGGGCCTGCTGCGCATTCTCCACAGGCGCCTGCCGACTGCGAATGCATGTTTCTATTATCGTGGATTGGCGCAGAGAGAATTTTCAAACTATTCTGATAGTCAGATAGTCAGATCATCTTTTCTACCACATCTAGTCAGATCAACTTGATGGCATCTTTTTGGTGGATTGAAGGCAGGCTTTTGTTCTCGCAGGTAGTCATGATTAGGACACATAATATGTTGATTTTATTACTGATGTCTATACAAATGAACTTCTTTGTTCGTCTTTCCCACCTTTCTATTCGACATTTCTTGCTGGTCTTCATGTCTCCCGCTTGGCAATTTTTGATTTTGAATGTTCACTGCGGTTTGTCCAGGTCTTCGCTTCTACTTGGCAGTGCGCGCAGCTGTGGCAGCGCAGGCTCGGCCATGCTGCGCTGCTTGGTCGGTTGTGGGTCCAAGATGGATTTTTATTGAGACTGTTTCAAGATATGCTTCATCCGGAAAAGAGGGCCGCCACCAGTGAGTCAACATAACGTCCTGCAATATCGCAGCTCGGCTCAGCGGTTCTTTGGCTCCTTGGCTCTCGACCTGCGCTTTGCTGTTGCGGTTGCATCATGCGAGCTTTTTTCGGTGTTGGACGATCAGCTGGCACTCCTTCCAATGCCGGAAGCGAAGAGGGGCCTCAGCCGGGTGATGTGGTGGTGGCAGGGACACCTGTTACCTTTCATCCGCCGCATCCTGCGGAAGTTGTCTTGGCGCATGAAGTGGGTCGGCCAGAGAACTTGTCAGTGGCTGCCACGGCTGAAGCGGCTCAAGCGGCTGAGACTATGGTGGTGCACACGAATGACCAGCGCTTGCAGATTGCGCAGTCCTTGAAGAGCAGCCTCAACCAGGAGTTCCAGCCCAACATTTGTATGCTCAACACCGATCAGCTTTGTCGTCATGCTTGCGACCTGGCCACGGCTCCAGACTGGATGAAGGAGTGCTACAACACGCAGCAGAACTTCACCTGGGCACTAGCTGGCTTCAATGTGCTTCTGAGTTCGTTCTTCCGCAGTGGCACAAAGACCAGGCAGTCGCTGCAGGAAGTTACGGCTAGTGTTTGGTCACTGATAGAGCAACTTTTGGTGGATCTATTTTGGATTTCCATGTTTATGTCATTTTTTGTTAGAGGTGATTTTTTGCCTCTTCTGACTGCTGCTGCCGCAGCTGCTGAGGAATGATCGTGCCTGACCCCACTATCATCGATGAGGCCAAGGAGTTGATGCAGCAGATGCCCAGACGGGATGTAATTCCTCCTCGTTGGCAAGTGGTTGCTAGCATGTAAGAGGAAGTTTCCTGAGGTGTATTTTCTTTGTCATGAATCAAGTATGTTGATTTGGCATAGGTCAAAGGATTACTAGATCACCAGTGCCAATCTTTGTTTCAAGTTTCATCCTTCCACGCTCAGATTGCACAAGCGGCGCGGGAGATCTTGGACCAGTTCTATGATGCTGACACTGATGACCAGGGGCGTACGTACAAGGCCTTCATTCTGATGATGCCCTTCGTCATGAACGGACAAGCCAGGGGCTGCCAACTCATGGAAGTTGAGGACCGGACCGGATGACCTAACTGACTCCAAGATTACGAAGCATAATAACTTTATTAATTAATCAGAAGTAAGGTTAGAAGCAGAAGAAGCAGAAGGATGACAACGACAACGACACAACAAAAACAACGACAACAACAACATCGGCAACAGCATGCACCCATTGCAACAGCAACAACAGCAAAAACATCATCATCGCCAACAACGTTTGACTTTTCCAAAGCTCTTGCTGCTGTGCCTGCTGCTACTACTACTACTGCTGCTGCTGCTGCTACTGCTATTGCATCTAGTACTGCAACTGCTACTACCACTGCTACTGCTACTACTACCACTGGTACTGCTACTGCTACTACTATGTACTAGTACTAGTCCTAGTACTACTACTTTTTATTTCGACTGCCTACGAAGACTACTACTACTACTACTGCTACTACTACTAGTACTACTAGTACTAGTACTAGTACTAGTACTAGTACTAGTACTACTACTACTACTACTACGACGACGACTACTACGACTACTACGACTACTACGACTACTACGACTACTACGACTACTACGACTACTACGACTACTACGACTACTACGACTACTACGACTACTACGACTACTACGACTACTACGACTACTACGACTACTACGACTACTACGACTACGACGACGACGACGACGACTACTACTACTACTACTACAACTACTACTACTACTACTACTACGACTACTACTACTACTACTACTGCTACAACAACAACTACTACTACTGCTACTGCTACTGCGACTGCTACTACCACTACTACTACTACTGCTACTACTACTACTACTACTACTTCTACTACTACTACTACTTCTACTACTACTACTACTACTACGACCACTACCACCAGGACTAGTACTAGCAGTCTACTAGTAGTACTATTACTATTCCTCCTACTACTACTATATTACCTACTACTACTATATTACTACTACTACTATACTATATACTGCTGCTGCTGCTACTACTACTACTACTACCACCACCACCACTACCACCAGGACTAGTACTAGCAGTCTACTAGTAGTACTATTACTATTCCTCCTACTACTACTATATTACCTACTACTACTATATTACTACTACTACTACTACTACTACTACTACTATACTATTTTACTACTGCTGCTGCTGCTACTACTACTACTTCTATTATTACTATTACTACTACTACTACTGCTACTACTACTACTACCACTACCACTACTACTACTACTACTACTACGACTACTACTACTACTACTACTACTTCTTTTTTTTACTACTACGACGACGACCACCACCACCACCGCCAAATTAGTCAATAATAGTCAAACATTTTAATTAATGATGAGTAACAATAAAACAGAACCTTAATACTCGGTAGTAGCCGGCAGCACTAATTTACCTCACTGATATTCATAATAATGCTACGAGTATCATCATTTTTCTTTTCCAAACGCAGCAGCTGCTATACTACTGCTGCCACTAGTGCCACTTCTACTGCTTTGACGACTGCGATGGGCTATGGACATTATTGCCACGCTGGCATGACGAGTGTCATCACTTTTCTTCAAACTAATGTTGATTCCCTTTCAAGCAACAGCAACAACCAACTACAGCAGTAACAGCAGCAACAGAAGCGACGACAACCAACAGCAACAGCAACACCAAGAACAGAAAACAGCAACGAATACAAGCACAGGAAGAACCAGCAATAAGAGACAGACCATGATTGCCCAGGCAAGCAACAGCAACTGCAGCAGCCACGTCTACAAACCTAAGCAATAACCACCCGGCATCAGCAGATGACAAAAGGAGTCTTATATCTCTTCAAGATGGAACAGTTTGGAACTAAGTAGTAAGGTACAAACAGCAGCAAGGCAAGATGCAAAACACAAGAACTCCACCACCGCCAAAACACTCCCATAACAAGAACTACCTGGACCCAACGACGACCGCAAACGAAGTCAGAAAAAGCCACGGAACATTGTTTGTTACGCTGGGGATTTTGCCAGCAACATAAATTCGAAAGATGTGGACAAGGGTGTGCTAAGACAAGTTTTTTGTAAGTAGTAGGGGCTTATTTCTTTAACCCATGGGTTGTTTGGCATTTGCAGGACAAGGCGTGGGTTGGTTGGGCTTTGCCATTCAACCGCGACGATGGCAAGTTGCTTCACGTGACCGTGTACGCCAGGGACTGCCTGCAATTTGTCAAGTTCTTCTTGTCAAAGTCTGGCTTGGCCGTGGGTCGTGATTTCCAACAGCGGAGCCTGATTGCGCTGCAAGACAATGACGAGGGTGAGACCATGACCCAAGAGGCGCGCAACAAACAACTGCTACGCGGCAGCTTCTTCTACAAAGGCTTCGGGCCTGTCCGGGAGCAGTTCATGAAGGGTGGCGTCCTTCTTCTGGCTGATTCGGATAGGACCGTCAGGAATGAGGAGCTCGTCATCTTGAGCAACCTGGAGCCAGGGTATGGGCAACTGGTGGATGGGGCAGCCATGACCAACACATCCATTTGGTTGACTTCAAGCGGGTTTTTCTACATTTTGAAGTTTGCCCCCATCGTGGTGGTCAACAAGAAGTTCACAACGCCACTGTTCACCTTGAAGGCTGGGTCCGAGTTTGGAGAATTTCACCGGTGTAGAAAAGGAATGAAAAGGAAGGAAACGAGAAGGGTCTCGAAACAGACTAAGTTGCACTATTGCACATATTGATTTCTGTTCACTTTTTCCCTGGAGGCGGAGTGTGTCAAGGGTGATTTTGCGAATGATGATTTCATGGTCCGTCGAAGGCAGGATGTGGACGTCTTGTGGAGTGGATCTGGCGCAGATGATTTTGGCCTGGTCTGGGATGGCTACTACGTCGACCCTTGTCTTGTGTTTTCGGCAAAGGAGTGTGGATACGCTCATGATTTTGAGTATTGTGCGCATTGTTCATTTACTTGTATCATTGAAGCCTGCTTTGTCACATGGAGAAGCGTTGTTTTGCATTGTCGCTTCCAGTCATTTTTTTGGACGGCATTGCTTGATAATTTGAGGAGCATGCCATTGCGGTGAAGAAGAGCAACAGCCTTCATGTGGTTTCATTGCAGCTTGTCCGCCAATTGGACGCAGTTGCATCTCCCTACTCCATGTACCTGGCCCGTTGCAGCCGTGCCCCGACTGGGTTGCATTTGGGGTTGTTGGCCGGAGGGACTCAGGCATACTGCGTGGACACCTTGCGCCAGACAGGCGACGCCAACATGGCAAAAGGCGCCCTCAAGGGTGGCTCTGGCGGAAAGAGTGGCTCTGGCGGAAAGGGTGGCTCAGGCGGCTGGGGCGGCTGGAGCAGCTGGAAAAGCAATCAGGCTCAGAGCAGTTGGGGCGCCCAGAACGATGGATGGGGCAATGCGCGCCAAAGCCAGTCCGGATGGGCCTCCGAATCTCGCGGCTTCCCGGCTCCGGCTTCTTCGGCTTCTGCGGCTGCTGCGGCTGTTGAAGTGGACGAGGAAGAGGAACAGCAACAAAAGCAAGAGCACGACGAGGCCGCAGAAGGTGGCGGATGGCCTTCCTGGTGGGGTGGCCGCGATGTTGACCCAGACGATGAATGGGCGCAGTGAGCATGCGGCTGAGCGGATAAGCGGCTAAGCGGCCCACGCATTTGTAATCTTGGCAAGCGTTTTTTTTCCACAGCTCACAGGAAAACAGTCACGTGACTGGGGGCAGTGATGAGCATGGAACGGCAGCTTGCACAGATTTCTTCCATGGCAGACGTGGAAAAGAGATGAGAAAAGCCGGGTGGCAGGGTCACTGGTTTTCTTTCCTTGAACCATCAATTGTGAATCATTGAGTTGCATTAGGCAGAGGCAGCTGTAATTTTGGGCTGGCATGCGTTCGCAGATCTGTTGAATTTGGAATCAGCGATCATTATTTGGATGATGTAAGCAATTCCGGTCAGGTGTTGCCCCTTCTGCTGCGGCAGCTGAACCAGAGCAGGCGGACACGGCTTTCACATGCCTGAATGTCATTCATTGTGTTTTTTTGGCGTTTGAAAAAACATGACTCTTCAATCACACCATCTCGAGTCATTTAAATTTATATATTGAAGATGCATTTTTTTAAAGATAATCCAAGGCATCGACAAATATGACAAATGTGAAGGAGAGAAACTGACTGCTGGGGGACATGCCATTTATGACCCGCAAAGGCTCAGAGGCTGAGAGGCATTATGAGGAACTAATCTGATTCAAGTTAAGAATTAAGAACGGTTTTTAGCATCCAGATGTTTGTTTCCACTTTGCAGGACACATTTCATTTTTCCAAACCGTTGTGATGCCAGTGTCAAACCTTGGCAAACGCTGGGGTTTGCCAGTGCCTGGTGCAGCAGCTTCAAAGCCTAAGGGGAAACGGAAGCGCGGGGATAGCGTTTCCAGCATCAAACCTGCCAAGCATAGGAAGCAAAGAAGGACAGGCAAAGGCACTGCAGTTTCTGCGGCTCGTGCGGCTCCAGCGGCTCCAGCGGCTGTAGCGGCTTCTGGCGCAGCAGGGCTTGCAAGTGAGACCGAAGCCCAGCATTTGCAGCGGCACTGCAGCAAAGACTCCCACCTGCGATGCGCTCGCTGCAAGTGGCTTGGGCGAGTTGCTGCTTCAAGGGATCTTCCTTGGCTCAGTGTTTTGTGAAGTGAAGTTATACGCCTGTAAGTGCAAAAGGATTCTTTATTTAGAGCCGTGGTATTATATGTTTGTTTATTTTTATACTTTCAATTGCCACATCAGATTAACAACTGGTTTAGGCCTTTTGAACTTGGGAGGGATACCACTTGGTTATCACTTATTCCATTGCCCCCTCACATGAAATACATAGGCTCCAGTGGCTTTCCGCGGTTGGGTGTCATGTTAGACCGTGCCAATGCCGCTGCCCTTTCCCGGGGCGATCTTCAAAATGTGTAACATAACATTGGGCGATATTTTCTTCATAGAGGCATGGGGTTTTTCTCACCCTGAAGTATATGACATTGGAGGTTGCTCGAGCACCGCGCGCGTGTGAAGATACATAATAGATACAGGGTGGGGGGGTGGCAGAGGGGTGGCGGGGGGGCTGCGTGCGCGAGCTTGCCTTGCAAAGTGCGTGTGATGCTGCCGCGTGGATGACAGAGCAAAAGCTCACAACAGACGAATGGACCATTGGACTTGTCCCCTCGTCATAGACTTCTGTGATGCCACTTGACAACAGGTGGAAGCAGCAGTCCCTGACTCATTACCTAAAAGTTCATCTTCGCCCGACAAGTCAGGCTTGGCCTTGGGCGCTCTGGATATGTTAGGACTTTAGCACCATACACTCAATGTTCTTGGCCTTAGCACGCGTTCCTAGGGATCCAAGCCAGGCGACTTTCATGCTCAGAAGATAATAGCCCCGCTTTTGGATTAGTTTTTCCATGCGACGCGGAAAGCCAGAGAGCCTCCCTTTCTATAGCCTAGCCGATAGGAACTGATTTTGTCAAGGCTAAAAGTTGGAAAATTGATTTAATAGATAGATGCTTTGGTTGGGACCCCACAACATGGCATTGATTAGTGTACCAACAACCAGGTTCCTACGCTTCAAGAAGTCCTGGGAACATTTGGGTAGCATTCACCATACTTCGTGGGGCAAACCTCGGCGGACAATCTGGCTAGCGGAGCGTCCAGCCCGCAGAGGTGGCGACTGGGGCATTGGCTGCGCATTTTGCGCGCATTTGGTACAGGTGCTTGCGACCAACCCACAAGAGCGCAAGAGATTGCATCTCGGCTGGGTAAAATTTTGGGCAGTGGTTTTTGGATGCAGAACGCAAAGCGTGGGGGCGCATTCTGTGTAGAAACATGACTATCCTGAGGCTGGGGAGTCGGATGTCAACAAAATGGGGGTCATATGACATTAGATCCAGGACAGAAGCAGCTCGCCCAAAAGAAATTAGCCAGTGTTAATGTTTGCTTTGTCTTGAAGGTGTTGACTATTGACATTGAGATATTTGACAACGCCTCTTCTTATCAATCCAATGCCATCGCAGGAAGTGTATGCAGGCCTGCGCCATCCGACAGCACCAAGAGTGCACGGTTCACCGGGTGGCCAAGAGTTTGTTTTTGAGCCCGGACCGTCCTGTATCAGAGCTGCTCCCTTATGACCTCAAGGATCAGGACCTCTTTAGAGGAAATGTGCCGCAACCAGCGGACTGGCTGCGGGCATGGTCTGCATGTAAGCGGGTGACCAGTTTTCGCTCAGCTGCACAGCATTTCCAGACCGAAGACTATGCATGGGGAAGGAGATGTTCTGTTGTGGCCAAAAGCTTCCTGTCTGCAATCATGTATTTGCTACTCTTTGCTTGGACACGGGTTCTCTCCTTTTTCTGGGAGGGGGTTCTTTCGCAAATGGACCTGAGGCTTGCACAGAATGATCACTGTCATGCATTGGGTTACCCGATCTTTGCGGCAGAAGCGACTCAAGCAGGCCAGAAGCATCAGCCTTTCAGTGGATGACCGGGCAGACTTCAGAATTGTGCGCTACAGATGCTCAATGCCTTCTGTTTCCAGCGGCTCTGATGGCTTTTCGGCTACATCCTTGAAGGAGTGGACTGAGATGGATCCGTTGATCACCGAAGGGGTGCTTGGTGTGGTCCGAACCGGAGGCAACACAGAGGCAAACACCATTGAATCCCACGATGTGGATAAATCTCAAGCAATGGCAGAGTCGATCTTGGCAGTGAGCCGCCGTGCCTTCGAAGACCTGGAAGGAGGCGTGGATGAAGATGGATTGCAGCAGTTTCTGAAGCAAGTGCGGCATTTTGCGGCTGATCAAGGAACTGCAGCCCAAAAGTGTGGGCAGATCCTGTCTACCCATGAAGCCCTACCGCACCTATTGTGGGTAGGCCAGGATCCTGCGCATCAAGTTCGCATTGCTTCGAAGGATCCCTTACACGCCAATGAAAATTTTGGGGAGCAGTGGCAAAGGCTTTTCAACGAGCGGCATGCCTTGATTCCAGATATCCAGAACTCTGAACTCTGGAAAAGCCGTTTGATTGCGGCCCAGAAGCATGTCCTGAAGACTGTTGGGGAGCAGGGGGCTGGCTTGCAGACTGTCATGAAAACCCTTTCGTTTGCAAAGCAGCGGTTTGATTCCACTGCTACGCCCATGATGCGCTACTGCTGCATGATTCGTGCCATTGCAATTCTGTGCGCCATGCAGGCGTGCGATGCTACTGGGATCATTGTTTAATGTGGTTTCACGTTGATCATAACAAGTGATAAGGACCGATACCTTGTAAGTTTTCAAAACACAGACTAAAAAAAGAATACCTCTACCCTGCTTGGTCAGTAAGGTTCGCAACCATCGAGAGACTCGGGCACGAGCAGAGAGGGCATTGCAAAACCTGGTTCCCGACAAGCTCATTCGATGCGGCCTGACGGCTGACTATAGCTTGGAGTGTTTGAAGTTTCTCAGGCAGCATTTCGACATAGACGACCCTGATCCAGCCACTATTGCGTCTGCCTTGTCGGACTTCAAGGACAGGATGGAACAGCTGTTTGTGAAAGGATGGATCTTGGGTGACCCAAGCAGCGGCTCCACTGCCTCCGGCGGCTCCACTGGCTCCACGGGCTCCACAGGTGATGATGCATTGGGTGGTGATCGGTCATGCCCTGGCAAGACTGTCACGCAATGCGTGTTCGAGCAAATTGACGATCCAGAGCCGATGCTCGTCTGGTGGATTGGTCAAGTTGGTTTTTGGAGAGGACGCAACCAATACCATATTAATTATAATCCAAAGTGTGGGATAGCTACCGAAATTCAGGATATACTACGGTGAGAAAGTTCATTTCCTTTGCACCAGCGCTGGTGTAGCAGACATCCGCCTCGCAATGACCGAGATGCAACAGGTGGTGGGGTTGATGCTCGACTGATTGGAAGTGGATCTGGCAACAGATGAAGTGGCTGCTTCTATGTGTGCCTTTCAAGTTCTCACCTGGCTGGACCGTTCCAAGGAGAACATGCTGCGGAAACACGTCGCAGTGCTTGGCAAGGCTTTCAAAATGACCCGAGATGTTTCGAGGGACTTTGCTCACGCTGCCAAAACCTTGGCCAGCCTTGTGCAAACATGCAAGACGCAGCAGATAAATGTCACCAACAGAGTTGCCTGGAGCTGGGTTTTAGTGCCTCAATGGCGGTCAAGATTCCTGTCCAAGTTCATTGAACTCCCCAAGGAGCTGGAGACACTGATTGTATTTTACCTGAGCATCAAGATGAACACTACCACTTTGGAACGCAACTTGGGGGAGCTGTGCAGGCAACTGGGTGCGCATGGCGGCCATGGCGCGGAAGACGGCAGTTTGGCTGCTTCTCTGTTGGAGGTGGCCCTGGATGGTCCCCAGAGAGAAGAAGATTTGTTTGACAGAATCCAGGCTGATGGGGAATCAAGGCTCTCACCCACAGATTTTGGCCGGGCCTGCGCGAAACTTTGGGTACTTCATTTTGGGCGGAGGTTCCGATACAAGTACACAGGAAGAAGTTCCCAGAAGAAGCAGGCTGCCCGCCCAGGATCGTTCAAAGCCGTCTTGTTGCAAAGGGATGCTGCAGCAGATAGGCTTACCAAAATGGGGAGAACACATGCTTCTGGGGCTTCATTTGTCTCGGGCCTAGCCCTTCCACTTCCAGCTGAAGCACGTGCTTTCAACGCGCAGAGCCTGCAGGGAACACGGTGGGCTGGCGCTGCTTCAGCTTCGTGCTCAAAGGGAAACTTTCAAAGACACACAGAGCGAAAGAAGGAGAGATGCCCGGCTGTGACATCCTGGTGGTATATTTTGCCACGCAACTTTTTTGGCTACATAGTATAGTAACTAGTCTAGTAGTTATCTTACCAAATCAACATTTACAGACACAGAATCTTCACGGCTGAGGACATGGGAACATTGCCGAGCGTCGGCGTGCAGGGGACAAGCCGTATGTGCCCACGGCAGCAAGAGCTGGTGGCTTTCAGGAGCGCAAGGTTGATGACATGCCTTGCTGGGGAAGAACGACTACTCTCTTGCCTCTTTTCAGAATGTACAATCCTAAGCTGCCTATCTTAGCCCTTCCCCGGGGCTGCACAAGCCTGGCTTTTAGAGAAGCTGTCAGACATGGATTTTGTCAAGAGCTCGAACCATATGGCTCCTTGCCGCAAGACAGGGCGGTGTATTTTTTGCTTGATTAATATTTTGATTTCCAGATCTGGGATAGGGACTAGGGACTAGGGAGAGGCAAATTCCTCTATGCAAGCTTGCGTTTGCAGCAGTAATTCGGCCCAAAACAATGGCTTCAAGAATGGATTTGCCCGACTTCCTTTGTGCCTGGTTAGATTCATGGGGCAGCAAGATGCTTTGGCAACTGCGTCAGGCTGCTCAGGATTTGGATATCAAACTCCAGTGGCCGAAGTTCTGCAGCATTCCTAGCTCTGGCTCTCTTGGCTCTGGGAGTTCAGCGGCTCTGAGGAGCGGCTCTCCTGGCTCTGGCGGTTCAACGGCTCTGAAGGTTGGGACTGACTGCAGCGGCTTGGATGCCCCTGTGCATGCCCTTCGAGCTCTGGAGATCCCGCACAGGCACGTCTTCAGCTGCGAGAACAACCTAGCAGCAAGGACGATGATCGAGACGAATTGCAAGCCTGACGTTTTCTTCAAGGATGTTTTAACGTCCTGTGAAGATGCAGCTCCATTTTGCCACCTGTACGTGGCCGGCTTCTCATGCAAACCATTTTCGAGATTGCACAACAAGTCCAAGCTCTTGGAGGAGAAGGATGCCTCCATCTTCAGGGCAGTCGTGAAACGTATCTCCACACTTCGGCCCCCTTGCTTCGTGCTGGAAAACGTTGAAGGCATACAAAGAGTCATGGGCGAAATCTTGTCCCAGCTCAAGGCTTGCGGGTACTTGGTGGTGCACAAGCTCATGGATCCTGCAAGTCTTGGGGAGCCACTGTTAAGACCACGATTCTACTTTTTAGGCTTGAGGAAGGACGTGGCTTGTGTGAGTGAAGCATGTGCCGAGCAGGTTGTCGATCAGCTGTGGTCTGCTGCACAGCAAGCCAGTGAAAAAGTGTCCCTGTTGCAGCGGCTGTTGCCAAATGATCATCCTTTGGTAGGCACGTGCCAACTCCAGAGGAAGGAGCGATGGACAAAAGCTGCATCGGCAGGCTTTCCAGACCCATCCTGCAGGACAAAGTGGAAAGCAAAGCATGCGTCGTATGAGCTGGCTCCCGATAAGGGGCATTGCCTTCCCGCATGCACAGCTGACAGGTTGTTTTTGCATTTGCCCCGGCAAAGAGACCTCTGGCAAAAGTTGTCACAGAAGTGGGTTGGGCAAGCTAACCGACTGACGTGCGACGTATCCCAGAGTTTGGGCCGGGCTCGAGAGCGAGTGGATGGTAGGGTGCCCACAGTCACTCCCCGCTCTCACCTCATCGTGGCCGATGTGCAACGGGCACTTGTTCCCCATGAGATGCTGCTTTTGCACGGCTTCCCCCTCCATCGGATGGTGATCCCAGCAAGCATCAAAGGAGCTGATCTGCAATCTATGGCAGGAAACACTATGCATATCCCTGTGGTTGGAGCTGCCATGGTGATGACATTGCTTCTGATAGATTGGCAGCTGCCGTCAGCACATCGAAGTGGTGATGCCTCCCTAGGCTCAACCGTTGTTCAAACTCTGCCTACGAGCCCAGTGCCGAAGCCGAAGATGGGGGAGTTGGAAGCCAAACTTCGGGCACGCTTTAACTTGATGCCCCCTGTAGCCAGTGGCGGAAAGGCCAGAGCATTCAGGAAGCATAAAGTCGCCAAAGTTGTGAAAAAGAACGCTGGCAGGAAGAAGCTGCACAAGCTTTGGCATTTGCATGGTACCCGTTGGGCATAAGATTGTGACCTGCACACAGTCTTGGATGCTTTTGTTTTGCACAATTAGTTCGACCGCAGTCACTTTCAAGTGGCCACAGCGGCTCAGCGGCTCAGCGGCGCCAATGTTTCTGTACAGATGGAGCACTGCTAGCGCATGCGCAGACTTCAGCAGAAAGGAGGTGAGAGCAAAGCAGGAGAGGCCGGCTTGGTTTGTGGAAATAGATATTGATAATACCATGCCTTCAAACTGAGGCTGCGGCTTTGCTGATTTGCTATGGCCTTGGGAAGGTGGTTGCCGAAAGAGCTGCAGTGGAAACGCCAGACAGGACGGGGTGGAAGCCGAGCTCCTTTCTTTGGTTCAGCGCTGCTGCAAGAACTCGGGCACTGTCATTGGAGTTGTCTGGGGATGTTGTCAGGTGCTTTTAGAACAGCTACAATTTTGTTTCAAGTTGCCAGCCACAAGACGTTGGAATGTTAGTTAAATGTCTTTCTTGGGCAATGTCCATGAGTGCCAACCCCTGAAAGGTGTGGTTCTGTTCTTTCAGCATTCAAAGTATGTGCCCAAGCTTCTGGTTCTCGCTGGCAGCTTCAGATTCCTGGTAAGCCTGTCATCGGCTGCAAACGTGGAGGCAAGAAGGCGACTGTTAAGAAGATGGCCACATGGAAGGATTTCTGGTGCTTTGTGCGATCTATTCGCATGCTTCGGCGCTCAAGGGGTGTTTCAGGGCTTTTACTTAAGGCTGGATGACAGTGAAGAACATTGCCATCCGCTATTCGCCCAGGGGTGAGGAAGCCATTGCGGCTGACTGGCTCGTCGGCTTCGATGAGGAAAAAGCTCCCCAATGGAATACGCTCTTGGATTTTAAGAACCAGGGGCGTATTGAGAATGTTTTTTCCGTCTCAATGAGAATTCTTTGAGTTTCAACTTTTTCGAGTTATGGGTCTTCAAGATTACGCTCCCGGATCGTAAAAACCAAGGGCGTATTGAGAAGGGAAATTCCCCCTCAAATACGCCTCTGGATCGCACAATCCAATTCTGTTGGTTTTGAGGCTGCCACCGAAAGGTTTCAGAAAGACATTAAAAGATAAAAATTATTCATTTTGCAGTCGAAGGGTGAAGCATGGCAACCAAGGGCTGAGATATGCATCAAGGGGTCAAATGTTGCATTGAAGGGTTGGCTCTTAATCCATACCAGGCCAGCATGGCGCCCACACCAGTCGATCCTGCTGCAGCTGTGAAACTTTGGCTAAAGGCTGCGGACTCTGGGCAAGCCAGCGAGCATTGGGGGCGTGTTCAGCGAACAGCTTGGGTGGCTGCTTGCTTCAGATCGTTGAAAGCAGCCATGATTGCGAAGGTTCATGGCTTCATTTACAGCCACTTATGCTGTTGGACTGAGGCTGCTCGGAAATGTCTTGATGGAAAAGATTCAGACCTGCTGGCGGTGATTCAGTTTCTGTTTCGAGACTTTGATCCTAGTGCATTACCTTCGGCAACATGCCTGCATGTCAAGCACAGGGTATGTGATTTCTTGGGTGCAAGCCTGCCAGATTCCTGGGTCCCAGCTGCACCAAGGCAACCTTGGCTGCCTACATGGTATATAGAGCTGGGTGTCGAATTCCGCCCCTTGAGAGGGAGCCTTGGGCATAGTAACAAGTTTGCTTCCTTTGGCAAACCCTTGGATGACATTGCTGCACCTTTCCTGGCCATATTTTGGGGAATTGTGACGCTGAAACATTGCCAGCAGCCTTGGAAAGGTATTCTACTACACATCATTCTTAGGAATATCATACCTGTCTAACATAAGATCGGCCGAGGACCCTGGGAACATGCTGCTGCAGATTTTGCACACTGTCAATCCATTTCTCGCTGTGGAGAAGTCTCCTTTCACCTTCTTGGACAGCTGTAAGGGTAGCTTCTTGCATTCAGTGATGAAGCACAGATTCTTGTCCTATGCATATTGTCGTGATACATTAAATACCATCATCTATATATAGATATATCTACCATAATATGTATATATGTGTGTTTATATAAAAAATAGATATTTATTTATGGTTTTTCAAATGTATACATATGTGTATATATATATACATATGTATGTATATATATATATATACACTATATGCATATATTATATGTTATATATACATATATACTAATATATGTATATATACATATATACAGAATACACATATATATATATATGCATATATATATATATATTATGATATGCGAGAGTGTATGGCATGTGTATCCGCGCCCCTCGAGAGGGAGCCTTGAGCATAGTAACAAGTTTGCTCCCTTTGGCAAACCCTTCGGTGACATTGCTGCAGCCTTCCTGGCCACATTTTAGGGAATTGTGACATTGAAACATTGCCATCAGGCGCGGAAGGGTATTCTACTACACATCATCCTTAGCTAGGAAGATCATACCTGTCTAAGAAAAGATTGGCCGAGCACCCTGAGAACATCCTACCAATCTATCTATCATCTATCTATCTATCTGTCTGTCTATCTATCTATCTATACATCCATCTATCTACCTATCTACCTATCTACCTATCTACCTATCCATCCATCTGTCTGTCTATCTATCTATCTATCTATCTATCTATCTATTTGTCTTTCTATCTATCTACCCATCTACCGATCGATCGATCGATCATTACTACCTATGATATTTATTATATCCTTGATATCTTATCATATCTACTATCCGCCTACCTACCTACCTACCTACCTCCTACCTACCTACCTACCTACTTACCTACCCTACCCTACCCTACCCTACCCTACCCTACTTGCCTACCTTACCTACCTTACCTACCTTACCTACCTTACCTACCTTACCTACCTTACCTACCTTACCTGCCTTGCCTACCTTGCCTACCTTGCCTACCTTGCCTACCTTGCCTACCTTGCCTACCTTGCCTACCTTACCTACCTTACCTACCTTACCTACCTTACCTACCTTACCTACCTTACCTACCTTACCTACCTCATTTACCTTACCTACCCTACCTACGTTACCTACCTTACCTACCTTACCTACCTTACCTACCTTACCTACCTTACCTACCTTACCTACCTTACCTACCTTACCTACCTTACATACCTTACCTACCTTGCCTACCTTGCCTACCTTGCCTACCTTGCCTACCTTGCCTACCTTACCTACCTTACCTACCTTACCTTGCCTACCTTACCTACCTTACCTACCTTACCTACCTTACCTACCTTACCTACCTTACCTACCTTACCTACCTTACCTACCTTACCTACCTTACCTACCTTACCTACCTTACCTACCTACCTTACCTACCTTACCTACCTTACCTACCTACCTACCTATCCTTGAGATATATCTATTAATACACAATTTCTACTTAGATATCAATTTGCATGTGTACAACCTCATGTATGCATACAATAATATATGCATACATGTTTTTAATATATATATATATACACACACACGTTTTTCATGTACCAATATAATTATTAGAAATACAATAACCTGCTTCTGCATAAATGAACATAGGGCATTTTATTAATATATGGCAGCAATAGAATTAACGCCCATGTGTGCCCTACATGAGCGCATCAACTACTGGTGATGAGAGCCTCTCAGATAGTTTTTGAACACGGGCCCGCAACTGTTTTTGGTATCTCGTGGGATCCCTTTTGCTGTTTGTGCTCATAAAAGATCAAGATGAGCACATTGAGCCTGCAAAGGAGGCTAGCAATTATTCAGTGGATTGTAATGACTTGCCTGTTGAGGAGGGGACAAGGTGACCGACTCTTTGGCGAAGATACTGAAGATGCCAACTGTAAAACGCTTGGAGAGTCGTGAGCAATTGGGGCTGGTGATAGTGACGACATACCTTCGATCTCCTCAGTTTGCTCAGTACTTGCTTACAGCGTGTTCCGGGCCTCGGATTTCCTTGCTCGATGTGATCCACCACTTTTTCCGGGATACCAATGGGGTAGGGCAACGAAAGGCTTACATGCCCACGAGGGTCATTTCCAAGCAGGGCAAGAAGATGCGCCCTAACCGAGACCTGGGGAAACTCCGGTTGGCAGGGGCACTCAGCATGTGCGGCCAATTCCTTGATGGCACATTGGATCCGTTGTTCGTCAATGACAGCAAGGGGCAATGGCTTGTGGACCCTGATTTGCTCCTCGTTATCTTTAATCTTGCAGTATGTTAGCCAATCGCATGTTACTGCGTTCCATTGGTTGGTTTCTTGTTGCGTCCTTACACGGTGCAAGGTTGGACCATATCCAATGCGATTCTTCCAATCTCATGGGCACGCATTTCCTGCAGACTCTAGAGGCCTTAGGCCGTTTGGCCCGTGCCAGCAAGGATTGCAGTTCTAGATGGCGCCAGGGCGAAATGATATGCAAGAGCGCATTAATTTTTAGTTTTTTGGCGTTGTTAAATTTATAGTCTACTACAAGTTTCTTTCTTCCTTGTGCTTTCAGGAATGGGACTTACAGCAAAGTTTTTGGCCGTTGGTGCGGCTCAGCGGCGGATGCGGTTCTGGGAAAGGTCCTTGAGCATTTGCAGACCTGGCCAAACCAACATTGTCAAAAGATCCAGGATCTCCAGGCTGAACTGACAAGCCACATTTGCATAGTGAACGCATGCAAGTGCATCCATGTTTTGAAGATGCTCAGCCCATTATACTTTTTGTTTTATGAACGTAGATGCTATGTCGTTTCATCGCTTCTCCCTCATGAGAATTTCTGCCTTAAGGAACTTTGCGTTTCATGCCCGGAGCTTCTCAGCTGGAAGAGTAAAACCACTTTCAAGTTGGAAGAGTAGGCTGCATTGTTGAAAGATCACCTGTGTCATGCTAAGGTAATTGGAAAGGCAAGAGTACCCCTGAAGTGATTCCCAGGATCATGGCCGCGATAAGCACAGGCACTTTGCAGACCTGCCGGCATACTAGATTCAGATGCACCTGTTGCTGTCATTTGCCAAAAGGTGGAAGCAGTTCATCCATTGGAGTTTTTCAATTCAGACCATATTTAATCTCGGAATCAGCCAGAAGAGTTTTTGGATTTACCCACCACCAGGTCAAAAAAAGTGCTGCTAGCGGCAGCGTGTCTTGAGAAAGCAGATGCTAGCCCAGCAGATGATTGGTGTCAAATTTTGCTCTGTTCTGCCATGATGGTGATGAAAGATCTTGCTGCTATTGTGAGTGGTCCTTGGGAGCCTTTTCTTATATGCTCTGAGGGTTCCAGATAGATATTGCATTGTTCCTAAGGCATCTCTTTTCCCGTGGCTGCCATTGACAGAGTTCATGTGGGCCAGCAGCTAAGCTGCTGCTTTGTTCAGATCTGGGAAGCTTTCGGCAGATATTCAGGATTGTGGGCGCGCTGGCCTGAATAGGTTGTCAACGAGGGTGTTTTGGCTGAGCTGCTTGCTTTGAACGGTCACCGCTTTGCGTTATCTAGCCATGGTGGAAGCGGGATGGGTCCCGAAGTTGCGACTGCGTGGGAAGCATTCAGTCCAGCAACATTGCCGGAAGCAGAAGCTGCGGCTTGCTAAGCCGAAGAGGAAAACAATGCGGAGACAGGCAGTTATGCAGGGACTAGCTCCCAAAGCGTGCCGCCCATTTGCCTTGTATCTGAAAAAGAACAGTACAGTGCAGAAAGGCGCCAGCAGGTCCGAACATGCCGCAGAGATGAAGAGATTGGGTCAAGCCTGGAAGAGACTTCCATCGTCTGAGAAAGATGCCTACCGCGCACAGTGTCAAGATGAGTTCCAAGCACAACGTCAGAGTTTGAGAATCCAAGGTGTCTACTTCAGGGGAAATGCAGAGGTCAATGCTGAGGATGGAACTTCGGAAGAAGTTTCTGAAGCAAGCGGAGAAAAGAAGCACTTTGAAATCGGAGAGTTTCGCTGCTGTACCCAGGTCAGCTCCGATGGCTCCTGCAAATACTTGGGCGAGGGCTCTTATGGGGCTGTGCTGATGAGTCACATAGAAAGTGGCCGAAAAGCTGCTGTCAAGCTTTTCAAGCATGCGTCCAAGAGCAGTGACTTGGACCGTGAGGCTGCTATTTTGCAGCGCTTGCAGAGCGAAGTGACGCCCTGTTGCCGATGCTGGTTCCCTGAAGTCTTGTGTGTGGAACGACGAAAAGTTCCTTTCCCACACATGGCCTTGGACTACGGAGGCCCAAGCTTGCACACAGTGTTGGCCACCACAGGCCCCTTGAGTAAGGCCAGCGCTTCTTCAGCTGCGAAGCAACTGAAAGCAGCATTGGAAGCCATCCATGGCATCGGGATCCTTCATCTAGATTTGAAGCCTGCCAATGTCTTGTGGCAGGAAGATTTGTGGCAGCTGAAGCTCATCGACTTTGGCATGTCAGAGATATTTTCACATGGCGCTTTTGCGGCTCCTGCGGCTTGTGCGGGTCCTGCGGCTCATGCGCCTCGATCGGCGAAGTGGCCAAATGGTTTGAGATTCAACCAATATGTGTCTGCTTCATACAGGCCACCAGAGTTGTGGGGCTTGAAGCCCGATGAGGTTTTCGATGTCCTTTCTCCGTCAGTAGACACATGGTGCTACTACTGCATTCTGTACGAAGCTGTGACGGGCCGTGTCTTGATGGGCCCAATGAAAGGATGCCAGGGAGTCGGCCCAACGTTGAAGCACGTCGTGCAAGCTTGGTGCCAAGTGTACGCAGACATTCGCACAGCAAAGCGTGGAAGACGGGCCCAGCCCGACAAGTGCAACCACTTCAATGCGCGCTTGCTGCCGTTAGGAGCATGGAGGCAGATGATAGTGACAGGCTTGAACCCGAACCCAAAGCTGCGAGCTTTGCCTTCTTTTGAGCAGCTCTGAGAGCTGTGCTGGTTGGTAGATAGGGTATGGGTCCGCAAATTTGCGAGGGGGAACTCGCCAGTATGCGATGCCGGTTTAAAAAAAATCCTCGTATTGCTCAGAACTGCTCTTGATACTTGGACAGCACCCTTCCATGTACAGCACATTCCCTTGGACACACAGAATGGATAATCTTAGTCATGGAATGGTAGCAAGGCAGCATTGAAGGGTCGTGCAACAACACTTTGAGGTATTAAAGTGCTTTGGCAGGTTGGATGCCGGTTCCTTGGAAAAGTGCTCGAATTGCAGACTCAGACAGAAGTGCGGTAGAGCGATAGATGCCATACACATTCACACTCCCTTGACATCGGTGAGTATGAAAGTGCATTTCTCATTCTTAACCTTAATGGCCGTGCTCAAACAAGCTGCCTTTGATACAGTTCTGTTCGGCTTCCTGGCGCCAGCGGCTCTTCGGCTCCGATGGCTTCAGAAGCTTCAGTCACTGTGGGTTATATGGCCTTGACCGAGGCTGAGTTCAACGACGCCCGGTGGTGTGATGAGTTCGACGACCCAAATCCAAGGCTGTGGCTCTTGAGCCCTACGCCTTTGAAGGCCATTGCGGCGACTCGCAAGCATCATGTTCGACAGCTGGGCGTGAGCTTGTCACATGCATCACCACCTGGGGCCAAGACGCTCCTGAAGCGGCATGAAAGCGGCTCGCAAGTTTTTCCCGTTATGTGCGAGCCAAACTACATGTTACTATGGGTGCGAACAGACCGCAACATGGCGGCTTTGGTGGCAGAAGGCAAGTTGACTGTGAGCAAAGATGGAGGTTTTGTGCTGCAGCGTAGCTTCGATCCCCTCCACATGGATTTCGATGAGGGTTGGACAGCGGAGTGGTTGCTCCTCGGATGAAAAGTGGAATAGCAGGGCGGTAGGCGGTAGTTGACAACTTCCAACTTATTTTTCATCAATTCCTGACCTGCTGTTTTCAGTTCTTAGTAAGATTCGGTGGCCCAACCCGATTCCTCAACTAAATGGCTGATGATTTAGTCTATTAGCTCCTTCTCTATTGTGAGGCCTATGACCTTTCTTCCGTACAAGCTGGCAGAGCCTTCCAAGTGCTTTCACTTCGCCTTGGGCGAGACCAAGAATGTTACTGGCTTTGTCTACTACCTCGGCATCCCGGACATCATCCAGACCATGATGGAATGCAGCCTGCAGCTGGACAAGGACAGCGTACTTGCTCATCTCCTCGACTCCAAGGCGACGGTTGACTTGGCAGCCCTCCTCAAGAAGAACCACTGGGCAGCTGATGTGATATCAGCATTGGATGCTGTCATTCAGAGAGACCGTTCTGCTATTCCTATGTTTGCTTCCTCAGTGGTTGCGCAGACCTTGGCCTTCTTTGCTTTCGGCCACAATTCAGTTCCGATGCTGGAAAACAAAAGCACGTCATTCCTTTTGCTCACGCTCCGCACTGATTCCTTGCTCGGTGGGGCTGCTCCTTTTACCAATCCTTTGGGAAGCTTCTGGCTAGCTGACGTGCAATCCCTGCTGTCTCTCCTCCAAGCGGGAAAGGCATCATTGACAGTGGAGCCATTCTACATGAGTGTGTCCCATACCCAGTCGAAGCGCCAGACGCACGCAGAAGTTCGTGCCGAAACCAAAGCTTTTGGGATGCAGAAGCGCAAGGCCATGTTGGAGGAATGCGTCTCCTTTTTGGCAAGTGATTTGGAAAGGAAGAGGGCCCAATTGAAGCAGATCATCAGCAAGCTTGATGAGCAGCAACCAGCAGGAAAGCCTGCGGAAGAAGCGCCAAAGCCACCCACTGACAGCGTGATGCCTACCCTTGCTGCCAACTAATAGATGGCCCTGTGAGAGCATGCTTGCCCAAGTTTTGTTCAGCGCGTTAGCTATTGGCTCATTGATCATAGACATCAATGACAATCTGAACCATTTCTGTGAAGAAAATATTGTCCATGTTCTGAATTTGCTCAGAGACGCAGTGCTCAAAACTGTTTTAGCACATCCTCGCTGATTAGCCAAATGCCACACTGACGACTGACAGGTTATAAAGTTTATCAGAAGTGACCGGCTCAAGCGGCTCCAGCGGCTTACCCGGCTGTAGGCTGTAGAGGGAAAGCTGTCATGGCGCCGAGCATCCCGGAGATTCCGAAGGATCCATCCGTCAGGGACTTGTTGGGAAGGGCAAACTTACAGGATTCAAGTGTGATGACTTGGATGATGGATTGAGGCAAGTGCACTGGATGTGATGACTAAGATCATCCCATGGGCCAGGGCCCCAGCAGTAATTGCCACTGACTGGGACCACAAACTTGCATGTTGCGAAAAGCGGGAGTTGCAATTTCATGCCATGTGAAGCCGTTACCCGCGTTTGCCAAGCTCAGGTCAGAAAGGAATTGCCTTTGAAATGCACAGCTGCGAAAGCGATGCATAAAACACCTCCTTTGGCCATCAGTTCTGAAGTGAAAGAGAAAGATATGAGTGGATATAAGGCCTGCATGTTCATACCATTGCTTTTCATGGCATTGAGACTGAGACATACTGAGACATTTACAAAAATTATAGCGTGGTGTTGAGTTGAGTTTTTCATTGATGGATCATCCCTTGCGTGTATTTTTGCACTTGTTGTTTTTCCCATTGAGTATCGATTGAACATTGTCTTGTCTTTCTGCCTGTCTGTGTATGTGTCCATGTGCCTTCCTGTGTGTATCTATATGTCCACGAGCGAATCCATCTCTGACATTGAAAAACAAACGTCTACTTGGTAGTTTTTTCATGGCTGCATCTGTGGACAGGCCCCCTGGGACGAAGAGACCTGCAAGACATCCATGAAAGTCAATGGCCTGTACGAAGCGTCCGGCCTAGCTCTTTGGCTACGCACAAGTGCATTTCGCGTTGCCAACACACCTGATTGGGAGACTGCCCCAGGAGATGTTGGGATGGAGACTTTAGGGAAGTTTGTGGACACCTTCTTCAGCAAAGACTCGGTGATGAAAGCCTCGGTCCAGCGCGGTGCCAAGAGGTCCAGAACCGGGAAGGACCGGATGCTGTGGCCCATTGAAATGATTGTGGTCACCGACACTTCCAGCCACGTGGAAAAGGATGGTGGATTCGATGCTAGTTTGAATTTGGTCGGCTGCCACTTCGTGCTTTGGGCCTGGTACTACGCGCTGTTCCAAGCTCTGCAGAAAGCCGCAGCTAGGCAGCACATGAGCTCTGGACAGGAAAGTGTTGAAACTTGAGACTTTTGTTTGTGGAGGTGGCGGTAAAGGCATTCCGAAACCGAAAGAGGCAAAATCTAAATCTTCAATAATCTTTGTTATCTTCATTGTTTGCTGCTTCGTCCCACCATCTTTCTTTGATTACTCAATTCCGCCGTGTATCCTCTGTTTCTGTAACAGTAATATCTACTTAATTTGTTTGCTCTGATTAGCTCTACTGGCCCACCTTAGGACAAAGAGTGGATCGAATTGCTGTGGGAGTGCGGGAGCACGGTTACAATCCAAGTTCGGCTATGCACGAGCGAGAAAGACGTTCCAATCGCTAGAATCCAGGCAAGTGAAAAGTTGAAAGCGATCGGCGATTCATCTTTATCAGATACTTTCGTCACATTTTGCTTGCTGTGCCAGAAGCTTGGAGTTGAACAGCTTTCCCACGGGATTTCGTTGAAGCTGAAGTTCAATGGCTCCGCCTACAATAGCTCCATGCACAAAGCTTGCATAAATGTTCTGAGTCTCATGGAGCCCAACGGGCAAGGAGCATTCCATGAGGCAATGCAACGGTTGGAGCTGGTGTGGGGCAGAGATGTGCTGAGCAATGCTTACAGCAAGTTGGTTCGTCTTACAAGCATCGCCAAAGGTGCGGCCCAAGGAGATCGCACTCCTCTGCAGATTGCTGCCTGGCTTGTGGACATGCTTCACCTTTCACTGCTATGCAGGCAGACTACCGTGACAAAAGCTACCGAGGTGTTTCTGGACAAGGACCGGAAGAAAGGAACCCATGGTTTTTGGCACGCATGCTTGATAGTCTTGCAGGCTGGGTGGTTCGGGACTGACCAAAGAGGAATGCCCACAAGCAATTTGCTCAGCCTAACACCTTCGGCGCCATTTGCACCAGAATGGTATTTACAGGAACATTCTTTTAATTCAGAATGAAGCTTCACCAATGCATTGCTTTGGCTCTTGTAATCTTATGCCCATCACCTTTTTCCTGCACCACCTGGAAGGTGTTTGACCTGGCGAAATCCTTGGTGAAGACATTGCCTGAGATGGAATCGCAGTCATGCCTAGCATTGATTCAGGACACAATCTTCAACCCCATGAAGTGCTGGGAAGATTTCTTGAAGCCGACTGAGGAAGTCCCTGCCAAGGGTGCTGAGGATGAGGATGGAGAAGCGGCTGAGCACGGCGACTCGGCTGCTTCGGAGACTGCTTTGGCCACTCTAAAGGCAAAATACAACCGTGCTACAGGTTGTTTGCTGGACCTCCTTGTGGCATTGATGAGTGGCCAGTATGGAGATGATTTGCGCGAGATTAGCCAATGCGGAGAACCCGTAGCCAAGATGCTGCAGCCGACAGCAAGAGATGCTGGGGAAGAAGCTTCCGAAGGGGCTTCCATCGCTTTGGTAGTGCAGCTTTGCGAAGTGGTGAAGGCATTTGATTCGAGCAGCAAGAGCGTTTCTGTGAAATCCACAGCACCAGCTCCGTCTTTGATGAGTACTTTGAACCAGACCCAGCCCGTGGAGGAGTTGACGGCAGAGCGTGAGCGAGTATGGAAGCTGGTCCAAGGAGAACGCAGAAAATTTGCAACCTTCAGTGTGCCAAAGAGTTTCAAACAAGAGAGCTTGTTGGGCAGTTTCCGAGCATGCGGAAAAGCTTATGGCCACAGTGGGACTCTCAACTCCAGCCATAGATTGATCTGTGCTTCAGCCGACCTTCTTTGCGAGACCGGTGATGAACCATGGATGGCACAGAGCAAGCCAGATGCTGTAATGTGGAAGGGGATTGCCGACTTCTGCGCTAGCACCACAGGGCCTACAGACTTTGCCATGGTTTTTGACGGGCGAATGAGGGAAGTTCGTCGACTGAATGCTACTCAGCCTTGATGTATCATTCGTGACCCAATAACTTCTACTACTTTCCCAAATTCCCAGACATGATTACCTGATCTTCGGAGAAAGCCTTAAATTAAAGAGTCTCTGTTGCAGAATGTACCGTCTAAGATTGCACCTGAATTAGTAAGATTAGTCAGCAGTTCTTTTTGCTATACAGTAAAGGCACGATACACCAAGCTATCGCATTTCCTCACCTTGTGATCACATGAACGCGCAGACAAATGAAATGATGGTGCCAATCCCTACAGACACAAGCACAGTAACAACATCAATGCTATTTATTAAGGTCAAGTTCAAGCCTTGGAAGTAATTTGCGCGGCCCACATAGCCCATAAGGAAGAGAGCTTGCTGTCGCAGTCGCAATCAGAAGAAATGTGCTTGCTTTACTCCGGCGGCTGCGTTGCGCGCGCTGGTCGGATGCGAAGAATCCCTTTGGCTGCTCGCAAGCTCGAGACAGCCGCAGTCCACTTTCCTACGCAGAGGGCGCGGGTGAAAACATCCAAGCGTGAAAACTTTACGTCCTGTGGTGAAGCCACTACTTTTCAGGGGAGCTATAGTGGAGTCCAGTTTCGCTCCTCTTATGAACTTCCCCTGATGGCACTGGATGAAAAAGCTCGGGTTCTCGGCTGTGCGGCTTCTCCGGCTCCGCCTGATGATTGGCAAGACCGTTTTGGCAACTCCGTGCCGCTCTTTTGGCAAGAATCCAAACCCATCAGCTTCTACAATGCCATCCTCGATGAGTACAAGATTGCCACAGTCTTTGACGTGACCGCTGGCACAGGTGCAATGATGGAAGCCAGCTTAACCAGGGGAGTCATCTACCATGGCCTTTGCCTGAACAAGGAGCACCAACAATGGCTGCAAGCCATTGCGGACAGGGCCGCTTGCGGTCTCATTACCTTGGAAGGGTCGACACTTTTCTCTGAGGCATTGGCGGCAGATGTGAAGAAGTTTTTCCCTGACATCTTGGAGGGCTTGGCGCCAAAGACTGATCTTGAAGAAGCCCCGCTGGAACCAGACAGCCCCGGTGAGTGAGGATAGGGTCGGCTCTTTGGATGTGCGGCTCAGCGGCTTTCACCAACATGCAGTGAAGCCGATTTTGTTTTGAGCCAATTTGCTAGGTGTGCATTGAGCTTCCCAACAGTGCGCCAAAACATCACAAGTGTGCCATATGGCCTTCAGGCTTTGCCTCTGCGCATCTATGCCTTCAGCAAACTTAATTTCAGGTTCGTTGAGGCTGCTGCATTGTAACTTTCACACTGAGAGCTCCCAGGCCCAATTTGCAGTGCCATCTCGTTCGAGCTTTGAGGCCAATCTTCCCGGTGGGTTGGTCAGGTTTGGACCCTTCATCATAATTATAAAAGAGAGAAACGACACCCTTAAATCAAACGCATTGACCTTTCCAAACGACTTGGGCAGAAAACTGGACACGGAATCGTATTTTCAAGACATTGAAGGGTGCTTCGGTCTGATCAGTCAGGCACTTATTTTGCTATTTCAGCCGCCTTTTCCAATCTCACCTCCAGATTTTGAGGCAACCTCCAATGGGTTGGTGTGGTTTGGACAACTCAGAGGCTCCAAGCAGTATTGAAATGAAATAGAAATGAGCCGTGAAATGGAACACTTGGGGCAAAGATGGCAAACAAAAGGGTCGTTGCAAGAGCTTGTGAGGTTTCCCCTGCTCAGGCACTTTTGCTGCCTCAGCCGGCTTGCAAGGTTTCACATCCAAACTTTGAGGCACGTCTTTCCCGTGGATTGGAGGTAGTTATTGTTTAGACAGCTTCGCTGCGCACGTAGGAATAAGAAAGAGCAAAGGAACCCTTAGGTGCAATGCCTGGACCATTCCATGCGATCTGGGGAAGGGATGTGAATCCAAGCGTCGTTTGCCTGCATGGAAGGGTTGTCTGAATCAATCTGACTGCTGCTCAGGGACTCTTGCAACTGCTCCTGCGCAGCTCCTGCGCAGCTCCTGCGGCTAAACGGCTGAAGCGGCTGGAGCGGCTGCAAGCGGCTCCAAGCATGTAGTAGATATGGGTTAGCTTTGGGCAGGCGGCGATGGTGGTTGTCCTGTGGGAACCCCCGAGCCATTGCCAAAATATACTACCCAATAGAGTTTTGTGATTTCCTTGTCTTTCCGGGCGTTAAGCTCCATGTGATTGTGATATTTATCGCCGCCTAGCTGCTTTGGATTTGGACAGTCTGGAATAGCAAGAACCCATTTCTTTCTTTAACAAGAAGCTGATTCCCACAAATATCAATTTTCTCATATTGCATTTTGATATAGCAGCAAAAGCTTTCTTAGTTGTTCCCAACAATTTTTTGGAGGCGGACGCAGTCACCATTTTTGAATCCCTGTGCTTTGTATCTCCCCCTACAATTCGGACATCGGTACATCATTGACATTTCAGGTTAGAAGTATGTTCGGAACACAGCCCTTCAATCATATATAATATAATTATTTCAATAATATGTTTATAACAGTGCATTCAAAGCAAGCAGGCCCCAAATCCAAAGATGTAAAGCTTGCCTTCATTTTGGCAGTCTAAGACTAGCCAAATGATACGCGCATCTATACGAGCCATGGGCATTTGAGAAACCATGCCAGAATCAGAAATCTTAGACCATCTTGAACAAAAATAGGTGGGATACAGTTCTACTTCAGTCGGGCTCATGAGGGAATTGATGATTTGCCCTGCATGTTTGTCCCACAGTGCGTGACGGTTAGACTTGACTGCAGGCTGCAGCGATGCTTTGAAACCAGCCGAGAAGCATGGAAAAAACGCGTGCAGTTAGTTGTGAAATCATTATAACTTTCAAAACCACTATTTTGGCCCAATTCCTTAATATTTTTCGGAACCACTGAAAAGATCAGCCAGAATTTGTTGGGATGCCTCATGCATATAATGTCACCATCATTTCAGACAGTTCTGTTGTCAGCGTGGAATCTAATGCTCATCCAGTCATGGGCACGGGAGGCAAGCTGAACTTTGATCGGTTGCTGTATGTTGCTGTATGTTGCTGTGTTGCTTCTAAACATATTCCAAATCTCCACGTATGTTCCATCCCTACCTGCATTGATAATTCCGAAATGTCCCTAAGTCACCATAAAATGTGAGTAAAATGTAGCAAAACAATCAATAAAATCAATAAACCATCATAAACCATCCATATTTCATGGTCTATACACATTTATACCGTCCATTTATAGTAAAATTAGGGATGGTCTATGGTAACCGACAGAATTATGGAAAAAAAAACGTTCAACTTAGACAGGCGGCGCCTGCGTCCGATTTTTCCATAATTGGGTTTTTCCCCATAAGGGTTCAAAATATCCCGGAAGTGATCCGAACCTTTTTTTTTTCCATAATTCTTGGAGGTGGCCATTATTTCCATAATTGATTTTTCCTGTAAAATCAGGGGGCTAGGGCAGATTGACCGGTTTTTCCATAATTATTTTTTCCATAATTATTTTTTTCCATAATTAATGTTTGGGGCTCCACCTGTTGGACATGTCATGGATCCACAATTCAAACCCCTTTTTTTTGGGGGTTATGGAAATATGTATGCAAATGCAAGTATGTAGTATCAACCCAATTGGTGGCTTGGCAAAAGGATACATCCCGCATATGTATGTACGTACAACAATGAGTTTTGGTGGTGCAATTGTATATCAATGGAAGACTTAGGGGCATATACCAGATCTTTAGACACATATTTTCTATAATTCAATATTCCCCCTTAAAATGCATTCAAATTGCGAATCGATGGACATACAGTCACCGACAGAATTATGGAAAAAAAATAATTATGAAAAAAATAATTATGGAAAAAAAAAAGGTTCGTAACTTTTCTATCATAGACAGGCGGCGCCTGTAAATTGAAACGTTTTCTTTTTTTCCATAATTCTGTCGGGTGCTGTACTATCGTTTTATTGATTTTGTAATTATTTTGGGATGTGATGAGTCAGCAACTGGCCGCCATTGAGGCGATTATCGAAGGATCCTGGCCATGGGCATTGACTGCTCGTATGGAACGCATATTGATGCTTATTGAAAAGAAAAATTACAAAAAAAATAGTAATATATCATATGATTTCCGTATATGTCCGTCTTTTCATTTTTAGATTCTCTAGCATATTTTCACTATGAAATCGGGGGCCCCATGTTCCATTTTAGATGCCTTTTTCCCCACCTGCCAGGTGAGGGTTGTTAGATTTTATCAGAGCGCTCTTCCTCCGCCTCATCCTCCTCCTCCTCGTCCTCCTCCTCCTCCTCCTCCTCGACTAGCTGTCCTCTTCCTCCTCGTCCTCCTCCTTACCTCCTCCTTCAGTTTCTCCTCGACCATGTCTGCATCAACTTCCACCTGCACTTCCGCCTTGCCAACTCTTCGCCAAGCTCTTTGCCAACTCTCTTCGCCGACTCTCTGCGCCAAGCTCTTTGCTAACTTCCCAGCTCAGTGTGCACCGCTGGCCCTCAACCTCAAAAACCTTCCCAGCTCAGTGTGCACCGCTGGACCTCAACCTGGGACCGTTCCAGCTCAGTGTGCACCGCTGGACCTCAACCTGGGATCTGCTCTGCTCAGTGTGCGCCGCTGGACCTCAACCGGGGACCTGCCCAGCTCAGTATGCACTGCTGGACCTCAACCTGGGACCTGCCCAGCTCAGTGAGCACCACAACATTCAACACTTTTCCTGACGACCCTTCTGCGCGCAGGTTGCTCGAAATGATGCATTTTGACTTTGAAACCCAATATACCCTAAAAATTCCAAAACCCCAAGACCTCGTGAAATTTCACATAAAATCCCATGAGATGCCATGAGATATGCCAGATGGAATGCACGAAGAGATGCCGGATTAAATGCCATGAAATATGCTAGATAGAATTCCAGAACATACACCAGACAGAATGCCAGAAGATATGCCAGATAGAATGCCAGATAAAATGCCAAATAGAATGCCACAAGATATGCCAGAACATATGCCAGAAGATATGCCAGATAGAATGCCAGAAGATATGCCAGATAGAATGCCAGATAGAATGCCAGAACATATGCCAGATAAAATGCCATGAAATATGCCAGAACATATGCCAGATAAAATGCCATGAGATATGCCAGATAGAATGCCAGAAGCTATACTAGATAGAATGCTAGAAAACATGCCAGATAAAATGCCATGAGATATGCCAGATAGAATACCAGAACATATGCCAGATAGAATGCCAGAACATATACCAGACAGAATGCCAGAAGATATGCCAGATAGAATGTCAAATAAAATGCCACAAGATATGCCAAAACATATGCCAGATAAATTGCCAGAAAATGCCAGATAGAATGTTAGATAGAATGTTAGAAGGTATGTTAGATAAAATGCCAGAATGTTTGTTATGCCAGAAAATTTACCAGATAGAACGCCAGAAGATATGCTAGAAAATATATTAGATAGAATGCCAGAAAATTTGTCAATAATAAAATATATAGATGTTATGATGGGATTAATTCGAAATAAAATATTTTTTAAAATAAACTATTTTGTAACGATTTGTACCTTGATTGTAAAAACAAATTATTTTTGGTTATATAAAGCATTTTGGGAAAACTAAATTTGGCCTAAATACATTATAAAAAATGACGTGGTTTTAGGTAGTACGAAGGATGGTATTAAAATTTTAAAAATAATTAGGAATTATTTTTTATGCCGAATTAAAATAAATTAAAATATAAATATATTAA
>CAMXCT020005146.1:174948-377448 GCA_947184155.2 Cladocopium goreaui
CGCAGCAGCTTTCGGTCATAATACCTCCCTAGGCCATATAAGCTGTTTCTACTAGGCTTCGAAACTACTACGTGGTACGTTTTAGGCAGGCCTTAAAACCCTCAAAACCTCCGGCCTCAGTACCTCACAATCCTCCGCAGCAGCTTTCGCAGACGTCCTACTTGCTTTGGCCATGGTACTTCCCTAGGCCCCATAAGCTATTTCTATTGGACTTCGAAATTACCACGTGTCACATTTTAGGCAGGCCTTAAAACCTCAAAACCTCCGCAACAACTTTCCAAGGCCCTTAAAACCCTCAAAATCTCTGCAGCAGCTTTCGAAGGGTTCAGAACCTCACAACCCTACGATGAACAAATTCGGAAATCCCTGATATCAATACATTCGATTCATTGTCCCACAACCATCCCCCTTGCAATTCGGCGTCCGACCCTGACCCCTGAATCTTTAAGGGACCACTGGTAGCCTCTTAAAAAATGCGAACCAGGGCAAATTTCAGCCTTAAAGAATCTAACCCCAATGAACCAAGATTACAACACAGTAGCCAGGTATGTCCCTTTAAAAAATTGGAGACCCAAATTGCATACCAAGGGGTACCCCTTTAAAGAATTGGATACCCAAGTTGAAGTCATGCATGAAATGTTCTGAATATTTTTAAGATTTTAGATAGAAATTTTATTTTTCAACATATTTTGACAAAAAAAATCGAAAAAAAAAACCTCAAAATTTCATTCCAATACCTTAAAAATGACCCACTAAATGTTTTAAACCTCATTGTGGATTAAATTTATGGATAAATATTTTATTTTTCAATATATTTTAATAAAAAAAATCGAAAAAAAAAAATCAAAATTCCATTCCAATACCTTGAGAATGACCCACTGAATGTTTTAAACCTCATTGTGAATTAAATTTATGGATAAAAATCTCATTTTTCAACATATTTTAATAAAAAAAAATCGGAAAAAAAAAAAAATCAAAATTTCATTCCAATACCTTGAAAATAACCCACTGAATATTATAAACCTCATTGTAAACATAATTTATTGATAAAAATTATTTTTTAAAATTTATAAAAGTAACATTTCTCATTTTGCATTATTTTCCCGTTGTGTTTTCCCGCCTTTGGGTCTCCCCTTGGGGTCTCCCCGTTGTATTTTCCCCGTTGTATCTCCCCGTTTTAGGGTCGAAGTTCTCGGGCAGGGCTTTCCACCATTTACATACATTCACTATAACGTTTATAAGCATCTCCAGAGGCGGCAGACATCTAACACACAATTCCAAACATACCAAAAAACAAGTTCCTAAAATCTTCCAAGGAAAACCTCTTAAAGAATAGGAGACCGTCAAACAAAAAAAATTCCTTAAAAAAATAGAACTAATTTTTTTTGCCGGCCAAGTATATCCCTTAAAAAATATAGTTTTTTAAAGATATCATATCCTAAATTTTTTAAGCTAAATTCCCAGGAAGATCCACAACCTATATTTACACTACCTAGTCCTTCAAAAGTTCCATAATATTTGTATGTTTGGACTCTTGTACGTGTAGGCCGTTTTTACCGTTCCCCGCCGCTCCGCCCTTGAAAGGGGATCGGCGACACCTGGGCGTTAGCCCATTTATATACATCACAGACCTGTCTGTGCCAGTGGCACTTGCATGCACAGCCCCTATAACTCTTGCAGTGGTGACACTTATAAATGTAAATGTTACAGGCTTCAATTATCTCAGTATCCGGGATGTATTTCCCACACGGCGGTTCTGTATCTTGGGTTTTGTTAAAAGGAGCCGATATACCCTATTATTCGAGGAAAGGAATTATCTGCACATCTGAGCTAGCTTAATTCTGAACCCACCGCAGCACTGATCTCACTTCTTTGAAGCTTTTGCTTGGCATCTTGAAATTCCCTTTGCAAAATAAAAGCATATATAACCTTTTTCTGCGTTGTAGCAAGCCAAAAGCTGCAGAATCAAGGGTATAAATCTCGTATGTGTAAGCCTGCAATAGCTGAAACAATAAAGAAATATCTGGCCACCATGGGGAATTACAAAGGAATGCAACATTCTCCAAAATTGCAATCTTTGGCTGCATTGATTCTATTGTTTGCAAGCAGATTGGCAGAATTGTGGCTGTTATATTCTGTCATAATTATTCTGTCAGAAAATAGTAGAAACATGTGGAACAAATGCCATCATAATGTCATGAAACAAGTGCCATATAGTGTTATCCGCATTTAGTACTTTGTATTTTGTTTCAAATACATTTTATATTCCCAGCATTGCACCGCCTTGCACATATCCACGCCCCCAAGCCAAGTACACCCGCTTTACTACTTAATCCACATAACTTTAGGGACGCACAAAAGGATAATTGAGCGATAAATAGCTAAGATTAGGTTGTTAAGGCGCTTAGAAAATATATATTCAGCTATAGTAGTACAGGGGGGTCAATATACAATATAAAGGCATGGGTATAAATTATTTAAATATTAAAAAATATAAATTAATATTATATAAATATATAAAATCAAAAATAATAATTTTATTTCAAATTTAAATTAAATAATTATATTTTAATATTTATATTTTTTTAAATTATTATTTAATATTAGAGTCGGTTCGTTGTTTCCAACAGTGGGGTAATACGATACGAGCAAGAATCGATATATTTAAGATATAATTTAAAATAGGTAGGATCCGAAATAATATTATTAAATCGAAACGAAAACGCTTATTTTGTTTCCTGCAGGAGTGGTTATTCGTTATATATTCCAATTTCTAAGTTTGCGGTAGGCTAGCAGAATAAGGCACAAGCCGGCAAGAACGAAGCTAAAAAGTGCAGTCCCAAAACATATAGAATTCCACAAAATTATATGTCCGTGCAGCTACTTTGACTCACAAACCGGGACTCTCGAAGATACAACGAATCATAACCCATGAGAGCTTGAGTATAGGAGAGCTTGAGTATAGGGGAAAAAACTTCCAATAATGGATATGTCTGGACACTATTACGGGAACAAAACCATATGTGCAAAGTTAAGATTTCAAGGCTAGAATATCTAGGAGGTCAGGCCGGGCCTTGCTGACAGCCGCAACCGTGAGAAAGAAAAAACAAATATAATTATCAATTCCAAACTACAACATGAAAACGCATGCGTCTTCTTTCTTTTGACTCTTTCTTTTGTCTGATCTTCTTTCTGTTTCTTTCTTCTTCCTTTCTCTTCTCTGACTCTTCCCACCTCTGCTTTTCCATCTGTCCATATTGTCGGAAGTTTGACTCCGAAACTTCTCTCGATTATACATTTGCATATATGTATTGAACTGTATTGATTTTTATTTTTCGCATCAATGATCCTGGCATGTCAACACAATTGCGGCGGATCATAGGCTGAACTGAACAATGCGACTGATATCTCTGATTACTTGGTAGCGCCGTCCTCCTCTTCATCTTCCTGATCATCATCTGAGTCTTCCACATCCTCCGGGCACCACAGTCGGGTTCCGAGGAACCCAGCTGGGGAGTTGAGGAAAATCTGTCCACAGATTTGGAGATATGCTCTAAAGTGGTACATGTTATTAACCGGATGTGAACATTACTTTGGTTGACTGTATCATCTGTATATATCTGTATCCAGATCTGTGGTGAAATGGCTAGCTATCTTTTTGCTTTGATTAGTTTGATCGAGGATCCCATGTTTGTTGGCTAAATCAGCCTTTTTTGACCTGATTAATTGAATTACAGAGTTTTTGTGGTTTGAAGACAATCTTTGTTTTTTTGGCTTAATTTACAAAGTATTACACTACAACCATCATGTTATCATGTCTTGCTACATTTATCTATGATTCACCCCACTTAAATCTTGAATACTATAAACAGGCAGGCATGGAATTGTATGTATTTGTACATATAGATATATAGCCGGAACAAACAGCTCCTTTCGAACTGGTTTGAAGTATTGTCCTGTATTTTCGCCATGACAAGAGCTAAAATCGAAACTTATTCAGCAATTACTCACCAAGGTTTGGTTCATAGTTCATACCATTCAGCAGTCCATTTGAGCCATGAAAGATACTCCTATCTCATCACATCGTATTATTTAGTCCTGAGCCAGTTCATGATGGTTCAAAACCATGTATATACCTATCAACCATCATTTATCACTCATATAATATGTAATATCTGTATATTTTCATATGTTTGCTACAGTACTTAAAACATCTTAAAACTATCTTTGCAGGTGATTTTTTTTCTGGTTATTTAACATAGCTATGGAAGCTATGGCCCACAAAAAGATCCATTTCGTCCCCAACGGCCCCGCAACGGGGGCCCGCCTCAGAGCGTCGTCCAGCCGCCGCGGAGCTTAAAGATGTTGCCGCCTTGGCGGCTGATCCCTCTGGCAAAGGTGGCATGGGAAATGCCCGAATCAACATGGAGGTTTGAGTGGGAAAATCCTCGTTTCAATGAAGATATTAGATCTGGTTGGTGGTTGAGCCACCCCTCTGAAAAATATGAATTCATCAGTTGGGATGATGACATTCCCAATATATATGTATTATATATACATATATATATGGAAAAACACTGTTCATAACCACCAACCAGTTATTGGATTTAAAAACCGACAGCCACACAACTGGATCATAACTCTGGGATACTCTGGGGGCCCTTCTTCTTCACCATGCCAAGTGGATCCATATAGGGGTTGGAAGATTACTTTCCCGTTAGGATAAAAGGTTTGCAGAGTCCATGTTAGTTGAGAGGGACGGTATAAGCCATCAAACATGAGCTCTTTGAAAGGCACACCGCCATCTAGCCAACTTGCTTGACCGCAAAACTTGACGCAACTGAAAAATAGCACCTATGCCTATGACCTATAACAATGGTGATGACTGGGGGATGTTTATGGCATTGTTTTAACCACATTACAGTAGATGAATACACATTTTATGGAAGAACTACCATGGCTATCCAAAGGCAAGCAAGGGCTCCCTCCTTGGAGTTTTTGGGACTAAAGGATCAGCACTTGGTTCTCATACATGTTCAATTGACTCGACTCATGCCAAAATCCAATTTCAACATCGCAAACATGAATCAAATTGCTGATTTCCACCGATCATTGATTATCCACAACTATTGAAGTTTTTACAGTATCATGTTGGCACCAAACCCTAGGTTCGCCCATGCCCAAACAACACACCCAAAGAATATTAATACTTGTCACCTGAGGATGAATGAAAACAGTGGCTATGCACAGCGATTTTGACTTTCAGCATGTAGGGCTTTAGGGTTTTAGGGTTTTGAGATTCCGGATGATTCAGGGTTTTACGTTCTAATTATCGTTTTGGAAAGTTAACAATTCACTAGCCCTACAAAGGGATTTTAACATGTCAAAGGACTTCCGCTCAATCTGTGGCGCAGGCTGTTCCCTTTTGGACCTCAGCCCAAACTGTGCATCTGGCCGCCAAGGACAGGAAACCATCGCAAGCGTCCAAGTCCTGAATCGGGGCAGTGGATATCTGGGGAAAACTTGGTCTTCCTACACCCCGGAAAGGATGGTGTGAATGCAAAATTGGCATTCAAGATTTTCACACAAAAAAAGTTGACCCACGACAAAAGGAGATCTTCCATGGGATTTAAGTATTGTCACAATTGTCATTGCCACCATCTGGTTGCTAGATGAGCTAAAAAAAGGGCAATGTTTCGGGTAAACATCGCCCATGGCACGTCTTCGCGCGATAAACCCGCCTCCTTTGCTTGTAAGGCACAGCGTAACGCCGCAGAGGATCCCGGGTGCTGCAAAATCTCGCTGAGACTTTGCGCCACAGCCTGGAGCGCAGAGCCGGAGGGGTCGTATTACTCAATAGTTTGAAGGAAAGTCGGCTAGAAAACCATGGTTTTTGCTGGGTTTATGTCTTTTTGGCAGGCTTTCCTTTCATCCAAGTCTGGGAATTACCATCCAGAACACTGAGGTAGCAGTTAGAGTAACCCTTGGGTTTGCCCTAGGAAAATCCTGCTACAATATGCTACAGGTGGTGCATTTTCATGCATTTTCCATGTCTATCGTAGCTTACTGGATGGTATGTCTCTTGTGTTGAGCGGAACAAGCTGGAGTGATAAAAATGGGTATTAGCGGTTATTAGCGTATTAGCATGTAGTAGACTATGTTATCAATGTTATCCTTATACATGCATATTATATATATATATATGTATATTATATTATATTATATTATATTATAATATATTATATTATATTATATTATATTCTATTATATTCTATTATATTATATTATATTATATTAAATATATACACATACAATCTACATATTTGATGACATATCTATATTGGTATATATTTGTTGGAATGAGGGGATTTCATCTGTTGAACCCCTGCGGGAATGTACTGGATCTGCTCCTGCGCGAGTCCTACAAGACCTTTTATTCTTTGGGGAATAAAATTACAGACATGTAACCGTAGTTATATGTAATTACATAATATGTATATATATATATTATATATTATATCAGTATACACATATCAAGAAACGTATCGAAGGAGTTCAAAAGATGGAACAATTGGCCAATACCTTTTGGGTCCACTTGAGAGCCTGGCGAGTGACAGTCCCTGACAGCCTCTGCCAATCTGGACGCTGCTTGCTGATCACTGGAAGGGATACCTCACTGCGATCACCACGTGCGCTGAGTTGTGGAATGCTGCGGAGATTCGAAAGCACAAGGGAACTCTGTCGAATCAAAGTGGTCCATCAAAGGGAACATCCTTGTGCTCAATATTCTTGCAAACCTATCTAGTAGCGACTTCGGGATGATGGACTATTTCGTCTGTCGCCCCTTTGGAGAAAGATCATGGTCCAGAGTCCAGTACTTGGTGGTTTCAGTTGGTAAGTGGCTTATAACCCCAGTATACTCCAGTTATCAGTATCATGAGTACGGTATAGTACCGTGGGCCCAGTGACAACTGGGTAATCGCGTACCAACTGGAGTGATTCATTCACCCCTTCACCTCCCACATGCGACTTGCGCCTTGTGCCAAGTCTCCCAAGACCTTGTAGCACCAAAGGTTGCGTTCATGGGAAAACATGTTGATTGCTTTCCTTGCTGGTGCTTAGTAGGGAATGAGGGAATGATCCAGAATTCACTAGTAATAATCATCCCATTCCCCCATTCCCATCAATTCCCTACTAAGCACCAGTAAGTGAATGGGCAACGATGCCATAGCCATCCGTGGCCACTGTCTAGCCATTAGTTTCGAAGGCACCTGGCTCCTTTTTGGCTCCTTTGGTTGAAAACAAAGATAAATGACACTAATTACATCTAATTACTAACAACTAGTAACTAGTACATATCACCAGTTTTGCGTTGGTACAGAATGCATAATGGCCCGCTCTATCTTGTTGCTGGTGAATCCACATTAAATCCATATGCGTTTCTTGGGTATTTGAAATCGCCAAGTCGCCAACTAGCATAGCTCATATCCCATACTATCTTACAGCCGTAGTGGATAACCACCAGTGAAACATCCACTACGATCTGCGTTCAACCCCCAACCTAGAATTTGAACCTTTTGGCTTTTATTTATTCAAACAACATTGCCTAAAGATTTCTCGGAGTTTCCCATGAATCACGATTATCTTTACATGGTCTATCTTGGACATTTAGCTGGTTGGTACATGTGTATAGGTATGTATATTATATATATATATATCTATATCTCTATATATATAGTTATACTGTATGTGATCTGACACACATCTATGTGTACATACGTGTATATATATATACGACTATATATATGTATATATATATATTTATTAGTGTCAATGAAACGTGCAAAATATTTAAGTACTCAAAAACTCATCCACCAGCCCTAACACCACAAAAAAACATCCACCAGCCCGAAAAAACATGCCTAAACATATCTGAACATGCCTATCCCATCCAGTTGGTTTCCCATCCCGCCGGGCATTTCCCACACGGCCGATCTGCGCCAGCGCATTGGCCGTCGCGGCACGCAGCTGTGGGTTGGGATGTTGGGCCTGGGAAACGGCACCCGATGGTACCCGGAGGTACCCCAAAATGACTGGTTATAGTACGGTTATAGCATGTTATAGCCTTATAGCTGGTTAATGGATGCTTATTCTCTCAAATATGATTGTAAATGATAGTAATCAGTTCTGACCCATCCCCAGAAAAGTTCCAAACCGGGCAAAGGATATAGACACATGGGGGAAGATCGTCTATACCATCCTGGAAATACTGTTCGATCTTTCCAAGGGTTTCTATATAATCTGGTTGGTGGTTTCAACCCCTCTGAAAAATATTAGTCAGTTAGGATTATTATTCCCAATATATGGAAAAAAAAATGTTCCAAACCACCAACCAGTAATATATCCATAAAACATCTTGAAACATGGGAAGTCGTTGGTTGATTACTGTACTGCGGGGTCAAGATGTTTAGCAGCACCAGCCTTGTCGTTCATCGAACTCGAGGGATTCACATCCAAGGTGCCCGCATTTGTTGGGCTTGTGATTTTTGGGGATTTTTTACCCAACAAATGAGGATTCAACTAGCCCCATACTGGACCGGAGTATGGATGGGGTCTGGGGTGGACCGGGTGTAAGGACCACCAACAAAAACTCAATCTTGGTAGTGGATTGATGCAACCTCATATTCAACACGTACCACAATATCCATCAATATCCCATAATACCAATTGGTAGACTAGATCATCGAATTCAAGGGTCAATCATTTGATGCATAGCCAGTTGGGGTTGAATCTGGGATGTGCACTGTGTCACCATCTTTGAGAAGTGGAGAACCACGGAAAGCCAGGAAACGCTAGACCTAAATCAGAAAAATGAATACAAAATGATACCAACCATTGTTCGCAAGTCACCCAGTCTAGGCTTGTCTTACAAAAAAAAACTGGGATGTACACTCAAGATGCCTAAAGTTCAAACGGGTTGGGTGAGGGTGTGAAACTCTGATCAATGGTCAATGATACCCGCCTGCCCATAGCAGAAGATTCAAGTAACTAAAAAAACTATCCTTCCAGCTGGTTTACCCACACAATATCACATTAGCAAATATTAGCAACCATGTTGAATTCTTTATCTCATGTCCACTCTGAATTAGTGGTGGTTTATATCTGTGTATCATTGCCGTATGATTATCCCTGATGCTGCTGTTACCTTCCGAAACAAGGCACCTGAGCACACAAAGCAGGCAACGCGCTAGGCAGCTGTGGTGCGAACCTGCGTGGGAAATTCAACGTGGTCTAACTTTGACGGCCGGAAATTTCACATTCCTCGGTCACTTCCAATGGGGGTACCCAAATAGCATGTTTTTATTCATGGAAAATCATGAACATCCCATCTTAAAATGGATGACTGGGGGTACTGCCGAAAAGGAAACCTCCCATGTATCATGATATCATCATCACAAATATCAATGGCAAACCATCCAAACTTTTTTTGTGACTAACTTTACTGAGTAACTCATCATGTTCGAAGCCAGTTATTGGCCTCTTACTCCACCATTTTGATTCACATGGCTTCTCAACCACTTTCGAGTCCTGCCCCTGGGAAGGCCAAGTTTTGGAGCTCATCCATGGGATTTGGAGGCTACCTTTTTTTCCAACCCATATAATTTCTGTATTTTCAACACAATTGCACTAAATTTATTCGTTTCTTTTCTGGGACAACTACTCTTAAACATAACTCAGGGACTCAAGGATCTTGAGGTTTCCTTTTCCAAACTCCAGTTTTCCATCACCACCTTTCCCTGCTGCATCTTTTCACCATCGCGAAACCGCCGATCATTGCAGCGTCTCCAATGGTGGCAGTGAAGGGCTGGCAGGTGGAGTCAGTGGAGGTTTTTCTGAAATCAAAGGATCTGCCATCTGCGCTCCTCGCAGATGACATGGCTGGAGGTTGCCCCGTCAAGGGATTCCACATCTTGAACCATAATATGGATCCGCTCTGTGCAGAACTTCTGTATATATTGGTTCTGTGAGACGTGGTATACCGTAATAATCTACTACACCTTGGATGTGCATCCACGTCACTAAATTCTTAAACAATAATATCGTTATACCGTTATACCTAGATATTCCATGTGGTACTTATTTCTGCCGCTCAAACATATCAACCAAAATCACCGTGCTCCACCCACACGGCCACGCAAGGGCAGGTATATGGGATATCCTCCATTTTTTTAAAAAAATATAGTTTTATGATGTTTTATTACAGGTCTTGAAACTACTTGTTCACCCCCTCAGAAACCATCTGGCCAAATTACTTTAATTCTTACCTCGTCTCCCTCGTGTCTTAATTTGTTCCCCATGATTACTGTCCTCGTTCGTTAATTTGCAGGTGCAAATTAAGGCTTGACCTCGTTAATTCGAAGGAAGAAAGTAGCTTGCGGGCCTTCTTTCCAGGGTCCAACCCCAAGGGAAAAAAACTTTTCAGCTTCCGAAAAGTTTTTTTCCGCGATCCACGGTCTCTTGCAGGGATTTTTAAATCTGAGTCTGATCGGTCTTTGCGCTTCTTGCGCTTGGGTGGTGACATCTCTGACATTATCGCAGAGATGCAATGCTCTTCTGGAGCAAACTCTGAATCCTACTGCTTCTGCAGCCGTCAACCCACGAAGCGGGCCTCTAGCGATAGAAAATAAAACTTTTTGGGGCCTGAAAAGTTTTTTTTTCCTTCCTTGCCTGCTGACCGGCCTCTGGCGATAGAAAATAAAACTTTTTGGGGCCTGAAAAGTTTTTTTTCCTTCCTTGCCTGCTGACCGACCTCTGGCGATAGAAAATAAAACTTTTTGGGGCCTGAAAAGTTTTTTTCCTTCCTTGCCTGCTGACCGGCCTCTGGCGATAGAAAATAAAACTTTTTGGGGCCTGAAAAGTTTTTTTTCCTTCCTTGCCTGCTGACCGGCCTCTGGCGATAGAAAATAAAACTTTTTGGGGCCTGAAAAGTTTTTTTTCCTTCCTTGCCTGCTGACCGGCCTCTGGCGATAGAAAATAAAACTTTTTGGGGCCTGAAAAGTTTTTTTTCCTTCCTTGCCTGCTGACCGGCCTCTGGCGATAGAAAATAAAACTTTTTGGGGCCTGAAAAGTTTTTTTTCCTTCCTTGCCTGCTGACCGGCCTCTGGCGATAGAAAATAAAACTTTTTGGGGCCTGAAAAGTTTTTTTTCCTTCCTTGCCTGCTGACCGGCCTCTGGCGATAGAAAATAAAACTTTTTGGGGCCTGAAAAGTTTTTTTTTCCTTCCTTGCCTGCTGACCGGCCTCTGGCGATAGAAAATAAAACTTTTTGGGGCCTGAAAAGTTTTTTTTCCTTCCTTGCCTGCTGACCGGCCTCTGGCGATAGAAAATAAAACTTTTTGGGGCCTGAAAAGTTTTTTTTTCCTTCCTTGCCTGCTGACCGGCCTCTGGCGATAGAAAATAAAACTTTTTGGGGCCTGAAAAGTTTTTTTTCCTTCCTTGCCTGCTGACCGGCCTCTGGCGATAGAAAATAAAACTTTTTGGGGCCTGAAAAGTTTTTTTTCCTTCCTTGCCTGCTGACCGGCCTCTGGCGATAGAAAATAAAACTTTTTGGGGCCTGAAAAGTTTTTTTTCCTTCCTTGCCTGCTGACCGGCCTCTGGCGATAGAAAATAAAACTTTTTGGGGCCTGAAAAGTTTTTTTCCTTCCTTGCCTGCTGACCGGCCTCTGGCGATAGAAAATAAAACGTTTTGGGGCCTGAAAAGTTTTTTTTTCCTTCCTTGCCTGCTGACCGGCCTCTGGCCCCCAAAAAAGTTTTTCTAGCCAAGCCCAAGCATGCAACAGAACCAATGCAAGGCTACCTCGTCGAGGTCCGCTAATTCTGATGAGCAAATTAAGGGCTGACCTCGCTAATTCCTGCAACCTGCCTCGTTGCCTCGGCTGTCCTCGCTATAATTTGTGCAGAACCATGGTGGATGTAGGAACGAAATCAATTATTTGGGTCCATTTAGAATTTAAGATTTATCTGGTTGGTGGTATACCAACCCCTCTGAAAAATATGAGTTCGTCAGTTGGGATGATTTTCCATTCCCAAGATATGGAAAGTCATAATCCAGTAATGTTCCAGTCACCACCAACCAGATATAGATTTTACCCCCATTAATCAGGTATTAATCACTATTAATCACTATTAACCACTATTAGCCATTAGTTATATACCATATCCCTATAGACCATATCCCTATGACTGGGGTGTTGAATATGAATGGGGAATGAGATTCACCACAACCATCCCAGGTGGCGACGCCCACCTTGGTCTGGCGCACTGGCTGCCTTGCTCTTCCCTTCCAACAAGCGTTCGACGTGCCTCGTTCGAGAAAACCGCTGCGGAGAAGCATGGTGTGCTAGGGTTAAACATACAAAAGATACGCAAAGACCGTGATCTGAAGATTGGGATCATCCTGGAAATTACATAGACTACCCAGCTGGAACTCACAATATCTCACATCCAACATGGAGCTCCCTTGCTTCCAGCAGATGCGATGGGCTACTATGATCCACCTCTTTGTCAGTCTTTCTTGTAGATTACTATATAATACTATATACTGTATATATATATATAGCGACGGACAATCACTTAGAACGCATTTGTTTTTCCAAAATGTTATTGTTGCACTTAGAACGTCAAAAAATCGCATCACTTAGAACGTAGGAAAATTTATCGCTTAGAACGTAAAACCATCACTTAGAACGTAGGGAGGCCAATTCAACACTTAGAACGTAAAACCAACACTTGGAACGTGCTAAGTGATTGTCCGTCGCTATAATCAACACTTAGAACGTGCTAAGTGATTGTCCGTCGCTATAATTATGAACAATTAACATATGATATGTATATACATACATTATAAATATAAATATATATATATATATATATTATATAAATACTACTACTATCCAAGTACCCACCGTTTCAAATCAACTGTGATGGTTCCCTTCCATGCACAACTGTGAGTGTTGTGGTTTGGACAAAGCCCTTGGAACTCTATATATACTGCACGTATGCAATTGTAAACAATTGTCAGCATATGTATGCACACGTATATACATAGCTTCTTGAAGTGCGTCACCACTACATGTCTATTTGGTCCCTGCGTGGCTTCGCTGAGTGCGGCAACATGATTTCACAAGCCTTTCCACTATCATCATTGACCCAGACACGTTCTAAGTGTTAAATTCCCCGGTACGTTCTAAGTGATGAATCTTGATATTTGGACGTTCTAAGTGTACCTCTTAGAACGTAGAGAATTCATCACTTAGAACGTCGCTGACGGCAGAATATTCAGTTTTTTTCCAAAATACGTTCTAAGTGATTGTCCGTCGCTATAGATATATACACCGCTAGACTTAAACCATCAATAAACATCAATAAACAACATCATATGTGCCATGGTCAAAACATGGGATATGGGGTCATTCTTCCCATATGAAAATGAATTTACTTTTGATGGACTGATGGCCATACCCCAATATGGGACAACAACTCATGTTCCGACCATCTCAGATATTGATACCAACGGTAGGTAATTTATTCCAAGCTGCTGCAACTGAAATACCAATTCTTACTGTTACTTTCTTTTGGTCAAGGCGCAGGTTGCAACTTACCTCGGTAAATTATACTACAGCGATTCACAAACCATAATTAATGCTATTTTGGAATAGTTACTAACCACTATTGCACTAGCTGTTTTGGGATAAAAAAACAATCTGCACCAATTGGTAGATGGTTTATCCCGTTGTAATCTCATCATTGACAGTATTTCATAGGTTAGGTACCAATAGTTACCAACTGGTGCACGATTTCTTCATATTTCTTCCATCCACTGTATTTTTGTAGAACCTGAAATCCGTTTTTTAACGCCACGCCGACGCCAAGATGCTGAGGATAAGCCAAGAGGTTTGGATTCGCCCGCTGCTCTTCATCCAACTCCTGATATAACATGGCTCTGAAGATGGGATGGAACATTGGGATGTAGCTACTACCCTCTGGTAAATTAACATAGACCCTGGCAGATTGGGGTTTGGAAGATTAATTTCCATTAAAACTAGGCTATTTTCAGGGTCTAACTGTTAATTTACCAGAGCGTAAAACATGGCCTAAAACATGGTGAAACATGCTACTCGGTATGGAAAACGATACCTTTTTCCGCTGGGAGCTCTCAGAAAATGGGTGAAAATCCTAAAAAAACGCTAGAGGTTTCAACAGGCTTCAACCGCTTTTTTCGCATCTACCGTGTGAAATCATCATCCCAGATAGTCAGAGTACTGAGTACTGATAGATCTGGTTGGTGGTATACCACCCCCTCTGAAAAATATGAAAATCAGTTGGGATGATGACATTCCCAAGATATGGAAAAAAATGTTCCAAACCACCAACCAGAGAAAATACCGATGACAAACTATCATCTCTCGAAAGTGTCAGTAAGTATCAAAGCGCTTCATCATCACAGTTCTGTTTCATGGCATCATGGCAACACCCTTTTTTGTGCGCCTGTTTCCACTGCTGGGTAGCACCGGCATGCTGATAGTTCAAGATGGTGTGCAGACCGCTGCGGAAGTCATCCTTCCACTCTTCCAGCGAGAACTCTAAACCTGGGAGTTGCTCAAAACATGGCCTGAATCTTCGATGGTCTACAAACAAATCATCTTTTGCTGTTGTAGATACCCCTAGGAATCCACAAAAAAAGGCTTGGGGTGTCTGATTCTATGGCTATTTCCCAGGGGGATTGTTATAGTTATGTTCCATTTATCGCAAAAATCCAGGATCAAAGTACCCATCCAATCATCCAAGCTTGGGGATGAAAAGCCACATGGTCATCCCATGGATATCCCCCCAGGACCGGGATCCAACGAATGGAAAAAAGGCACAAAAAAACGACTGGCGTTGCCTCTGGTCCAGCTGAATTTTAGGGGAAATCTAATGTAAATATATGTATATCCACAATTAGCATAATCAATACAATATATATATATAAATTATAAATATGTAATTATATATATGTATATATATAATCACCACCCTTTTAAGGAGGGGGGACGCTCAAAATGCAAGCTTGCAATAAGACGTTGTTTTGGGGGGGGGACCTATGAAAATGTATGCTTACATATTTTTTTCATCGTCTTTATTGCAAGATTGCATTTTGATAGGTTCGTAGATTGCAATTATGTACCCCCACGTTTTGCCGACTTGCAATTATTTTCCAGGGGGGGCGTCCAATATTGCAAGTTGCATTTAACGGAAACAAATGTAAGAACATGGAAAAAATGCAAGAACAATAGTCTGGAGGTCTGCAAATAGCTGCAGAATTGCATAACATCATAATTGCAATCTGTATCCCTAGAGGGCCTCAATTGCCTGTTATTTTCAATGAATTCTACACTTTTTCATCATTTACACATGTAATATAGATTTATAGAAGGTATATTCTTCCTTGCAAATTATTGGAAAATCCTTGAATCATATGAAACACAAAAACACAATATGCTTCAATATGCCAGAATTCGCCAGGAAACTGTTGGCACGGAAGGGATTCCACAGTTGCTGAGCCACGTCCAACATCCCCAAGAGGGACAAGTCCATGACCTCTGGGCATGATTTTAATAGGGATAGCGGATAGCAATATGATGGTGCCAGTAGGATTTTAGCATCAAACATTGGGGTTATAAGTTAATATAAGTTATAGTTGCATGAAATAATGGAATGATCATGGACATTAATCTATTGTGGAGGTGACTTCTATTGAAATATCTATGCGTGGTAACTACTATGGTGAACGTTTGAGACACTGAGACCTAGGGACTGAGCGCACCAAATAACCTACAAATCAACAAAAATAGGTAGGTGGGGATGTGTGAAAACATCTGAACAGAAATTTATACGACGTTCATTCCCGTTGGTTATTTTGATGTTCACCAGGACCGTCCCGGGCTTTGACCCGGACAAAAATCCCTATGTCTTGGCGCAAGATGCTGGTGAGTCTCCGAAACCAAGACTGACCCGTTCATCTCGGAAACTCCTAAAAATTGCTTTGTCCAACAAATTGTGCCCTAAAATTTTATGTTTGAAGAAAAAACACATGATCAACACCATTGGATCACCATTGGATCTTCCAAAAAAAAGGCGCTATCTCCATCTCCATTGTCACCACCATCTGCATCCTCGGAACGATGAAGATCCCGGGAGCCATGGTCGAGTCGCTGAGCGCCATGCCATACGCTAAGAAGAGCAAATTCAGAAAGACAGTGAGACTTAGGAGGTGCCTATAACGGTGCGGTCTATGGCAGAGCTGTTGCTTGAGTTAGATGATTTCATGACTATGACTTCTATGACTGGGGTTTATGCACCAAATTCTAACTGGGTGCCTGGGTTGAATGATGTTTTTTTTTTTTTTTAAAGTAATACAGTAATACATATATATATATATTGTGGATGCTCACGGGCTATAGGTAGACTTTTTAGTTGAACTACGGTAAAAATAATACAGTACATATATAATACGATGATATAGCGATGGATGGATGCCAGGGAAGAGATCCCTGGCATTTCCTGATTCCACACGCTGAAATAGGGCAATTATGAAAAGTTCCCCTGACTACTGGTAATCAAAAGTGGCAATCGAAAATGCCCCCTTTATAGATCAGTAATTCCCATTTTCACAATTTTAACCACCATTTATAGCTTGATTTCCCAGCCACGTTTGATTGTTAGCCTTTTGAGGGAATTCTATGGGATGGGGTGCACATCAAACAGCTGCTCCATAGATTCCACAAATGCTGGGTGTGTTTTTTTGAAAATTGGGCAATTTTGCCCCATAACGATTCTGAGTTGGCAAATTTAAAGCCTTGTTCAGGGATAGCATGGGATAGGATTCCATGGATTTGTTTCTGGGGAAAATGTGCGAATGAAATATTGGTTTGACCAGGTTTTTTAGACTAAAATCCTACAACTCCACAGAAAAGCACACTCTGGGGCCCTGAGGCGGCTTGGGCACACAACCTGATACCAACGTTTCAACCGAATATCTTTACGTCCAACGCGGAAACAAACAACAACCTACAGTATACGTCATTCCCAAACATGCGCATGTCAGCAACTATTTTGAAACAAGGTCATCGTCGTCGTCTCCTCCTCCTCCTCTTCCTCCTCCTCACCATGACCATCACCATCGCCACCATCACCACCGCCACCACCACCACCACCATCACCACTACCACCACCACCACCGCCACCCAAACCACCACAACAACAACATCATCAACAACAACATCATCAACAACAACAATCATCATCATCGTCGTCGTCCTCCGTCGTCGTCGTCATCATCATCATCATCATCATCATCTTCGTCGTCGTCGTCATCATCATCATCATCATCAAAAAGATAACAATAATCATCAGTTCATCATCATAAGAACATACAATAGTAACAATACAGCAATCACACTAACGATGATCATCATCATCATCATCACCACCATCACCATCACCATCACCATCACCACCATTTTCTTCATCATCACCATCATTTTTACAACAAAAGAAGTAAATAACAATACATACAGTATCAATAGAACAATAACACTCTCTATATATATAGTATACATAATGGCAATATATACGTGTATATATATATACATAATATATATACATAATATATATACATAATATATATATATACATAATATATATATATATATATTCATAATGATAATGTGTACTAATAGTAATAATAATAATCATCATCATCCACCCCTTCTTCAGGCCCAAGGTACTTGTACTGAACTGGCAATTGCAAGGTCGTCAGGTCTAAAAGTTCCTGGTGGAGTTCCTTGTAGCTGAGAATGCGCTGAAGCGTCTCCAAGAACCTCTGAAGACTCAGAAAACCCATGGAGATCTGTTCATTTAACCAGAGAAATTGGTGACTTCATCCAAAAAAAATGGGTTTTACTGTTGATATGGCTCATTTATGATGGCGAATCTAGGTGATAGATAGGCAAATTATCACAGTAACCAATGCGAATTTAGCCAACCACATTGGTATTGAACCACCAATATGATGGCTTTGCAGCCCAGTTGGAACCACACAAAACGGTGCCAAAATCTTGCTTCACCATAGAAGGTGGATAATAATGGCTTTGCTATGATGATTGATCAAGGTCAATCATGGTTGATCACGCTTAATCATGGTTCTATAATCACGGTGAATCATCCATCTTGATGATTGTGATCATTGATGATTGATCATTCATCTTCACCAAAACAACATGCCATTTGGAGGTATCCCCATGTTATCCCCCCATTTTCAGACACACCAACCATAGTCGCCAGATGTCGCTAGTACACAATGAATATCACCAAACTCATATGGGCAGGAACTAGTCCAACTCAGGGACGTTACCCAACGTGTTTCAGATCATTATTTTGATATATTTTGGAACATTAACCCCTGGGATTCTCTATCACGGTAGCTCCTGTACGACTCATGAAACTTCATACCGAGAGGATGGGATGTGTTGAAGTCTGAAAAGACCTTCATGTTTGGCTGCTTATCGTTGACCAAGGTTGACCCACATGGTTCTTGAACCCTGGCAAAAAAAGGGTCGTTCATTCCCTTTTGTACTGGTAGAGTGTTCACTCAGATCCGCAAAGACTCAATGTGGAAATAAAATCATGTCAAAACTACTCAGTTTGGTATATCACCATGTTAGTGGTTAAAAATCCCATTAAAAGTGCCACAACTTGATTAAAGATCCCATCATTTTTGACGGTTAAATCATGAAATGTCTGCTGTTTCCGCTGCTTACCATTCGCACGTGTGCTAGTTACATCAATGAAATCATCCAATTTTGGTCAATGATGAAAATCCCTTGAAAAATCACCATGGATTATCCATGATAAAAACCCACATCTATGGTCAGCTTCCCAGCAACTCCTCCTCGGTGAGCTGCGACTTGGTGAGCTCCGCCGTCATATGCGTCATGGCCAACAGCCTCGGTCGCAGCGGCAGCGAGCGCAGGAACTCGACCTCGCTGCGCCGCACCACGTGCTGCGCGACGTAGCTGTGCCAGAGCTGGTCATCCAGAGTCCTGATGATCATTGGATTTAAGGGAAAATCTACAGGAAACCATGGTTTTTACCACCAAATATAGGGCTTTCCTGTAAATTTTCCCATCATCCAATTCTATGAGATAACGGTTTCTGATGGTTTCTGGGGGAGAGATTCTATAGTGATTGATTGTTCAACCATTTGGGTGTCTCAATTTTGAAGAACTGGGCCGCGAGCAGATCCAACAAGATCATATTTATGTGAGGTTGCGAGGTTGCGAAAATTGTGTGGTTATTTTCTGATGACTTCATGTGGATCTATCAATATATATATATATATCAATCATGAGATATGTGATTCTGGAATGTTTTTTGTGTTTTTTTTTTCAGAGTTTTCGGTATATATGTTCTGATGTGCTTCTTTGACTTTTGGATGGATTTTGTGTGGATTCCGTGGGGATCTATATTTTTATTGGTCTTTCTTGTGATATGTGGGGATGTTCTTTGGGCGGGCATTCTTTTTAGTGTTAGATGATCATCATCTGGCTGAAGTATCTGAAGGTCCACGTGAAATCATAAATCTCTCAAAACTCAGATTGAAATCTCTAGTTGGTTGCATGTTGATCTTAGATAAAGTAAAGTAACTTAGAAATCTTTGAAATCTCTTACCCAAAGTTACATTCATCTTAGTTCTTCAGTTCTTCACTTCGATTTTTCCCCAGTTCTCTAGATCCAAAGATCCGAAGATTTTTGGGTTGAGATCCACTGGTGACATCTGGTGACATCTGGTGACATCTGGTGACATCTGGTCACCAATTGTGACAGTGCAGCAACTGATTTTATACCATGGTCTTCGAGGCCTCTCGACTCCTGTGTTTTTTTTCTGTGTCTAAAACTAGGGCAAAAAAAACATATGGTTCCATGAATTTTTCTCTGCGGTCCATTTTGGGTTCCCCTAATAATTCTCAGACAAAACTATATTTTGGGGGTATTGGTATCATCTGCCAAAAATCCGTCAACTTCTGATGAATCGCCTTTGCAGATGCCTCCTGCTGAATCAACTGGGGTCAACATCTTCTGCCTATAATCCTCGTTTATCTCCAATTAGGACCTCTACCTTTCGGGGGTTGATCATTTTGATACATCACCATTTGCATCTCGATATTAGTCGTTATAAGCTATATATCCCATGAGATTCCATAAAAATCCAGAATTTCCAGCTGTCAAGTCACAACAGCATCACCAATCCAGCGCTAGAAAACCTCTTTTCCCCCATGACTTAATGTCTAATGTCCCAAGATTAGATCACAAATCCCTCATTTCTGCAAAATGTTTGCAGTTCTTAATCCAGGGACATCCAGGGGATGTCCTGCCCGATGTTCGGCCCAAGTCTCCCATGTCGCAGTTCATCCACCGCCAGCAGACTGCAACTGGCCAACCACCGCGTGGCCAGGTGATGATACGCCGCGCTGCCGTCGCCGGTCCTTTTGGTTCCGAAGAAGAGCCGAGCTTCGCCTGCGAAGTCGTGGACACAGGCGAAGAGACGCTTCAGGGCGCCGCAAATGTGGAGATACCTGCGATGAGATCTCTCCAACAGAAGGGATATTTATTGGGACAAAACACATTAAAAAACAGAAACAGGAGAGCGATTCCGGAGAGATTGGGATAGATTGAGAATATCCGGTTTTGCAGCCTACAAGACTTGGCAATGTTAACATATGTTAACCATGACAACATCTTGACACCGTTCGACGGTGAGGGTCCGGTGATCTGGGGGATAGAGAATCCACTGCAACCACCAGAGATTGGACATGGGTGAAATATGGTGAACTGGGAGATCGCTAAGCAGACCAACCAATATGAAACCTCTATTGTTTGGGCTTCCCCAACATTTGGACTCTTGAACTCTGACCCCTTTTTGTTGCGCTAAAAACGCGTCTCTTTCTGCCTCTGGAAGCACTGGTTGACATGAAAGGCCAGGAAGAAAATGCTGAGCAGCGTCAGGATTTTCAGGTCGATCCAATCCACGCTGATGGCTGAGGCCACATAGCTGGGTTGCTGAAACCAGCCGGATTGGTAAGCACCCCAAGTCATCAAGTGCACGCCCAGCATGAACCAGAATTCCAATCCTGGGGGCTGGGCGTACAACGGCATTTCCCCCCCAAAAAGTGGATAAACTGCTTAGCAAAACAAAAAATATCAACATGATATTTAAATCAGGAACTCATCAGCAAATTCTTAAATCGATCCATGTTGATACTTTCTGATATCATATATTGAACGAAGATTGATGATGGTTGGTGCAAATCCAGGAATCTGAGAATTACATGGGGAATGACGGAAGCTGAGAGTTGAATCATCGATTGGAACGCAGCACTGGAAGGCCCTGAAAGGGCCCAATCTTCTATCCCTTCCATCATGCTCGTAAGGTTAGAGGAAGTCAGGAAACATCTGATTGTCTGAGTGTGACATCCAGAGAATGTAAGACGTTTACATCTATACAGATTATAGATTTAATTATCAAATATCTACTGGACAACTGGATATCCAAACGGTCTTTTTTTTCTTTGGCTAATTGGGGAGATGTTTAACTTTGAATAACCAACTGATCATGAATATCCAATATGATACTTTGGCAAAACAATGCTGATCCCTGCACTCTTACGTAGGCCTCCAATGTGCAGCCACCTTTTGAGCCGGAGTTGCAGAAACACAGCCACCAACCACAGGATAAACATGAAGGACAGATGAATTATCGTATGAATAAAGTGCGGAAACCAATCAATTATGGACATAGTAAACCGTTTTGGATTTATTGGCCATTTCATGAAGGTTCACATCCAACTATGACCCAACTTTGACCTAGCACCCAGAATCTCTACCAACAGGTTTCGGGATCACCCACTAGTCAGAAACACACTCAATTCCTATATGTTGTCACTTTTCTGTACACAGTATCAGCAAAATATATCAAAACACGTCAAACCATTGCACTTTCAACATTGGATGGCTTGTTTAAGGACAAAAATAATCACCAGGTAAGCCAATTGCATTGACCAGCGAACCAATGGAAGACATCTCACCATCTACTCAGGTTAGTAAGCTAGCCGCTTGCAGCCCAGCATTACAGTATGGTCCAACATTTTTTTCGATGCAGCTGTGCAGAAGCTTCACAATACCCCCATCTTATTCTTGTTAACAACAATCTGCAGTCGATTCACTTGAAATTGCCAATAGCAAAATTCAATGATGATAGCAAAAAAGAAACCTCCAGAAACATTAAAGATATCGATATCTGGTGGCTTCTGGGCCCAAAATTAACCTCCACTAAGGTGACCAATTTCTGGACGACTCGAGGAGTTTCCCCACCTGGCACCACAGGCCACAGCATAGGTGCCAATCGCTTCGATCGCAGCCAGACGCTCCTGACATTTGGCGGTTTCAAGGTGGCCCGATTTTCTTTGGTGGTTGATAAAGTCATTATAGAAATGTATAGAATAGCATAGATATATCTACAATAACCCATAGTCATTAACTATGGTTTATGGTTGATATATCTATATACTAATTAACTATGGTCAACCATAGTTAACCATAATTGACCTCGTTGGAAAACAACTTAGCTATCGTTTGGTGACCTGACCTTGCAGGAATGCAAGTTTTTGGGGCAGAAACCTGAGACTTATAGCCTGATTGAAATTGAAATTATTCAACACTCCTTGAGAATCATGAGAATCGATTGGGAATTGCGGTTTCAAATGTAAAAAAACTCTTGAAACACCAAATGATAAAACAAATATATATATAGTGTATATATATATATAGTATATAATATATATATATATGAATCTATTGTTGGTATGGCGTGTGATGTGCTGTTCTTGACAATCTTGGTTTGTGGTGAAATTGCAGGATAGTGGACACAGTATATATTTGTTGTCATTTGTTTTTCGCCGTTCCAACCATCTTCTTCAAACAATGTGTATTGTCATCGTCGCAATCCAGGTACGAGACATGAACACTTCATAGGTCGCGGTCGTGTTCCAGGTTTGTTTCAGTCCAAGAACACACATCCAAGGAACTTAGAATTTCACCTGATTCAAGAAATTGCATCGACAACTTACCCTCTGGTAAACGTTTACATAACTATGGACAAATCACCATGTTTCATGGGAAAACTCACTATAAATGGCCATTTTCAATAGCTATGTTAGTTGACCAGAGGGTATATACAACATTCCACGATCATTCCACGTTCCAACCAGTCTCCATTCGCCGTGCCTCGTGGCTACCAGTTCTCACTGCGCGAGAACGGCCATGCTTCACCTGGGCTCACTGCAACATTCAATGGGAATATTTGGGGGGTATATCAGTATATCCCCTTAATTAGGCCTCAAAAATAGGCCTAAAGTAGGCCTGGTAAAAAACATTTAGTAAAACATGTTTCGAAATTCTGTGAAAACACAGCACAGAACGCAGCAGAAAACGAAATGGCGCCATGGGCCATGGGCACCTTTGAGGCCCCGGGCCACATGGCCAGTCTCTTGTGCGCGCAGGGCTTCGAGGGCCGGGGGCATGACCTGACCGATGTTTAGATTACTTTTAAGAAACCACAAAGCATAACTTATATTAACTTATGACAAAGTATAACATGTATAACTTATGTTAACTTATAACGTATCAATTTGCATGACGGCCAAACTTTCAAGATTGTGTTGTTTAGGTTTGAACCATTCTTCCGTTTAGCTTTTAAACATAGACTCAAAACCCGCCGGTTTTCAGTTGGGGATTCGACGATATTGACCTTTCAAGTCTTTCAAGTATCAAATGATCCCCAATAGAGAAAATTAGTCAAAATAGTTGTAACCAATTATGTTCCCCAAATCATCAATTAACAAGTAAGTCATCTTAAGATAATATACAATTATAATTTCTATATATTTTTTTTTAAATATATATATATATAATATTATATAATATATTAATATACACACTACGAGTATATACACAAAATCCCCCGACAATGTACTTCCCTAACTTCATCCATCTCTATCAAACGACCCACGTCCGTTGTGGCACCGTCTCCAGCGACGGCGCAAAGTCTTCGAACTGCGCCAAGGCCACACGGGCGTAGAAGTTGTGCGCGCTGGCACGCGCCTGGAGCAACAAATGCCGCAGCAGCTAAGCCACTAAAATGGGGGAATAATGTGATGTTTTAGGGATTTTATAGGGGTTTTATAGGGATTTTATGGAATGGATGGGATATGATGGGATTTAATAGAGATCGTGTAGGGAATACTGGTTAATAGTTGTCAGTCATGATTGATACTGGTGATTGATGCCTATTAATGGAGTATAAACAACAATAAATAAAAATATTGTTGGAATAAAACTAATATCTAACCACTAGTGGCTAGCATTGGCTCTTAACCATATTTAACGATCATATAAACCATCGATTATTGCTCAAGAACTTCAAATAGAGGTACCCTTCAGTAATCAAACATGGGAAATCTCCGAAAACAATGGTTTATATAGCTGGTCTAAAAAATATCAGCTAGCACTATGTCTGGATGCTTCAAATGGGTGATTTCCCAGCCAGGGTATCTATTTCTGGGGTGATCCCTGACCCATCACTTGGGTAGCTTGGGGTCTGCCAACTATATAACTGAAGAAACAAACGGTCAAACGGTCAAACGGTGTGTAAACATTGTGGCTGTGCCGCTGTGCGCCATTTGAATGGTGGAGAATGTGGTAACCCCAATGCCACGGAACCTTTTTTTATTGTTGTGTTTACACTGCTGACTATTTTTACATGGACGTTCTCTCGATTTGATGGAACAACAAATTCCATCCTTGTCGCGCCACACCTTGTTTTTTCCTTTGGGCAATAAAGTGCCTATGGTCGAAACAGGGGTAATGGAGTGCAATGCTCAACGGACTCCCCCCAATTTGCTAGCGAATTGCATTGGGCCATGTTCTCACGGCATTTCAAAAGAAAAATATGTTTCACCTTCCAAAAAGCACCAAAAGGGGGCTCAAGGCACTTTGTTCTTCTGAAAATTGTACATGGAGGCCTTTGTCTTTGTCGACAGGCCTTTGCCCTTGTGCTCTCTTTGAAAGGCGTTCCATGGATTCCTAGGTGTGCCCTGCTTTGGGGTCTGCTCAACGCTCACACCTGCAGATCCCGCGGCAAAACTCGAACCGCTGGATGAAGGCTCACCAACTGCTAAGCCCGAGGTGGTAGCGGAGCCGCTGGAAGTAGATTCTCCAGCCATCATTGGAGATTGCCCAGCACGCTGCTGCAAGCCCGATCGTGATGAAATAGAGGTCGACTCACCATGCTGCTGCAAGCCCGACCGTGATGACAAAGAGGTCGACTCACCATGCTGCTGCAAGCCCGACCGTGATGACAAAGAGGTCGACTCACCATGCTGCTGCAAGCCCGACCGTGATGACAAGGAGGTCGATTCGCCATGCTGCTGCAAGCCCGACCGTGATGACAAAGAGGTCGATTCGCCATGCTGCTGCAAGCCCGACTGTGTTGTTATACTCACAGACGTAGAGCTCTGAGTGGACGAAGCCCCTTCAGATCGCTGAAATTTCACCAAAACTTCCTCACCTGAATCCTTTTCCACATTCAGCTGACGGCATCTATCCTCCTCTCTGTGCGAAGGACCATACAATCGCTTCAGGCAGCACTTGGCACCACTAAAAGCAAGCTGCCCCGCATAGATTGCACCCAAGGCCATCAAAATCGCACCACAAGTCCAAATGACTTGAGAGTCAGCGTCACCGTCATCTTCAGGGACGGAATCAGTTCCAGAAAGTAACATGCTTCCAGCCACCAAGGTCATCACAGCAACATTTCGGCTGCCACCTTGCTCATCACCATCACGTCGATCTGGTGGTTGTTGTTGTTGCATCCCAAGGTCTGTCAAAAAGGCTGCAAAGGCTTGTCCTTGAAGAGGTTTGGTTAAGCCATCGGCCACAAGTTCTATTCCTCTGAGATGCAAAAGGCGCCACATGCCACCTGGTGCTCGTCCTTCAAGAGCTTCACGGAGGTACGAGGAGCGTATGCGCAAGTGACGCGTCCTCCATGATGCATTGCTTGTGCCATGCGCCAATCCAATGGCCGCCACATTGTCACCATACAGCACCCTCTCTATGGCATCGCTCCCAACCGGAACACCCATCATCGTCGATAGCATTGCTTCGGCCGAACGACCTGCATTCAAGGCATCACAGTAGGCCACCAACTCGCTCTCCGCAGTGGAATGGGTGACGAAAGGTTGCACGGCTGTTTGCCAGCTGATGATGGCACCGGCAAAGAAAATTGCCATCCCCTGAATGCTCCTTCCACGGGAACCAGTGCCATAGGCGATATCTGAAAAAACCTCCAGAAGCTTGACACTGCGTGCGATCTTCAGCTGATTGCGCTCCCCCCAGATCTCTTTTGGAGCTTCTCTGGGATACCAAAGTCCACCAGGTTTTCCCCGTATGTATGCCATCACGTTCATGCCGATTTCAATGGCTTTCACAGGGTTTTTTGTTGCTAAACGGCAGACAGCTGAAACTCCGACTGAAATGTCAGGTCGTGTTCTTGTGTTCAGCCAAAGTAAGGCCCCAGCTATGGCCTGCGCAGTTTTGATCTGGCTCTGGTCGACTTGTTGTTCTGGTTCTTCATCTCCTTCACACAGCTTGAAGTTCGGGTAGTCGATGGACCTTGTCACGTTCCATCGCTGAAGCATCTCTTGCTCATACCGTTTTTGTGTGAGAAGAAAACCATCATGGCCTGGAGCTGCTTCTATTTCAAAACCACAGTACTTGACCGGCTTGTTCACCTCAGCCCTCTCAACCTCCGAGATAGCCCAGACATCAGCAATGGCTTTGATTGCCATTTCAGCAGCACCATCCTCTGCAGTGATCAGCAGATCATCCATATACACAGACATCATTCCAGACCAAAACTTCTCCCCCGTTTTTCTGTTCACCTCCTCCAAGCGCCAAACGTTATCATCAGGGGTTCGGCTGAAGCTTCCATCAACTTCTTGTCCCTGACGATTCCTCCGCCATGACATCGTTGGAAGGGTTTCGTCTCGATAGAGACACCAGTCTCTAGGGGAACTGGTTAGGCCATAAACAGCCTTCTGGATGATCCACACATCATTGGGACCGGCCAGTCCAAGCTTTCGGAAGACAGTGGGCACCTCCATCGCCGTGATCTTTTTGTCATCACGTTTGGGAGCGTTCAAGAACGCAACTCTGATATCTGTTCCACACACTGACCAGTTTTTTACACCAGCAAGTCGTACTTGAGCTCGGATTTGGTTGCCGTCAGCACCACTGGCATACCGTTCATCGCTGCCAGCTTCTTGGTAGTTTCCACATACTACCGCTCTGGACCTGTAAGCACCTGACCCAGCTTTTCTGGTGTGGACCATCTTCCCAGGCAACAGCTCAATGGGAAGCCCAGCGCTTTTGGCCAAACTCTGCAGCTCAGCTTTTGCCACCTGACGTACTGCCTGCTTCGTATTGACAAGCTGTTCAAATTCAGCCCTGATGGAGTTCTCCCAGTCATCTAAGTGAGACCAGACCTCATTGTTGCTGATGGTCTTCGTCACCAAAAACTCTTGCTCCAAAACTTGTTGGTCTTCTTGAAGCTGTTGATTTTGAGCTTCCTTGAGCTGATTCTCCAACATGAGCTTTAAAGAAATGGCATCAGAAACCACCCCAATCCACAAGGCCTGATCGCCTGACACTGCATCCAAACGTTTCATCTCTTCCGCAACGTAGTTGGCCACGTTGGCATGCAGAGCTCTCAAAGCCGTTACACCACTTTTACATGAGGCCACCGGGCTTGAGCCACCATCCCGGTTGTTAGGCGCCTCCTCCATCTCCCCTCCTCCAAGCTCTTCGGCATCAGATTGTAGGGTAGGCGTTTCCGCCTGTGATGCGGCTGATGGCGTTTCGGCCTGTGACTCACCGATGTTTGATTTGAAACGTTTGACATAGTTCCCAAGGTCCAGCTGGCTTCACTTTCAACTGCATCCACGTCAAACATGTGTTGAAGATGCTGTGGCACTCCAAAAACATCATGTTGTGGACCAAAAACGTTTTCAGACCCCTTTACCTCCCCCTCGATGTTCCACATCGATCTGATGGCTGGAACTGCCGTTTTTGTTCTCAAGCGCCTGGTTGGCACACCATCCATCACAGAAGGAGCAGGGCGAAGTCGTTCAGGAAGAAAAATTGCTGGCTCCGCAGGTTCAGCTGGCATCGCTGGAGGATGAACCGGTTCAACCACATCATCCGTAAAAAAGAACCGACCAGTTGCCACGGACTTCACATAGTAGTTGGTTGTTGTGAGGCTGCTGCATTTGTCGGGGCCCATGACAATGACTTCTTCTCTGGTGTCACGCCAGGGATGGTACCGATCTTGCCATGACTTCTTGAGGGCAAAGGCTCTGGTGCCAAATTTCAAAAGTGGAGCAGCCGGCCATCCAATTCCTTGAAGCTGACTTCGAAGTCGTCTTTCGCCAACATGGCGCAAAGCCAATGGCCAGTGGTTCAAAGGACACAAGTTTGCACTGATGAGAGTGCGCACAGCTCGCTTCACCGCACCCACCTCAGCTTCCACTCGTCCATTGGTCTTGTAGGAGCTTCCAGTTGTGAGGGTAGTGATCACTCCTCGATCCAGCGTCCATTTGCGAACCACTGCTGATGTCAGTTCTCTGGCCCTGTCACAGTGAATTCGAAGTAGAGGAAGACCTAGATGGCGCAATCTGGCATGTATTCTTGCCAGTGCTGGCAAAACATCTTTCACTGAGCGTGACTGGACAACCTCGGTGAAAGTCAAGTTCTTCACATGAACATTCTGAGCGTCTTCCACCAATCGTTGCCAGACATCAAATGCAGTCCTCATTGCTTCTTGAGCGGGTCCATCTGCATGTTGTTGAGGTTGTGGTTGCTCTTGCAAAGGATCCAGAGGGTCAGCAAGGCCTTCAGCACTCTCAGGGCTGGGTGGCAGATCTCCCCCGTCATCCATCACAACTTCATCATCATCTTGAACACCATCATGTTGAGCTGCATCGTCCCCTCCGTATAAATCCATCGACGGCAGAGGATTTGCAGCAAGACCACCATGTTGTGCTGAATGCCCCTCTCCGTGTAAGTCCATCGACGGCAGAGGTGCTCCAGCTTGATCATCCCCTCCGCATAAGTCCATCGACGGCAGAGGATGATCGTGGTCTTCTTTTGAAACTTCAGGGGGATCAACAAGAGGACGTCCATCACCTGTTACTGGAAAAGTGTAACAAGCCACCATGATGTACCGACACCGATCTGTGTCTTGATCTCGTCCTTCTGTGAGCTTCCCGGACAAGTCAATTGACAAGGTGAAGGCATCGGGATGTGTCACCCTTCGGTGTGGACGAGATCGCCCTTGTGCACGAACACAGTGCATGCAGTCGCGTCGTGCTGGTAGATGATCATGAAGGAAGTGCTGCTTCCATGCCTCAAGAGCCACTTGGTTTAGAGGCTTGAGAGTTGGTCGTTGAGCTTGAGCTTGATGACCTTCACCTTCAAGACGTTGCACATGTCGGTTCAAGGCCTCCACAATCGCCTCTTTCAGCCCTGGAGCCCATGCAGACCATGTTTTGGATTCTTGAATCCTCTGAGGCAACGTCATAGCTCTGAAGGCTTCTGAGGTTTGAACTTCATCATCAGGTTCTCCTCGAAGGCCATCAAGTTGGAACAATTCCTCCATGTTGGTTGCCACAGTGGTCGGCTTACGCTTCTTGTGGCCCATTGGGTGCTGGTCCATATGGATGAGGGAGATGCCGTACTTGGCTGCAAAGTCATGCCATTCCTGAGTCCTAAAAAAGGAAAAGTAGCCATTCTCGTGAACATCTTGAGGACTACGATACCTTGCAGGATCTTCAGGTTGCTCCAGCAGAAGTTGAGTTGGGATTGCATCCAGCTCCCTGACCTCCTCCGCCACAATGTACAGAGCCAAGTACCGAAACATCAGTGTGACATCCCCAATCACCAAATTGTGGTCAGCAACCGTCAAATTTGGAAGGCCATAGGGGTACTCATCATCACGTACAACTCCAGGACCACCATCATTCTGATACCTTAAGGCACTGATGGTTCGGCAAGGTGGCCCACCGATGATGGCCTTCACGTTGCCCGAAGCACAAATTGAGAGCAGGTAGGCAAAGACGTTCTTGTCCAAAAGGCTGGCTGGAACTGCGCTATTGGTGTCAACGCACAGCACCTCCGTGGTCTTTGTAGAACACTTCTGCTCCCAAAAACGCTGATCAGGGCCGGAGAAGATGTGTAAGATCACATTCTTGGCACGCTGAACCCTCCTCCTTTTGCTTCGATTCCAAGGCAGTCTGGCCCCAAAGTCCATGGCCTTCAGCTGCTCTAAGTATGGAATCAGGCCCATCATCACCTCATCAGGCAAATTCGGGAACATTTCCCGCATCTTCAGCGTCACGGCCATCTCCATTGTCAGCCTGCTTTTGTCCACCATGTTCGCATCCATCATCATCGTCTTGACAATGGCCAGCTTTCTGCCTTGATGGATTTGGAAGTGCTCCAGCCAGTCCAACATCTTTCTGCCCTCTGCATTTGACACCATTGGGCAACCATTGCGCACTTCCACTGGTATTTCACGATTTTCATCATCTCGCAATCTGCAGACATCACCACTCCATTCCAAGGTGAAGTCCAAATCAGCCAATCCTCCCATGGGGACAATACAAGCAGTTGTGCGACCAGGTTCGCTCAGAAGGATCTTGGTTCCACGTTTCAAGCGGAACATCTCAGTGCTGCCATCCGCTAGCTGAACTGTTGTACGCTCAGCTTTCGTCCACTCATCATCATCCACTGCAGGCCTTAGACCATGTGTTGCGCCGCTGTCCAGCAAGATGAAATCGTTCTCCACATTCTCCCACCCAGCCAGCTGCATCACTTTCAAACGTGGATTTGTTGGAGGGACCCTGAGAGTTTTCAGAAGCTGTGTCGCCTCATACAGAAGCTCCGCTGTTTTGGAACCACCTCCATCGCTCCCCCCACTTCGCTCTCCATCTTTTGCCCCATTGGTAGCTGAGCTTGTCACTTCCGGAGCCACCGCAGCAGTGCCACCATCTTGAACAGAAGATTCATCAGCATTTTTCGCCATCTTGACTGCCGCTGCCCCAGCTTTTCCTCCCATGGACAAAGATGAAGATGTTGAAGAAGACTGCGCTGTGGAAGAGGTCGCATTTGAAGTTGAACCACGTCCTCCCCCTGGGCCGTCACGCGGCTCACCAGTCTTCTTGCTGGCCGATTTCACAGTGCAGTCGGCCTTCCGATGCTCTTTGCTTCCACAACTCCAGCATCGACTGGCTTTGTCTTCGATGCCCTCCCAGCTATGAGACCACTTGCATGCTTTGCCTGCTCTGCAACCAACATCAGACGCAAAGAACTTGCAAGGTTTGTCAGCCGTTGCATTCTGCCTCATCTTGGTGTCAGCTGGAGAGGTAGTTGTAGGAGTTTTCGCATCACCTTGAAGCTGCTTCAGTTTCAAGGGTGTTTGAGGAGAAGTAGCTGTTGAGGTTGACATCAGGCATAGTGTCTCCGCCTCCGCCAACAAACGCTGGCTGAACGCCCACAAGCTGGCATGCTCGGGCTTCTCATCAAGCTGCAACTGCATCCTGCTCTGAGACAACCTGAACGCAGCCTGTTGATCGAGACCAGCTATCTTTTGAAGTGGGGTATCCAATGCTTTGACCAACAGCACACCATCAGGCAAAACCGCCTGGACTTCCTGAGCACGTCCATAGTGCCTGCGCCAATTGCGCAATGCCCCAGCCACCTCCTGAATCGTTGTCAGCTTCGGCATCGAGGTGAGCTGTTGAAGTAAAATTTGCTTTTCACCTGCACCACCTGGCTGAAATCGCACCAGCAACTTGTACAAAATCGCAGTTGAGCTCAATGCCCGATCAGTGACCAACGTTTGCTGCTCAGCCAGCGGGATTGCCTTCAAGAGCATCTGAATCCCCCGCTGCTCAGTCCGCTGAAACTTGTGCTCACAGAGATCTGCCGGCAGTCTAGGGTTGATCTGTATGCGCTGCAAAGGTGTGCTTTGCTTCCACTGCTCGTAGTAGCACTTGGCCTCGCGTAGTGTTGACTCCCACCACCAATCAGCAACACCTGACAGATCCTTCATGACTGGCGTTGAAAGGTGAAGCCAGTCCCCAAACTGCAAAGGACTTGATGACTCCGGCAAGTCAGGCAGCTCCAGTTTGCTCATTGAGCCACCTTCTGTCCAAGGACCGTAGACTCGATCCTGTCCTGCTCCGACTCCACCACCCCCCAAACCATGCCGAGGATGGTCGTTGAAGCTGCCAGGACCTTTATCATGTAGACCCCATGACTCACGCTGCAAAAAGCCAGCCCGATCGTCGCCATAAACTCCGTCAGTTGTTGCAAAGGCCCGATCGTGATGAGGTACTTCAGGTCCAGGACATTCTTTTCGATGCTCTGTGCTAACTGCGCAAGCCCGAGCTTGTAGACGAGGATCACCACTTCCGCCAAGCGATTGACCTGGGCATACAGGACCTCCCATGCTCAAAGCGCTAGTCCGATCTTGTTGCGCTCCTTCTCCACTGCCGCCCAGCAAATGACCTTGGCCTTCACCCTGACGCATGCTAGAAGTGCCAGCCCGAGCTTGTTGCGCTGGTTCACCACATCCGCCCAGTGCAGCCCGAGCTTGAAGTGCATGTGCTCCACTTCCGCCCAGCGCCCAAGGATCATGCTGAAAATTGCCCGGACGAGCAACGGCAGTGGCAGGACCCGGAAAACTGGATTGCAACTTACCATCACTATTGGGATTCCAGTATGAAGACTGTTGCACAACAGGTGGAACTGCTACACGGTCTAAGGCAACCTTGAGTGATCTCACTTCACGTTCTAACCACATTTGTTTGGCCTCCCGCGCAGAGAGAATTTCATCCCTTTCATCCACCGGCCGCCAATTGGTGTCCCCATTCTTGGCTTTGGGCTTGGACTCACAAGTGTCATACAACTCCAAAGCATCATCTTGAATCCCACTGACAAAACTGAATTGTTGAAGTTGATCATGCCCCACATGCTTTGCATCTTCCAAAAAAGGCAAGGGTGGAACTGGTGGATCTTCAGGAACTTCCGGAGGGGGACCATCAGGAACACGGGTACCATTTGGCGTGTATTTGGATGGATCCCTTCTCCCACCTTTCTCAGGACTGATTGCTGTTTCCCGTACACGTGCTCTAGGGGTTCTACTCCCAGATCTTCCTTGGCGATCCTTTTGGGTCTTCCCATCAGTACCATTGGAATGACCAGAGGCAGTGTCACCAAGTTGAGACCAAGGAGAAGAGCTAACACCTGAGTCGGCCTTAGCAGCTGACTGTTCAAGCAAACGCCTGAGATTCGCCACTTCCTCGAGCAGCACCGAATTCTGTTTCCGTAACAGATCCACTATCTCACCTTCTAACGCCCTTTGCAGACTGTCCCCTGACTTGACACCATCCTCTTTGGGGTTTCCAACGGAGCCCATAGTTTTTTCTCCCGACTCACCAGGCATCACACCCTCAGATTTCAGCTGTTGCTGCACTGTAGGCATTCGTGGTTCAACATCCGGCACACCAGCCATGCTGCTGCCACGGCCCTTCCCAGTAACACCAAACTGCATTGAAGGTTGCGACCCCATACCAGAACCAGAAGTACTATTTTGAATAGGCTTTTCATCCACCCCATCTCCAGTCGGCAAGTCAAGAGGCCGATTTGCAGCCAGAAGACACTCCGTCTGCGCTCTGTCGGAGTACCAAGGATTCCCCGCCCCATTCCACACCGCAGGAACTGACTGGGACCTCTCCATGGGATCCTAGGCCCTTAGCAGGTTAGCTTTGGGCTCATAACCCTTGTCGCGCCACACCTTGTTTTTTCCTTTGGGCAATAAAGTGCCTATGGTCGAAACAGGGGTAATGGAGTGCAATGCTCAACGGACCATCAAATTCCATTGCTATGGATCAAATATGATCCGCATCATACTTCCTAAGAAGGTATTTGGCCACCTTTTGTTTATATCCCAAGCATGGCCTCAGAAGGTATTTAGATCCACAGGGCATAGATCCACTTCCTGCTTTGGCATCCAATGCTGGAAACCCTGACGGTGGGATCCACATATTTTCCATCATCCGGTTGGAGAGATGGAAAATCCTCCCATGCAATAAGCTGTGATAAGGTACATATACACAACAATAAAGCACAAATTGGATATATATATATAATCTGGTTGGTGGTATAGCTACCCCTGTGAAAAATATGAAAGTCAGTTGGGGTTATGACATTCCCGATATATGGAAAGTCATAAAAGTCATGTTCCAAACCACCAACCAGTAACCTATTGCTGTGGATCACAGATATGGAAAACATGCGGCCACTTTGAGCCAAGAAGTGATCAGCCACTGGGTAACATACCCGCCTCTCGTCGCGCAACTTGTGACCTCCAATTACACTTTTCAACAACAGAGAACTATCTAGAAACGACCCTCTAGTAATCTGGTTTATTGGTGTTCAATAGGAGTTAATGGTGATTTAAGATTATGTACCCTCTGGTAATCAACATGGCAATGGACACTCTTTAAGTTCGATGAATTTCCCATTAAAACTCCATCTATAGGGGATTTCCCATTGCCATGTGGATGGATTCATGCCAGCACAATGGGGATTGAACGTGGAGTAAATCCCCAAGTGACCAAGTGGCGCAGGATTTAAGAACTGTCAAAAGTGAAAACTGTTGAATCATCATCAGACTGTGTGTAAATTAGTGTTGGTTATCTTCCCCAATTTCTATTGCTTGTCTATCTCTGCTCTAAAAGGATCAAATCACCATGTTTTTGGAATGCGTTCTGACTTGGTTGCATTTACCATATGTTACTATGCAGATACAGGCATTATTTGTCCTCTCGGAACTATCCCCACTCTTGATTTTCTATCCTAGACCGCCTAGACCATTTTTTTTGCTCTTTTTCTATGGGATATAGTTTGTCTATGACTCACCTATTTAACCGAATCATAATCATCTTACCATCTGGTTATTTAACATAGCCATGGAAAATCACCATTTTTAATTTCCCATGGCTATTTTAAATAACCAGAGGGTAAATCACCATGAAATCCCCAAAAAAACTGCTTCAACCCCCCAGCCAAATCGTGTCCCGACCTCAGAGGGTGCGCGGTTGTCCAACAAGACGCTCCGTGCAGCCGCAGCCAATTCCTGGCGGATGGCGATGCCAAGTGCCGACGTCAACATATGCTGAACCTCTGGTAATCAAACATGGTAATGGAAAACCATGGAAAACCATAGTTTATTGGTTTTATTGGGATTCAGAGGGTTTACAAAATTGGATTCCCTCCCCCCCTCCTCTCCCTCCGCTCCCCCCTCTGGCCTAGCTTTTCTGCATGTTCGTTTCGTCTACATCTTTCCTTACGTTGTGCTGGGCTCAACTCTGCTTACGTCTTGCTCAACACCGGCTTGGTTTTGCACATCTTGCTGTCATTTCGATGGTTTGTTCCGTCTTTTTTGTTGTGTTTGCCATCCGTTTGCTCCATCGCTTCTTATATCCAATACTTGTTCCACTTGCTTTTGTGCCGAATTGTTTTACTCGTGTAACCTTTCTATATATGGCCTTTTCCCAAACCCTGGTTTACACACATGTTTTGGTTTAAATTTAACCGTGGTTTGAACAAAAACAATGTTTTGGCGTCAAAGCTGTCTTTTACACAAAGTGCTGTTTTACACACAAACCGTGTTATACACAAAAGCAATGTTTTACACAAAAACAATGTTCTTGCTGGGCCTGTGCAAGCGCTGTTTGTGGCTTGCAGGATAGTTCTTTCCATGATGCCGGCGGAACACGCCGAAGGCGTTTTTTTTATAATGGGATTCAATGGTGATTTAAGATGATTTACTCTCTGGTAATCAAACACAGCATGGAAAATAAGGTATATTTATCGGTGATTTGTGCAATTTAGCTGCCCATCTATGGGGGTTTCCAAGCTGTATTTGATTCCCGGATGGTGTCTAGCTCTGCCCCAAACTTTAGGGGATTTACCACATCTTGTATATGGTAATTTAATGGGGAACACAATGATTTTGATCATCAGATTTGAATGCACCTTATTTTCAGACAAACCCAAACTTGGATGGAAATTACCCCCAACAGACCTTAAACCACCGTTAAATCACCATTAAATCAACAATTTTCGATGATTAAAATCATGGTTCACCTTCCTGTGAACGTGTACACAGATGTCGAAAATCCACCATAAATCTAGAATCTAGATCATTTTCGAAGGGTTTCCCCATGGGTTTTCCATTTTATTCTATCTTTACCCTAGGGTTTCCCATTAAATCCCGTGAAATCCCACATAATCCACATGGATTCCTATGATTTTTCCCTAAATAGCCTACTAAATCATCATTAAACACGGTTAAACGCCATTGAATCACCATTGAATCATCATTAAATCACCACTTTAGCCACCATTAAACCACCATGAAATCACCGGTTCTTGCCTCCTTCTCAGCTTGGAAGGATTGATCCGACCACGCCGAGGCAATGACCGCGCCTGAAACGGTAAAAATGGTGCTTTAATGTTTAAGTATGGTTAAGTAAACCTGTTTTTTTTCTATATGGCAGTGTGTCAAAACCTTGTACCCCTGTAGTTCACATCAAAATAGCTGGTAAATGGATGTTCATCCCATTAAAAATGGTATTAATAGGTATTGATCCATACCCATATTTCTATATAGATGACTTTATTGATGTCGATTTTAAACATTAAACTAATTGTTGGTTGAAAAAAGTGCCCCAGTGCTGATTTCACGGTGGCTTAATGGGGGTTTAGTCATATGGTTGGGATATAGTAAGGGTTCAAACTTAACGTCAAACAACATAGAAATTAGAAATTGATGCAAGAGGCGAGTTTCTTATGAAAGTATCAAAACTGTGATATCCACCATTTTATCACTGGTCTGGCTGAATATATTCACTTACAAAACTGAACAGTTCGATCACTTCGGGGTGTGCGCCCTCTAAAAAAAACCAGAGTCATCCCATTGACATATGATAACCAACCATAGATGGCCATATCAACAAACCATGGTTATTACCCTCTGGTAAACGAACATAACTATGGAAAATCACCATGTTTAATGGGAAAACTCACTATAAATGGCCATTTTCAATAGCTATGTTAAATTACCAGAGGGTATCATATAGTTACCCCTACTTAATCCCATTGAACGCCCCAATTCTACCCTGACGGATCCCATCACTCTATCGTCCTCTGAAAAACACCTCCATCTGTTAATCATGATCCCTAACTAAGTAGGATAATAAACGATAATAAACATCATATGGAATATCATGGAATATATAATTATGTATGATTATATATGATTAACCATAGATAATATCACTGTTTGCTCAATACTCTGGGCATATTGCTTCGCTATTCCCCCATTAGCGATAAAACTGGCCTGCAGCATCGAAACAGGCGGCCTCGACCTGGCGTCTTGGCAGCCGTGGATCTGTTTTTTTCCCATGGATTTTGGATGATTCATGGATTATATGACTAAACAAAATCCATGGAAAAATATGATCCAATATCATAAACAATTTGACTTTTGGGTGATATTGTTTATGACTGTTGATATCTTTTGGCGGATTTGCTTGTGACTTTCGATGCCTTTTTAGATAATTTTCCGAACAATAGATGATGTTTAGACGACCTCTCACTCTGAAAATCCCAGTGACTCAGTTCACGAATCGGGTGTTCTTCAGTGAAACTGTGGTCATTGTTGGGATTCTCAGTTTGCAAAAAACATCAATCAATAGGAAATTTACTCATGTTCCACCTATCTCGCATATCCAACCAAACTACTGAATAGACCTGTTGCTTGTATAAAATATACACACATGATTGTTGGTTCAAATTGACTAGCATCTCATACTTGGATGATTTGGAGCGTTTACATTGTCCTTGTTGCTGCTTATACTGCCAATTTCAAATGTTTGTTTGCCTATGTATACACACATCATGCAATATATAGTATGTAGTGAACTGTGTGCAGTGTATAGTGTACAGTGTACAGTGACAGTGTAGAGTGTATTGTGTATACGGTGTAGTGCGCGGTGTGTAGTATGTTCTACACAAATATAGTGCAAAGATGCGTATATATAGTAGTAGTAGTAGTAGTAGTAGTAGTAGTAGTAGCAGCAGTAGTAGTAGTAGTAGCAGTAGTAATAGTAATAGTAATAGTAATAGTAGCAGCAGCATTAGTAGTAATAGTAGTAATAGTAGTAGTAGCAGTAGCAGCAGCAGCAGCAGTAGAGTATATGGTATCTTAAAGACTACATTCCATTAACATATTATATATGTCGTAATCCTATCATTCAGAGATACTACAGCTGTCATCTATGATCATCAATCAGTACAAGGATTTACATAGCATATATTTATATGTAACATGCGTATATCGTATTGCCTTAATATATATATATATTGCGAACTGTAAGATCTCATAATTATCCTAACTATTCTACAGTCACATTAGAAAGATAGTCGCTATATCAAGTTAAAATATAGTAATCCACTAAGCTTACTAACCATCATTCCAGCGAGGTCGCAGTGAGGATGTTCTATCATTTAAACCGTTTGCCCTAATGTAATGATATATAATAAATATAGTACAAGATCTATATATTTACCCCTATATAAATAATGATAATAATGATATATATATATAATATGATATTCCATACTGTTAGATCTGGAATGGAATTAACAATTAATACCATAATAATATCATGTTTCTCATATATGGAGGTTTCTTAATAAATGGGGGTACCCCCAAATCATTCAGTTTTGGGAGCATTGTCCATTATAAACCATCCATTTTGGGATACCCACATTTATGGAAACCCTCATATATATATACCACGATACAAGGGAATGGAATATTACATCCCCACTATACGATTCATTATATATATCCCCATTATGATATCATTATACCCATTATATCCCATTATTTATCATACTATCCATTATATCCCATTTATGAATTATCATACTTATATTTATCCCATTATATCCCATTGATCTATCGTGGATAGTGGATATATACCGTTATGTTATATTTGAATCCATTATATACATGATAAATTATTCCATTCTATGAATATATAATTCCCATTATGATCCCATTATTCATGATATCTATATCCCATTAAATCCCATTTATGACCCCCGGGTCGGGGAGCCGCACGGCAGGTCTCACCGGGGAAGCCACCATCTGTTTCCCACCTCCGCAACAAATGGGCCCTCATGGGCCGTGCAAATGAGAGGGAACGATGTTCTAAACGACATGTTTTGTGAATTTATGGAATTAATTGGGGATTTCATTGGATTTAATCTTGTTTAATGCTGCTGGAATGGGTTTTAATGGGATTTAAGGGATATTAAAGGGAATTTAATGGTGTTGAATGGTGTTGTTAAAAGGGATTGAAGATAGTTCGCTCTCTTTTAAACTAACATAGTTATGAAAAAACACCATGTCGAATAGGAAAATCAACGAACTAAATGGTCACTAGTTCAATAGCTATGTGAAATTTAATGATTATCATTTGGCTGATACATGGTCAATATGTTGGGAACTATGATATATATATAATCAATATGTAAATAATATAAAATAATTGCAAATAAATTGGGGAAACTATACCATAAATTTACGAACATGAAAATCAACCTCATGATTGATATGGTGGCATGGGAAAATTATGGCTAATACTATGTTCAAAGAACATGGGATGGAAAGTGATTTGGCTGTTACCATGGCGATGAATCTGATGATAGAATCATGGGTTCAAAACCCTGGCACCCTGGTGAACCCCAGAATAGCTGGTACATGGAGGTTCATCCCCAAAAAATATTGTATTTTGATGTATTATGTGCAGGATTTTGACCCATTTCCAGATGACAAATCTTTAGTCTATGACGGCATGATCAAGCGACCGTTGCAGCCAAAGGAGCTGCAAAGATTGTGAGTTTGAACCAGTCATTTGATGGCCAGTAGTGGCCATGGGCAGTGTGATGAATAGTTACGCAGTAATATTTTTCATACATTGTTTGAGAAAAGAAACAAGAGCAACCAACAAACCCGAATGCAGTCACGCAAACACACTTTTAAGAAACAAACTGTTCAACAGTCTTGTATATTCTTCCCCTGTTACCGTACAAGTGTAGACTCGACTGTGAAAGTAAAACGAGAACCCTTCGCTATGCGTTCCCGAATAATTCTGTCAGATTGTCCGTGGGATGGGACTCCAAATTTTGAGACAAACCCAAATGAAGTTCCAACTTTGGAAACGCAAAGACTTGCTCGGGTATGTTCCCACTAAGATCGTCTTGTTGAGAGTAGTGAAACACTTGTGTTTTTGAGTTTTTTTTGCAGTACCTCTGCCATACTGGAATTACACACTTGGATAGAAGTGAATGGCGAGCTTGTAAAAAAAACAACGTAGAGCTCTAATATTTCATGAATTCAGCATGTTCAGGGCCCAGCCCCTAAACCTTCCCAGAAGCTTCCAGCTGTCGCCTGCTGTGGGCCGACATGCACGAAACTGGGCTGTGGCGGCGGTACTGGGAGATGGCCATGTTTTTCTTGAAGTGGGTACAGGTCAAACCCTACAGTAAGATATGTGTCTAGGTAAAAAAAAAACTGACCTCGGGGACCACAGAGTTTGGTCATCCTTAGTGGATAGTCACCCCAAAAATCACCCAGTTTTGACGTACACCGGGGCACGCCGGTTTTGATTGAAGAGAACACGGGATGCTCATGTGGTCCCCAACCATTCCTGGGTTTAGGAATTTGTTTGGTTAACAAACACTGAGTAGTATATAAGCGGGGTGCACGCAAGTATATAGTAAAAACAAGTAAAGAATGAGCTTGTGAAACAACAAAACTGAGTAGTATTGACCACCATAAATGGAATGTTGGGCAGCATCTATTGAAAGACTTGGGAAGTCAATGTCATTTATATTATCAATCAAAATAATTATGGTTTTAAAACCCAACACATAGGGGACACAATGGGGACAGAAGCAACAAACAAGTGGAATACATGATATATTGTGGCTAACGCTACGAACAACAACATTGGAATAGCCATCCACCCCTAAGTGCTGCAACCCGTACACAAACTTGTCATGTGAAAAACCAGTGAACAAAAGTAAAGTGCTCCATATCCAAAGTCGGTTGCCTCAGAATTTCCCACCCAAAATCCGTCGATCAGATAACGAAATCCATCGCCCATCTAAGATTGTTTAAAAACCTTATGCTCATTTCATGGTTAACTATGGCATACTATGGCCAACTCTCCATAAATCAACACACATGCTTAGTTCAAGGGTAGGTAGGAAACTGCTTTTCAAACCACAACTAATCGTCTAAAACGACAAAACTCCCATGAACCTCCACAAAATCCAATCACTTCTCCTTAAATTCCCTATCAAATCAGAAACCCCTAAATCAGTTCCCCAAAATGCCCATGGAAATCCTCACTAAAGTGGGTAAAACAATGCCATAAACCACCCATGACTGGGAATAGTCAAAGGAAGTTGGGAAGCAATCTTCCGAGTTACGAATGACTTTTGTGCCAGTGACGACTATTCCATGAATGATATTATACGTGAAATCGATAATAATAGCACTGAATCACAAGAGAAAACTGACACGGTTGTTATGTATATAAGACTTTCTCTTCACTAATACAAGCTTTCTGGCAACTTCCGCCCCGCCTCATGCGGGTACTACTGGTAACCATACCATCTGTATTTATGGTGACTGGGGGATGGTTACTGATTCCGTTGAGGATCTAAAACTTACGGAATGGGATAGTGCCCTGTACCATGATTTAAAATTTGATGGCCCCAGTGGTGTGACATAATTTTATTTCAAAACGCGTGATTCTGCACGAGGGTTCCCATACTTAGGACGTTTCAATTTCCAACCCAGGATGTTTATACCTACTAATATAACATATACATTTTGCGGATCAGCAGTGCAGTAGTAGCAACAAATGTTGTATAGTCAATTGCGTAGTATATGACCCCACATCCCACATAGATGACTATTGAATGGGTGGTTAACCTCCAAATTATGATACAAATAGATATGCAGTCAGCACTGGCGCTAGTAGTGGTGCCCCAAAGGTCAATTTGTATTTGGATTTGGGCAACTTAGGGTACGAGTCAATGCGGATGGTACGTGGTGGATCATCAAGTGCTAAGTATGTTATATCCCTGGTTATATGTGGGATAAGTCTGGGCAATCCACTGACAATGGTTTTAACATAGTAACTAGTAACTGGGATGATCCACCAAGTATGCATGTGGCAAGCAACGACCACAAAAAAAACAACTGTCACAGCTTGCAATCTACTCGCCATTTTTTTGGACTCGAATTTCGGACCTGATCTCTCTCTCTGACCTTGTGCGATTGCTTCTTACAATCGCTAAGTCGCAGTCGCTAATCGCTAAGTTGAATTTTCCAATGATGAGTGCGGCCTTACCGGGTCCAGTCCCGGTTGCTTACACAACCGGTGGTGAAATGACATGAAATGAAATGAGATGATATAAGAATGTTGAACTTAGAAAATCGAAACTGAAACTGCAACTTGGCAACACCCCAGATCCCACAAAGGCCAATCACATTGGCTAAGCAAAGCAAAACCTCACGCTTTGCCAATCGAGCTGGCGACACTGCTGTGAACTTCGCGGGCCACATGTGACATAAAACCAAAATCACGGCTGTATAAAGAAACCAAATTCAGAATTCAGTTTGATTATGTTTTGTTTTTTTTGTGAACAAGGGAATCAGAAACATGTTTTTGAAATAGCATCACACATCCCAGAACAACATAGATAAAATTACATACAACCTTGAGCATTGCAGTGAAAGGGCCCTTAGAATTCCCGGACTCAGACTCAGTCAGTGGTTCCCACTAATAGATATCTAAGTTGTCATTCACGTTCACGACCCCTTGCAAGAAGCGGGGGCAGCATTCTCACCAAAAAAGGAGATGCCGGTACCTTTAGGCACTGGAGTGAACTTGATCGGCCGCTCCTGTGGCAGTGTCACGACATTTCCATTATGCGGATATCATATAATATAATATATCAGATACTACAAATAAATTGGGAAATAAAATATAATACATAATGTATAATATAATCTTGCTTGATATAATATAATGATATATAATGTAATACAGCAAAATATAATATGGTATCAAATCATATAATATAAAAGATGGGTGTTACATATGTTTGGTATTAAAACATATTATGTTATGTTTTGTTTTATGCTTTATTAAGTATAGATTTTTAAATATTGTATTATATTCATTTGTATTGTTTTATGTATTGTTATGGATGTCTTGTCTTATCTTATCTTATCTTAACTTATCTTACGTATTTTAAAAGATATTAAATTATATTAAGTATGATTTTTGAATATTACTATTCAACATATTATATACTATACAAAGTTTAAATATCTAATATTATATTTTATGATATTATATTATGTTATATTTTATTTTAATATTGCACAAATCTTCTTTTTTATATTATATTAAATTATATTATATTATATTAAAATATATTATATTATATTAGTTGTTATTATATTATATTATAATATTGTTTTATTTTATATTATATTATATTACATTATTTTATGAAAATTGTATTGTCTTTTTTTATATAATATCAAATCACAAATTGATTATTGTATTATTTTATATTGTAGTTATATGTTTTAATTTTTTTATTGTATTCAAATAAGTTTTCTTTATTGTATTATCTTTTATATAAGATTATATGTGTATTATATTGTATACAATTACTTTCTAACATTGTATGAGATTTTCTATATTACTTATTATTCTATATTTCCTCATTTGAAAAAATAATGTATAATCAGTAAAATATTCATTCTACCATATCATATTATATCACATTAAATCCTATTATCATATTATATCATATTATATTATCTTTCTTAACATATTGTAATTGTTTAACTGCAAGCTTCCCCCAACCAATGGAAAAACGACCCTTCAAGAGATGTCAGAGTCAAGACGAATTCAAAAAATGTCAAATGAGAAGGGCTGCGGAGAAGAGGAAATACGAGATAGGGAAAACAATCTCAAGAGAAAAAGTGCGAATAGCAAGGCTATTAGAGATGTCCCGAGTTGTTATGAGAGCGACACTTTGACATTCTATGTGTTAGTTTCTTATCTCCCAGTAGCAATAGCCTTTAGGCATACACAATTACACAATGTTTGAAACTTCCACTTCCACCACCCCCATTTAGTTTGTTATTTGTTTGTTATTTGTCACTGTTCTGTCCAGCATCCTGTACATGATCCGTCCTCAGTCCTCATCCTTCTTCCGTTTCTTCCCTGACTCCTCAACCTCTGCCGCCAATGCTTTTGCTTTTTTTGCGGGGCACTTGGGCAACGGAGAAGTTTTGTCTTTTCCTGATTTTCCTGTGGCTCTGACTTTTGGCGACGCTGCTACTGCCGGCTTAGACTTAGACTTAGACATGCTCTTAGCCGCAGTGGATTTGGCTGCTGCTGCCTTTGCCTTTGCCTTTTGCTTTGGTGCGGATTTTGGTCCCCTGCCCCTGCCGCGTCCCTTGCCCCTACCACGGCCAGGAGGATCATCACTGCTTCCGCTGCTGCTGCTGCTGTCCTTGCTGCTGTTCTCATTCTCATCCTTGTCATCATTTTTGTCAGTGGCCTTGTTTGGGCTGCTGGTCCCGGTATCATTTGCTGCTGCCGCCGCTGCTGGTGCTGCTGTGGACTCTGACTCTGCTGCCACGGTATGCATTGTTTGTTCTTGGTCTCGCTGCACATTGTTGCTGTCATGTTTTTTGGGCTCGGGCCGGCATGCTGGCGAAGTTTGCATCATCATCACTGCAATCTGCTGCTGTGGCTTCAGCATGTGGTGGCTGGTTGGCCTGTTTTGGCTCAGCATCTTTTTGTTCTTCCTCTTGGCTGGACATAATATCAATCACATCATTGTTGCAAAATGCAACTGTGTTGATAAGGGAACGGCTGTCCAGCGATTCTTCTGTTTTGACTTTCTGCTGCGGTGGAGCGGTGTTGGCATTGGTCGTCTCAGCTGGCAGAGAGGCATTGACAGTGGCAGAGTTTGTCTCTGGTGACTCTGTCTGTGCTTTGTCTGGTGAGCTGGTCTTCTCTGACTCTGGCTGTGCTTTGTCTGCGTCTGCTGCTGCATTCGCTGCTGGTTCAGTCAGTAGTGTTTGCTGCTGTGCTTTGTCTGAGCTTGCTGGCTCAGTCGTACTCGGTGACGTCTTTGTTGTTGGCTGGTCTCTGTCTGCTGAGCTGGCTAAGCCTGTCTTCACTGACTCTGGCTGTGCTTTGTCTGCGTCTGCTGCTGAGCCTGAGCCTGGCGCTGAGCTGGCATTTGCTGCTGGTTCAGTCAGTAGTGTTTGCTGCTGTGCTTTGTCTGAGCTTGCTGGCTCAGTCGTACTCGGTGACGTCTTTGTTGTTGGCTGGTCTTTGTCTGCTGAGCTGGCTAAGCCGGTCTTCACTGACTCTGGCTGTGCTGGCGCTGAGCTGGCATTTGCTGCTGGTTCAGTAAGTGGTGTCTGCTGTTGTGCTTTGTCCAAGATGGTCTTTGCTGGCTCAGCTGTAATCGGTGGTGCATTTGTCTTTGTTGGCTGGTCTTTGTCTGGTAAGCCGGTCTTCTCAGACTCCTCTGGCCCTGGCTGAGCTTTGTCTGGTGTGCTGCTGAGTGTGCTGACATTTGCATCTTCCAGTTGCAGCAATGGCTCTGTCGACTGTGCTGACTGTGCTGGCTGTGCTTTGTCTGGCTGGGCTGGTTGTGTTTCGTCGTCGGGTGGGCTGCCATTTGCTGTCAAAGGCAATGGTTCGACTGCTGGCAATGTTTCGGCCAGCGATGGCTGTGTGTTGTTTGATTTGTTTGTCTCAAGTTTGACCAAGGGTGCTGGTGCGAATGACTTGCCAGTTGCTTTGCCACTTGACATTGATGGCCATGTCAGTTTGAACTCGATTTTCTTTTCTTCAACATACGTCAAGAAATTGACAAGATCTTGACGTAAATCAGGTGACTCAGCAGTCAAAACCTGATTCACAAAATCATCATCATCCAACCCGAACTCATTTATCGCCCATGCGACATAGCCAGGGAAATGTGTCCCTTCTCGGATCTGACGACAAGTTGTCAGCACTTCATCGTCACTGAACTCATCAATCGTAACAGAGGCTGTGCCGCCACCTGATTCCGGTACTTTTGCCAATTGCCCGAGAGTAAGTTGCTCATCCTGGAGGTGTTAGAAACCGACTAAATCCAAATCCCAATATTGCCAAATTTACTGTCTCACATACTGCACTGCACACCACAAACAGTAAGCCATATATATGCACCTAAATGTTTCTGTATGTTTCCCTACATTGCTGGAGTCCTTGTCATCCGCTGAAATCTCTTTCTTCGTGATACGCTTGAGGTGAGGCATCTTCTCGTACACTTCCAAGGCAACCTTTCGCAAATCACAAAGTGATGCTGTTGTGATGCATCCTAAAGGAATCCTTTTACCATGTGACAACAATTCCCAATATAATATTAATGGTGGCTGTTGTAAGGAAAAGAAACATCTTCATTTTCATCCCCCCCTAGAATATGCAACCTGGCCTTGAGTTGGGTTTCCAAATGTTTTTGAGAAGGTTCACAACACTTGTTCAAGACCGATTTCACATAGGCACCGGAAAAGCGGCAAGATTCAGCAGAGCAATGGTACTCTGTCAATGCCACCCATGTCAAAGATTGGTAGATATTACGACTCTCAGGCTCTCCAATGTTGAATTCGGCAACCACACAACATTCCCGAAGCCACAGGAAATCCCCTTGTGTCAAGCAAACACAGACTCCGCCCGCTGCATGAAAAGTATCGCCATCCATTGACATCATATGCTGCGAAAGGGCCCCTATAGTTGGTGCAGTGCTTTCGGAAGTAGCAACCATGCTTGCTGACAAGCTTTGGAAAGGCACAGCAAACACGACTTTGGACCCGGATATCTGAAATTTTGCTACTGGTGCCATCAAATCTGTGACAGAAGCACATGTCCACGTAGTCTTCGTGTACCGCATCTTCATGGAAAAAATCCTTAGTTCAGTTTGCAAATCAAATTCAATGCCGGCAGGCAGCCGGCCACTGGAGATCAATGGAATATAAAAGTCATATGAGATTATATGTCATATGATCTAGGTTCAATATCTTGACTTGAGCCCACACTTTTTGTGTTGTGATCGAAGTTGGTTCTAACTTCTAACTGATCAGAATCTAAGTTTAAAATCTAAAAGCAAACAAGCTTCTTTGTAAGATCAGCCTGACACTTGAACTCCGCCAAGTTCTCCTTGATAAGCGATGAACCAGCAAGTGTGAAATCCAATGCTTTAAGTTCAGCATCGGAAAATACCTTAGGGCGATACAGGCGACGGGCCCAGGAGACCAGATCCACTCGTTTTTGGTACCCTGCTACTCCTACCACAGCAAACCGGTAACAGCACCTGGGCACCTGCGGTTAAAAAAAAAACATTGTGTGAAAAACAAATTCAATACCAAAGCAAGATTAAGTTTCCTGCTCCCCGCATGGAAAATCAATGTCACGTCGTTGCCTAACCTCCCGCAAAGTGTCGGCCCGCAATTCGTCTTCCATAGCAGGTCTGGGAAGAGCACCTAGATTGGGAAGAGGCAAGTCCCTGATACAGTAGGCACACGTTGTTGGCTTTCCTGCATTTGAAGGGCCATGCCCGACCACTACTGATCCACTCTCATAGTGACCGTTGGCCAAGTTGTCCGGTGTCATCAAGAACGACTCCATGAAAGATTTCATCAAGGGGTATTCAGCAGGCAAATCTTTCAGGAAGCTAGGAATGTTGTTGAGCCCCACAGCATCCTCTCCCGCGGAACCCTCATCGTCAACGGCCTCATCTTCCAGTGCACCTAAGCGAGCGAGCCAAATTAATTCAAACCCAATACCTAACTCCCTGGGATGTGTCAACATGGTCATAACTGAACAATAACCAAACTAAACCAAACCATTTTGTTTTATTTCACTCTTGAAACTTCAAATATGTTTCAAAAGCCACATACAATGCAAAGTACAAGGAACCCACTTCTTCCCTGTGGACTTCATTCAGCCGATCACTTGCATTGGTCAAAGCCTGCATGTATCCTTGAAACTTTTCCCTGCATGACTTTAACAAAGTAGTACTCAAACTAGACCCATCGCCGTGGACATCAAGCTTCATCTTCTTGGTGTTGGGAGAGAGGCTTGATGGAGATATGTCCGGTAGAACAAAGGCTTGAAGTTGATTCCATCTAACCTCCACCAGAGACCGATGATCAAACAACTCAGTACTAGCTGATGTTGCAGCAATCTGCTGCTCGATGTCGGCCTGCAGGCCCTTGACTTGATCGACCTTAGTGAAAAATTGGATGGCTCACGACGACGCGAAAGCTTTGGAAACAACCAATTGGGCGCGTCACTAAACAAAATCATATCAAGAATCAAGAAACGTACAAGTCAAACTAAATAATGTCACGCTACAAAATTGTTTTTCATCACGATTGCCTGACGCTTCAAATCAATCTGGTGCAATTCGTCATCTCCCTTTCGTTTTTTGGCGGGTTGGGGTGTCGATGGCTCTTCCTTTCTGGTGGCACCTTTGGCTTTGGGTTTGGCTTTTGCGCGACCTTTCCCAGCACCACCAACATTCATGATGGCCAGAGGCTTTCCAGAACCAGGAGTCTCGGGCATGTTCTGCAAGTGATTGAGGCCTCATGTGCCCAAGTTTAAGTTTAAGACTTCAAAATCTTTAAGATGATCAACGATACCAACCGTCAATTTAAGGATCCTGTCGCAAGTGTTTGTCATTGCCACAACTGAACATGATAAGTTGATAAGCCTCTTGCGAGACAGATCGAATGTTCTGGATTCTTGTTGAAGATCAGCTGAATCAATGACACCTCAGAATGAAATCGGACCACAGGCCACTGGCCACACCCCAAAAGGCGTGCTGAAGTGACTGACTGTAGCAAATATCAAAAAACTCAACCATATTTTAGCTGTTGATAGGCAAGCAACGGGAAAATGTGGATGCAACATCATCCGTCTCAACATCACGACCAGTCGTCACTGCAGCTTGACTGGACAATTTGCGACCGTTGGAAGCTGTGGTGACAGTGAGAAGGGAAACAACTGGAGTATTGTATTCATCCCTGCTCCAGACAGCCTTAGGATTGCTGTGTGCAAGTTGCCACTCATTCTCATAATCCTGGTCAGTCCAATCATACCGCTCTTTCAAGGTCGAAATGAACCTCAGTGTGACAATGACAGCAGTCCCAGTCCCATTAGAAACTTTGAAAGCAGTAAAGAGGCCATGTTAGTGAAGTGAGTCATTCGTAAAAAAAAGCAAAAGGTATTCATGTTCGACAAGAAACTTCTTCTTCGTCATAAATGGTCGGTCAGCTCGAATCCCCAGAGAATCTTCGCATGATGCTGTCTCAAAAACATGAACTGTCCTCCTATGTCCACGTCCTGACCCTTTGTCTTTGTTTGCAACCACCATCTCACGTTTTTGTTCCCCAGTCATTTGATCCCATACCTCTGCCCGACCAGCGCTGTCATACCACTTGCGGCATGCTTTCCGACTGGCATGACACTTCTTGCACCTACGTGTCTTGCAGCGGATACCGCCGCATGCGATGGTATCCACCAGCTTGATCAATTCCTCACAGTCAACGCACCTCAGAAAGTCAGAAATAACATATGTGTCCAATACAAAGTATAGAGTGGTGTGTCTTGGTTTCCCATTGCGCATATAAAACAATAATGTATGCATCCAAACGGCTCTACTTCTTTGCTTTTGTCTTTGTCATCCTGGTCATCTTTGGATTTCTTGTCTTTCTTGTGTTTCTTATCTTTCTTTTTCTGATCTTGGCTCTTCTCTTCTGCTTCTCCCAAGACTGCCTCTATATCGGGAGCCTCGGCTGCCTCTGTCGCGACTGCCACTGTATCCTTATCGGATTGATGCTCATCACCACTGTCCCCTTGGCTACACTGACTGGCCATTGGGTCACAGGAAGTCAATGCGAATGATTTGAACAAGTTCACCTGTTTGGCTCAAAAAAGCTTCGCAACAAACAAATTGGTTGGTAATAGCATGAGCTGGAGACAGGTGCTCATGGACGTAGGATGTTGCAAACATGTTCTCACACTGATCGAAAAAGTCAGCTGCAAACGATTTGGTTCGCAATCTCTATCTCTTGTTTGTGTTGTGACCTGCAACATGTGGACGTTAGGATTTGAACAGCAAAAACCGTGATCAATTTAACCAATTCTGATGAAAATATCAACAGTACGTAATAATCAACACAAACATGCCATCACCAACACATCCACATGAATCACTGAGACGCAAACATTCCTGAATAATTGATGCTGACACCGGTGACATTGATGCAAATCAATAAAATGCTATGAGCCTAAGATTTGCCTAAAACTTTCGTGGTTGTCCATACCAGCATCCATCAGCTATGAGTCGTGAGCCATCTGAGATTACCCCAAAATATTTCACAACTTGAAACTTGAATTGTCATTTCTGCCTTTGGCAGAAGAACAAAGCATAGATACACGCCCTGCCGATTGCAGCAGCGTGCATAGAATTCCCAGCAAGCTTACCTCAGCCCAAGGTGTGTATAATGTGCATGTTATTGTTTAGCACTTGCGTGAAGTCAAGTGAACAAGAAATAACACACTCTAGTGACTCTTGTGTCTAGCCTACAGTCAAGAGACTCATAGCTTTGTGGGATAACTCTCCCAGCTGCGTGACCCGCATCCCCATTTGATGTGCCATACGAGGTTCCACACCCAGCCCGTGTGCGAAAAGCAATTCCATTCCATCTGAGGAAAAGCGTGACACATGAACACGTACAAAAAAAATGAAGTTCAACTAAGGTCCACAGCAAATCTAAGAGTTGGAATCTTACAAACCGGGCATTCACGATTCACGAGCTCCTAGAAAGCTGAGAATATTATTTTCAAAGTGCGGCACCCTTGATCTTTGGACCATTCGGTTTAACCTCATTGCTTAGTAGAACTTTAAACCGCTTTTTTATAGCAGTGCTATGACCACTACCAAAATTGTACAACATCATAACATCTTGGGAAGACTGAGGCCATGTCGAATTGTTCGGTTGAATGAAGTAGAAAAGATTGAGCCCACCCCGGTCGTCAGTGTCTGAAGTATGCCATTCTTGTTAGCCATGCGAGGTCTGCATTCTGGGTCTTGGTCAGTATCGTAAGCAAGACGTCCGGGATATTTCTCCAAATATCCATTCAGCCCTTAGTTAGCTGAGTGTACATATAATAGAGAAAAAAATCTGAATGTTTGAGTTGATACGGCAATTGGTGAATTCTGAATTGGTGAATTCTGAATTGATACAAACAACTGGGGCCAATACGTTTCTGTTTCGGAATGCTCAAACTTGTCATGGTGTCGGTGTCATCAAGTTTGCGATGAACCAGAAACATATCCAGGGTGTTGCAAGGACTAAGATCCATCTGTAGCATAGAGACAATCTCAGAAAAATCCTTCGTCTGCCTGCGGTCGGGAAGGTTATGTACCTGTGACCGACCTGGTCTGCACTGAAAACTATCATTGTTTGTTTGAAATAAAATCCAAACACAACCAGACCTGATGGCACTTCTCAATGTGAAAATGCAATAGCGTCTTGGTCGTTCTACTGGTACTCCACAGTTTTGGGCAGGGCTCACACATGCATGGGTTGCATCATAGTCATCTTAGCTGCAAGGCTGAAAAGGAACTGGATTGGGCTTAAAGTAATTGACGGTTGAAAATCACTACAAGCACCACATAGTTACATAAATAGGCTCCGCACCTGACAATAGGTCAATGATCACATCTATCGGGAAGTTCATCACATTTTCGTGAATCAACATGTGTGGTAAGGATTGTTTGATGCTCTTGATGAAGAGGATCAGGAAGACAACTGTAGGTCCATTCAAGCCCCGGCCACTTCCAAACATTGAGTAATCCTGAGCTGGGTACATACAATTATCATAAAGTCAATCTTGAAGATTGATTGATAATCCAAACACAATGGGCTAAGGCTTTGTCAACACAAGGAGAACCAGCAATAGCAACATGGAGATCATCTCCTTTGGCCGGACCAAAGAGCCGTCGACATTGCTTCCCACATTTTTCGCACCTAAGCAACATCAACCAACCCTCCAAAACTATTACCTGTGCAAGAATGTATCAATAAGCAAAAGAATAAGCATCTCACATATCAAACTCATTCAACTTGACCTTCTTCGACATAATCTTTGTGTAGTCCAAGAGTTCTTGGAGAGAACGCCTGCCACAGACTTTTGGTGTGTGCGCTAGACACTTCAAAGTGTCTAACTGAATGTTAGACACTTCAAAGTATCTAACATTGCGTTTTTTAGACCATGTTAGACACTTTAAAGTGTCTAACAAAAAAATAGAAGTGTCTAGAAGTGTCTAACAATACTAAAAGTCTTACATAGAGAAGTGTCTAGAAGTGTCTAACATTTTTGTTAGACACTTCTACCCCATTGTTAGACACTTCAAAGTGTCTAACAAGTGAATGTTCGATATGTTAGACAATGTTAGACACTTTGAAGTGTCTAACTTTCGTCATTTAGTCTGTCTTTTGTCTTTTGTCCAAATGGTTTACATTTGGCTGACTGTTTGTCCAAAAACACTATCATCAAAACAATTTCGTGATATTCAACACATAATGTCCTGAAACCTTGACAAACATGTGTTTAAAAGATAAACTTGGTATATTGGTGCAGTCTGTCGCAAGCAAACATAAAAATAAATAATATTTATATATATATATATATATTCATATATATATATATTATCCTCTCAAGTTGCTTCAACCCCCCTTGGGGACCATTTTAGAACCCAAATATGGGTTCTAAAATGGAATCTACAAGGGGGGTCTTAGAACCTAAAATTGTTGGCCACTATTCCGTTTTTGGGTTCTAAAATGGGTTCTGAAATGGTATCTTCCACCCTTAAAAAAATCATTAAAAATCATCCAAAACTTTATATACTCGATTATGCACTGAAAAAAAAAACTGGAGATGGTTTGAAGCACAAAAACATGAGTCACAAAAAAGGGGCGTGAGGTAATCCATGGACATGGGGCTGGATCCTTCTGTTTAATTCTGTTCAGAAGTTGGGTAGGTGTGAAGGCTGTGGCACTGAAGAAGACAGAGCTTGAAGGCCATTTGCGCGCCTAGTTAGGGTCTGGGTTCTGGTGTGGTTTGATTGACCAGTGACTTTCACGAGCTACATTCCACCATTCCTGAACAAAAAATGAGAAAGGTATTTGTTTGGGCAAATGTTTCCACCTTGGTGCCGTTTTCAACTTTGAATCCAATCAAGGTGTCCCTCAGCCTGGATGTTCTGAAATGGTTTCCATCAGGGTTTTGAGGGGTTTGTGACCTCCAACTTGGGTGTAAACCATGTTAGAACCCTGTTTTGTGTTAGGGGTTGGAAAGGGGTAAGAGGGTTCAAAAGTGTAATTCCTCAAAGATATTTGTCCAATTCTTTCCCCACAAAATTATACAAAAAAAAACATCCCAAAATCATACACTGGAAAGATGGTAAATGATTTTATCTTTGTTTCATTTTCATCCATGTTCAACTTTGGATCCAATCAAGGGATGTTCTGAAATGGTTTCCATCAGGGTTTTCAGGGGGTTGTGACCTCCAACTTGGGTGTAAACCATTTTAGAACCCAGACCTCTGCCAGGGAAGAAAGAATCCAAAGAATCGATGCCTTCTGGGGAAGAGCAGTCCAAAGGCTGCTTGGGGATGAGATTTGATAGGGCTTGGGGTAGCTGTTGTGAGATCAGATGCAAGTCTCATCAAACTTTCTTTGAACACATTGCCCACAATGATTCAAAATGGTTGTTCTGGAAAGATGGTAGATGAGTTTTTTTCTTTCATTTTCATCCATTTTCAACTTTGGATCCAATCAAGGGATGTTCTGAAATGGTTTCCATCAGGGTTTTCTGGGGTTTGTGACCTCCAACATGTGTGTGTAAACCATTTTAGAACCCTGTTATGTGTTAGGGGTTGGAAACGCGTAAGAGGGTTCAAAAGTTTATGATATTTCAGCATTTGTCTATAATGCCAACAGTTTGTTTGGAAACACATTGATCTGGAATGTCCCTTTTTTTTCTGGTGGAGAGGAGGGAAGGGTTCTAGAATGGTTTCCTTCATGTACCAACGTGTGATTCAACATCTGTGGCTCATGGATTCCATTTCAGAACACATAGATGTAGTTCTATACACAGAAGGTCAAATAAAATCAAATAAGGCCTTAACAACGTTGCAGAGAAATACAACTATTTAGTTTTTCTTTATGATATTTCAGCATTTGTCTATAATACCAACAGTTTGTTTGGAAACACATTGATCTGGAATGTCCCATTTTTTTCTGGTGGAGAGGAGGGAAGGGTTCTAGAATGGTTTCCTTCATGTACCAACGTGTGATTCAACATCTGTGGCTCATGGATTCCATTTCAGAACACATAGATGTAGCTCTATACACAGAAGGTCAAATAAAATCAAATAAGGCCTTAACAACCTTGCAGAAATACAGCTATTTAGTTTTTCTTTTTGATATTTCAGCATTTGTCTATAATACCAACAGTTGGTTTGGAAACACATTGACCTGGAATGTCCCATTTTTTCTGGTGGAGAGGAGGGAAGGGTTCTAGAATGGTTTCCTTCATGTACCAACGTGTGATTCAACATCTGTGGCTCATGGATTCCATTTCAGAACACATAGATGTAGCTCTATACACAGAAGGTCAAATAAAATCAAATAAGGCCTTAACAACGTTGCAGAGAAATACAACTATTTAGTTTTTCTTTATGATATTTCAGCATTTGTCTATAATACCAACAGTTTGTTTGGAAACACATTGATCTGGAATGTCCCTTTTTTTCTGGTGGAGAGGAGGGAAGGGTTCTAGAATGGTTTCCTTCATGTACCAAAGTGTGATTCAACATCTGTGGCCCATGGATTCCATTTCAGAACACATAGTTTTAGTGCTACACTACCTTTAGCCAAGGGAGACCGTTCAACACTATTTCAAGCATAAAACATAGTCGCGAGATATATACTTTTTCATTTTTTTAAAGGGCCGACCTCCCTGTATGCTATGACTGGTGTTTCCCTACATTAAGTCCTGCAGTAGTGACATCAACGGTCAGATTGCCCATTGGCAGGACGCATTGAAAGCTTTGATCAGTCTGAACAAGGAGCACCAACAGGAAGTGGAGGCAACGAAGAAACGTAGAGTGACGACAGTCAAACTCATCCAGCCGACAATCGAAAACTTTCGGCGAAACAAAAAAGGTCAAAAACTGATTGCACAGGAGCTGTCACGCCTCTTGACAGGGGTAAAGGCAAAGGGTTAGATACTTTATGTGCATATCCCCTTAATTTCAAAATATTTCAAAATTATGCCTCGTTAATTCGGGGTGACGTCGTGACGTCGAATTAAATCGTACAGATACATCATCATATGGTATTATAATATATTAAAAAAAAAATATATAAATATATTATACTGTATTATACAAGCTTCCAGGGTTCTACAATGCTTACGGGACCGGGGGTTCTACAATGAAAAAAAATCATTCTAGAACCCTCCGTGTTTATACCCAGGGGGGGGCATTCTAGAACCTTCCAACTTGAGGGTATTATATATTCACATATATACTTATTATCCTACATACTACCTCATATATATAAATATACAGTATACACAGGCAGCCACATGCCAAAGCCTTCTGGTAACCGACAAAGTCAACCGCTTGGTTGGCACTGATGATGCTGCAAGTTCCTCCAGCACACATGAGATAGATACTGAAGTAGAGACTCAAATAGAACTTGTTGATTTGATTCAATGATTTCCTTCGCATAAAATTAGTCCGCCAAAGTTTGAAAGCAACTCAATAAATGGAAGCATTCGACAAATCGCGAAATGCCATAAACAGAAGCATCGTCACCTCATATCTTTTCAAAGTTACTGTTCTCCAGTTGGTTTACCAAAGATGTTCAAAAGGAAAAAAGGTTCAAGTACATCATAGTTGAACCTATTTATTTTCCCGCCAAGTTTTAATCATTCGGAACATTCGAAACTCATAGCTGTGAAACAAACCCTTCAAATAAGCACTCAAATAGTACACGTGATTTTTTATCCTTGAGGGCCATGTTGAGATCTCCACGACAAGATAACTCTGCATCTTTGGGAATGCGTCCAATTGGAACTTTCAATCCACCTTAGATGAGACATGATTGAAAGGAAACGATCATTCAAAAAACAGCGCATCTTTGAATGGTTTGCAATATTCTTTCATCACATCCTAGCCACCTTTTGCGTAGAACATACCATCAACCTCTCTTTTTATGGCTTTCTTGGATGGCTTTGCTGTAAGCTTCAGTGCAGACAGTAGCTCCGATGTAGTGATGATCACCTTCCAAAAAACAAGAACATAACAAAACATACGGACATCGCTACGTACAACAATGACTGATAGCTAGCAAACTGTCGAATGGAAAAAGAAAACTATATGGCCTTTTCATGAAGTGGTTCCAATAGTTTATCCCGCAACTTGCTGTCCGCCAACGTCATAATGTCTCCAAAGCGACATGCTTCGGTGTTGTTCAGGCCACACATATACCGTGCAGATGAGCACCAATCCCCTATCGATTCACATTTGACCGTCATCTTGTCGACACAATTTGCAAAATGACAATTCCACATGGCTGCTGTTGCAGCCATAGATTCTTCTGCTGTACCAGCCCCTGAAAATTCTGTGCGTAGCTTGATGCATGAGGCAATTGGTTTCAAATCATCAACTTGTTTCAAAGGTGTAACAACCCTCATATTCCATGCTTGCTGTTTTGCAACTTCAGGGGTTGCCAACATTGCACACTCATCTTCGTGACGCGAAGCCGCACTTGGTGCATCATCATCAACTCTCCTGGCAAGACAACGGGTGCACAAACCCCCCTAAGTGGCAACAAGCTAGTTGGGTTGGGTTGCATATGTAATATTTAAAAAGGTATCGCATTCAAATGTCAATGTCAAGCTAACTCATTTATAAGTTATATGTTAGTGATTTGTTTTTGCACTGAGCAAGAATTGTAACGCCAAGCCCAAAGTCCAAAGTATAAAAAAACAATCAGGCCTTCTCTTCGATTCACGTTCTGTGGCAATGCCCTGCTGCCTTTTGACATTCAAGGAACACACAAAAAAGGACTACTTAAACATCTGGCCGATGGACATGCTGCTTGTAAACTGTGAAAACTTAGACCCTGACGGTGACAGTTGGAAATGATGCGCATCGTCAAGGGAGTCATCATCCATCTTGTGAAAGCACTTGTCAGCTAAATCACACCAGCAGCAAACTGTACAGTGCAAAAGATAGCTTGAACAAAAAGGTTCAGATTCGATATCCGAATTTCACAGGAATTTACAAGCAATGGCACAGTATCAGATTGCAAGTTTCTTCCCGTTAGCTGAAACTTGGATAAGAAAAACACATCATAGCGATGATTTTTTCCATGTGACAGCCAAATTTGGCCGTGCCTGTATGTCTTAAAGCGGTGCAACTGATCTGCCTGCGGCATAGTCGTTTAGAACAGAAAAATAAAGCGCCAGAATCGCATCTGCCGCGCTTCTCCTCCTAGTGTACACATCATATTTGCCCCAGAATGTGTTTCCATCTGCGGCGCACTTGTCTAAGGCTTCGTTCACAAGGTCTCTGGGAGGTCTCAAACGGTTGGCTGGTTCCCTAAGTAAAGCAAGGAGAGGAGGCAAAGCGTTGTCGACAATGGCATCCCGGAACATGCTTCTCCTGGGAAACAAAACATTCCATGGTACGTCTTCCCTAATGGGCTGAACAACTTCAGCTGGTTGCTCCAGCTCAATACCTTCAGCATTTTGCTGAACAACTTCAGCTGGTTGATCCGGCTCAATGCCTTCAGCATTTGGATCATCATCGACATCACATTCGGCATCCTGTTCATGTTGAACATTTGCATCATCATGCACATTGTCTTGGACAATCTGACCGGAAGCTTGTGAAACATATTCAAAGTGCTCTGTGGATTCTGGTTCAACCGGGCCAGTCTCACTGCTTGAATCCGAGATGGTATCAACCACATCACTCCCTCAGGGGAAACTTGAAAAACACGTGAAGCACGATTTATTTTCCCTTGGCCTAGCTCTCCTTTATATTCACAGTTCAGACACCCCAGGTTCGTGTTGTAATTAAACCCCTAACAAAACCTGCCTGCTGCTGCAAACGGGCCAGCACTTAATCGGTCCCAGAAAACTGCATGCACAGGCTGCACAGGTTCGTGTTGCAATGCTGTACGAGTTTCCTCATCAGACTCCCCACTGGAAACCACATGTACTTCTTGGTCTTGTTGGTGCCTAGTCTGGGTCGAAGATTTCGCCTTTGGCTGGACTCTCACCCTTCTCCTCTTCCTGGAGAAGCTTTGGAGACCCATGGGCAAACCACAAATCGAACTTAGCTTAATGTGAACAAGTATTTGTTGAATTATTTGCCCGTCCTCCCCCCCTCTAATACAAACTGAAACTTGAAACATTGTTCAGAACGAAACAGTCCTTGCACGCCCCTCAGTGTTGCTTTCTCGTGGGTCATTGACAATTTCACCACACAGGTATTTGTTCAACTGCACATAGAAAGCAGCTTGTTGGTAAGGTGGAATTTCAACGATTTCTGTGGGAAAGTGAATCATTGCTGCCTCAAAAGCCATGTAGTATTTGTCAATCTGACGGTGATGAAACCAGCCCTCATCCTCATAGTAGCGTAAGCCGTCGTAATAGTGAAAGACTAGTGAGTAGTAGGTTTTCGGGTTGTCCCGCAGCAACTTTTTTGAATGCAAATTTGCCAAATCCAATTTGTTCACAAATGTCCAACCATTGTCTTTCATGTGCGTCTGGATTTCCAATGTACTTGTGGTATCTCGAAGTTGTCTTTCCAAAACGGCATTGCTAATGGAAAGACCGTGGTTGACTACCTCACGTGACAGTGTGATCTCCCCTGTTTGAAAGATGTCAATAGCCCCTGCAGTGTGGAGCCATTTCACAACCCTTCTGTTTGTGTTGTCAGGTAAACGACCTGAATTTGACAATGCAGTAGTGCAAACTTGGAAAGCTTCTTCAACAACCATCGCATCAACAGGTCCACAGGAACCCCCACCCTCGCCATCATCCAAATCATCCACTGTGCTCCCATCAAGAAGAGACGATGATAGCTGCAAAACTGGTTTAACCTGCAGGGATACTTTTTGGTCATTTTGGAGTTATTGTTGAGCCAATGTTAGGCAATTTTGGGTCATAAGTCTCTAAGATCTAAGGGTCTGAAACAACCCCAACAAAAAACTTTGGGGTTGGATTTGGTGTCTAAGTCTAAGTTGGACCAATGTTGCGCCATTTGGGTTCTATGTTGGACCCGCATTGGGGCTATGTTGGGCTCTTGTTGGGTTATTTGGTGGGCTATTCTTGTAGAGAAAAAACAATCCAACCTTATAGTTCTTTTTGGGGGGGCTGCCCCCGAAGCCCAAGTTGAACTGTTGAACCTGCCTCCGTGAATTCTCTCAATTCCAACCAGCGACTATTCTCGAAAAAAAAATCACAGACACCGGCTCAATAGAATTTTGAAAAGACGTCATAGGTTGCAGCCGCATTTCAGTTGACCCATCAGCATATTCTCCTTCAACAGTCCCAAGGATGTTGATCGCCACAGTGTTCGCCCAATCCTTAGGAAAGCAATGGCGGCCATGTGAAGACAAAACTACCCAAGTTTGCTACCTTTGGTTTTGACAGTCCCTATGTATTCGTACATCTTGACTATTAGCGCATCGATTCTGATTCTGCAAGTTTGTTATTCACACTTCAATGTATGTGTATTGCGCTCATTGCCCGACATCAACTTGACAAGCTCCTACTACAACCCAAAAATGATTTGTTTTAAAATTCAAACGTATGACAAGACCTACCTCATCCCTTTTCAAAACAAGAATGATTAGCACGATTTCCTTTGGAAGGGTTTCAGCAGTGTTCTTTGATTCTCTCCTTCAGACCACTCCCCAATCCAATATCAACCTTTTTTTTTCACGCAGCAATTTTCGAAGTTGGTGGTAGCTTCAAGGATACGGGGAAGATCTGGTTTGCGAAAAGAAATTCATCTCGCGGGGGATCGGTCCCCATTTGACATCATGTGAAATTCCTTTGCCCGGATCATCACTTTTCACTGCTGCTCTTGGCTGTGAGTGTTGTCCCTGTCGAATCTTTGCAAAGAAGTCCATAGTCCCTGGCTGAATAGGGAAAAACTTGATGCTGTCACCGTCGCCATCATTCGTTCTGTCCACAGGCCCATCAGAACGCAAGGCCATGTTTTGAATGCTTGGTTCAGTTCAGCTAAACTTGGAATTTGAAACTGCAATCCACTCACAGCGTGTCTCTTGAGCCAAACAACAGTAATAATTGTTATTCTTGGTGGTCTAATTTTTGTGTGTGAATCAGATTCCAGCACTGAATCCAACACTTCGTAAGAACATTGCACTGGGGGCTCGTGGCCTCATGGCTGGTGTATGACTTTACTACTAAACCCTTTATGTGATGTGTTTGCCCCATGATAATATTCCTTCGTATAGCAGTGTACTATCCCATAATATACACCATTTCCCCATCCACTTGTGATATTCCCATATTCCATGGTGTATGAAGTTTATATATAATGTATTCCAGGGTGTATGCCATCATTTTTCAAGCTCTTCAGTTTCCCAACTCTGACCGCAACCACGCCAGACCCAGCTAGATTTCGCCCAGCGTCATCCTTTGCAAGAGCAAAAGCTCTCTGAAGATAACTTCTACGGTCTGGGTGGAGCGACACAATTTTGAAGACCAAAAATTTGTTGGCTGCTTCAAGAGATGGTAAAGCATAGATTCCGGTAGCAGAGTCTGACTTCTTGCTGTTCTTGAAAACCAGCTGCAAATGCTCCATTTGAATTGGTGCCTAATATTTTGTTTGCAAACAATGTTTTTCCCATATGAAAAAGCAGAAAGCAGAAAACCATAATCATTAACATGTAACAAAAACAATAACAATTGTCAGAATCAAAACTCAAAACCCACAATACTGAATTGAAGCGTAACCATGTTACAAGCTTGGGTGCATCCGGCACTGAACCCAAGCTGTCTGTCAACGCAGCATGCCGGGCCATCCGCTGTTCCTCGAATGTTGTATCAGGATGCAGTTGGCTGAGCCCATATCCATAAACAATTTCAAGCAGCTGCTTCCGTGAATCCCACGGTTCCGGCACCAATTCTGAAAACCGATCCAACAACTGTGGGAGAAGCTGCTGAAAGGCTGGGTGCTGAACGTCACAGTTCATGCGCCTTCTCAGGTTGGACATGGTGGCTGCTGGGCTAGACGCTCTTCCGTGAGTCAACATAAGGTTAACCAGGTGGTGACGTGCCTCTAAACGCTGCATCACACACAGACTTGTTGCATACCCCAACAGCATCTGTTCAAGGTCTCTTGGCAACTTACCACCATGAATCCACTGTAGCAATCGGCTCCTGTTGTGGTCGTTGCCAAAGAAATGCCAAGCTATCATTCCCAAAGAAGTCTTGTTGGTCGACGCATCGAACTCAAGCATGAGGCTTTCTGCTTGTGCTCGGGACAATGTCTCTGCAACAAGTGGCGGTACCAGGGGTTTTGCCATTTGCAAGAGACTAAACGGCATTGAATCCCAAAACGACCACGCTTGCTGAGATCGAAATACCATGGTGGACCGGCAGTCTTGAAAGTCATGCAGCAAGCGTGACGCAAATGACTTCAAATCTTGGTTGCCAATGTTCTCCAATTTGGAAATCTCATTGAGAGCAGCAGGGGTCAGCTTTAAACCACTTAGCGAATCAGTGAGACCACGCCACGCTCCGGCAGCTAGTTCCACTGCCCGACGACCTTTCAATCGGCACTGCTGTTTTTCCTTGTCGGACTGATGATGGGTACAGGCACAGCTGTGGAACCAGACGCTTGTCGAAACTCCCCAATCACTCAAGCATTGCACTGTCAAACATGTGGCCCAGAATTTCACGCCATCTGGTGAATTCACATCGGCTATTTCTGCTATCATGTCCAGCTCATGTTGTGACAACTCTTTGCTCCCAGATGCAAATGTCGGGTCAGAAAGCAGGAAAGCAAAAGCATCCTTCCGTCGAACTATCCACCGAAGACTTTCGTACCTTGGGTTGCAGCCACCAAAGCAGGAAACAGCAACCGAGCTGTTGAAGATTTTTGGCAAAACAAACGTTGGCATCAAGTGATATGGCAAGACACACGTACTGCCATCTTTGGGAATAGAGCACTGGACACGTTGTCAGAAACATTGATGCAAAACTCGCCTTGAGTCTACTGTCCTTGGAATCATTCTATCACTCATTGTGTTTCATTGTGAGGTTGCGAACACATGCAAACTTTTTTTGGAATGTCGTTGCAAAAGAATTTGCCAATGCTGGCACTTGCCCCAGAGCAAGAAAAAACATTGTTATCGTCACCGTCATCACCCTCACGAAACCAACTCTGCAAAACCAAAACAGTACAGCTACTAAAATCTGCATGCGGCCGAACGGCAGTGATGTTTGGATTTTGGTCAATGCAGATCCTACTGAAGCGGCTGCACCTTCCACTGTTGGAGAAGAACAGCGACAGCGCATGCAGCCGTGGCTCAAAATAGTCGCTCCAAGAGAAAAACGATTCCAAACTTTCCATCACCTTGGCCCATGACCCCGGCTGGCTGTGCAGGATGTGCCGGCATAATAGGCCCTAGGTCATGTATCGCTATGACTTTGATTAGGTATCAGTTCAGTTCATCATTATTGATTCGTGCGGGGGTAAGGCAGAATAAAATCTATAAAATTTGAAAAACCTAAAATAGTGAAAAACATCTAAACTCAAAGAAAGCACATGATGGAGAGCATGATCAGCATCCGGCAGCGGCAATGCAAGGCCAAATAAAGTTTCGAATGGCAACTTGTCTTTGATAAATGTTGCAGGGGATTTCCAGACATGGGACTCTGCACCCCAATCGAATAGAAACGACAAGCATCGGCAAAGAGTTCCGGCAAGAGATTCACTTTCCTGAATGGGCAATGCAATACCTGGACCTACAAAACCTCAATGTCAATGCACAATTATGCACAATTAAAACACAAAATATTGTATCATATAACCTAGCATGTCACAACTCAAAACAAGAATCGAGGGCAAGTTGGTGAAGAAGTTTCTTGGTTTTGATGACGACACCAGATGCCCGTGAACCGAGTGTTTGCCCAACCAAAAGCCTTGTGTATAAGATTCCAGGTGTTGCAACGTCTTGCCATGTTGTCACACGCTCTGGATAGAAAATGTCTGCTTCACTCATAAAGTAGTCTTTGCCATATTGCAAACTTGCATCAAGTCTGCGATGTATGAACCACGGTGTGCTTAAATTCAACCGATGAGACCTCGCAAAGAGCATAGTGGCAAGGTCGAGCGTGATACGATAGCTGTAAAGCGAACTTTTCTTCGGGACTGAAAAGCCCTCAGCTGACTGAGGTTCAAACCCAGAAACAACCAGTGGCAGTAGAACATTAGAACATAACATAGAAATATTTTTATATTCTGGAATCTGAGTGGTTGTTGAAACGTGAGTTTGTTTAATTTAGTTTTGCTTTGTCATCATGAACTTCCGGAACTTCCCCCAAAACCCACCAACCAAATTTAACAAAATAAATACCAAATCAAACCAGTTATTGATATTTCAATGCCGCCGACCAGCCAACCAGCTTCCGAGCCAAGGCACTTGTAGGTGGATATGGTTGCAAAGTTCCTCAGATAGCACCATTGCGAAACTCCTTGGAAGTCGGGGCTTGGGGTTGCAATGCGCAACAACGGACCCACATGTCTAAGGGAAACTTCAGAAAAGTGAAATCCAAAACATTCCAAAACTAAAACAAGTAGCTCTCTCATTGCATCACCCATATCGTCCAGCACCGTAAGACGGTCAGAAAGTAAAACTGCGTTCAACATGTAAGAAGGTAGGTACTCACTCCCTCCTCGTGCTCTGCTACGGGTCCCTTTCACTACCTTCAACCAAGAACTGAGTGAAGTGATAAGGTCCAAAGGTGAACCTGCAGAATCAGAATTGTTCATCTGTGCGAGAGTTGTTCGAAGACAGTTCAGCGCATCATCTATCTTTGATGACTGTGACTGTGAAGATTCAAGTCCGTGTGATGGCCCACTGACCAACATTGTGCTAACTTCACTGCTGGTGGCAGCAGCAGCAGCAGTAATGGCCCCCGTCCCAGCTGTAGGTTTGAATTGGGTTTTGCTTCTTTTGGAAGCTGAAACTGAAACAAGTTCTATTCTGTGACTGCTTGACGTCCATGGTGATAAGTGAATGATGTTTTCAATGTCTCTCATCGTACAGGGTGAGGCAATGGCGTGGCTACTCAGAATGCTGCCCCCACACACTTGCATAGACAACGAACCCAATTCTGCCAATTCTGTCCTCAAAAGAACCAAATCTTCAGGTGGAAGACTTGTAAAAGATCTCCGCCCTTTGGTGGTTGATGCGGCTTTGATCGTGGATTCAAATTTTGCCTTCACAATGTCAGTGTTGGAACTCAAATCTCGGATGCTCAGTGCAGTGTATACTCCACCATCCCTTTGCCACAAAAAACATACCCCGGCAGTAGGAAGTTGGTATTCTCCTTGTCTGCGACTCCCACTACTACGGCTACCACCATCCAAAGTTGCTGCGATATCGCCAGTGTCCTCATCATCATCATCATCATCATCATCATCATCCATGGCTAAACAGCTCGTGCTCGCTCTAGAAGCTCTAGTGTAGTGGTGAATGTTTTTTTGTTATTTCATTGTTGTGCTGTTTTGTTATGTTACTGTTACTAATGGTGAAACTGATACAGTCCAAAGATCCGTAGATCAAATTACTTGTTCATGCGCTCAATCCTTCGCAGGGTTCTGTGGTGTCGACTGTCAACCCCGCTTGAGTTTATGTCCTGTGACTGTGACAGCAGAGTGGCAACCCCTCAGTTCTGCAACTGTGCTGCATGGTTGTTTGTGCTGGTTCATCCCCCAGATTTTTGTTCAACCATCCTAAGAACAAAAGAACCTTCCGGGCGAATTATGGCGAACACGAAACAGCCCTTCGGAACCCAAACCTTTCAAAAAGGACCCCTCGGAAAAATGGGCAGGGCATACATCCCGGAGAAATTGGCATACATGGTGGTTTTCCTCCTTCTCGGCACAATGTATTGCCGTGGTTTGGCGGGTTCCTTTTTATGGTTTTTAGCCTATATCATGTTAAATTTGCAAATATTGAAGATTTGTTCATACCTTTCTTTTGGCGTCGACAGTATTGGTGGTTAGATCCCCCAGTAACTTTGGAGTTGTTGTTCAACCATCAACCATCCTAAGAGCAAAAGAACCTTCCAAAGGTAAAAACCATTAGTTTAAATATTCAAAATGTTCGAAATGCCCAAATCATACCTTTCATTTGGCGTCGACAGCATTGGTGGTTAGACCCCCATTCTTGGCAGATATATCCTCTAGTAATTTTTGGGTTGGTCTGTTTGGTTTCGCCCTCAGATTTTTGTTCAACCATCAGCCATCCTAAGAGCAAAGAACCATCCAAAATCCAAAGGTAAAAACCAACAGGTTAGATATTCAAAATGTTGGAAATGTCCAAATCATACCTTCCTTTTGCGTCGACACACAGTATTGGTGGTTAGACCCCCATTATTGGCAGATAAATCCCCCAGTAACTTTGGATTTGCTCTGTTTGGTTTCTCCCTCAGATTTTTGTTCGCCCATCAGCCATCCTAAGAGCAAAGAACCATCCAAAATCCAAAGGTAAAAACCAACAGGTTAGATATTCAAAATGTTGGAAATGTCCAAATTATACCTTCCTTTTGCGTCGACACACCGTATTGGTGGTTAGATCCCCATTATTGGCAGATAAATGCTGCAGTAACATGTCCTAACCAAATCTTGCAACAGGGGTAGGCGCTCAACTTGCTCAACCCCAGTTTGGTTGTTTTTGGTGAAAGTGTGCCCCCAAAATGGTACACAAACATGCATGAAAATAAGTCATCCTTTATGAGTACCAACCCTTATTTTTAGATCCTCAACGGAATCAGTAGGGATGGTATATTAATAATAATATTTAATAATATATTAATAATATGACATTTGGGAATAGTAATCCCATAGAAACACCATAGAAATATCTGTGCAAATTATATGTTTTTTATCTAACCTGAATTCAGGCCTTTCACCTTAAGAAAGAAGCCATCACCATGACCTGAATAGTTCGGCCATTTGGGGATGATTTCCCTTACTAACCATGATTCCAGGGTTCGGTCGCAGTGAGGTCGTGATGAAATTTACCCAGAAATATCATCCAAAATTATTTCAGGGATTTCTATTCCAAAGGGATTACTAATGGGATTACTATTCCAAAGGGAATCCCCACATTACTATAATTCCCATCAACAAAAACCAAAGGGAATCCCCATGGAAATCCACACGGCCAGTTCGCCAAGGTGCCAGCAGCACCAAACTCTTCGCCGCCTCCGGCGCCCAGGGCGCGAAGTGGTCCGCCGTGACACTGGCCTCGGACGTGGCCGTTTTTTTCGAAGGGGGGGAAACGTGGCAAGTTCGCCATGGAACTAGGTGAAAATGATGGAAAATGATAGAAATTGGTGGATTTAACCATGGAAAATGGTGAACCATGGAGATGTTCACAGATTTTAACCATGAAAAATGCTGGAACATGCTGGATTTAGCCTAGATGTTCCATCATTTTAAGGCTTAACTCACTGATTTTCACCACCGGTGAAAGCTGGCGGGATTCGATCATCCCTGTGGATCCGATGGTTAGTCAGGCGGTCAGGGGTGAGCCCAACATCTGGGATGGTTAGCCCAAGATCTGCACCAAAAAAAGCAGATTAATGGGCCACGAAAATCATTGGTTAATTGGTTTTGGTGAGTTAACTTTCTGTGGATTTCATCAAGAAATGAGAAACACATAGAAAAAAAGGCATCACAAATGGTGAAACATTGGAAATTAGTTGTCAAAGAGGGTGAAACATGTGGATCTCTCCATCAAACATGGTGAAGAATAGAGATTGAGTCATGAACACTTGAAATCAACAGGATTGACAAACACAGGGATGGATCAAACATTGGAATTAAAGCCATGTATCTGGCTGAATGATGAGTCACCAATGATCCACCTTGCTAACCACCACTGAAGATCATTAAGCGAAATTAAGCAAGGTTCCCTTCATCTCCTGTGAAAACATCACTTTTCACATGCGGAAACATAAGGATTGTTGAACTCATTTATGGTCTGGGGCTTGATGATTTCGAACCCGTCATTCCGTTGTGGGTCATGAAGGGGAAACCAGGTAGGTGATACTTGGAGTAGACCAGGTTTTATTCACACACAAACTCCCCGGCAAAGTGGGTAGGTTGCGCTTGCTGGTGAAAAAAAATGTATGTTTCCTCGTGCCCATCAGTTTTGCACACAAAAAAAGACGTATTTCATCCATACAAGATACATTTTGCCGTAGAAGTATACAGAGAATCATGGTAGTATAGGCATGGAACTCATGACAATCTGTTGCATGTCTGGTACCTTCGACCCATATAAGTTAAGGTATAGACAACCCAACATGGAATCGAAGCGAACACATGGGGATTTGAGATGAAAGGGTCGATTTTGAGCAACACCTCATACAGTTTTGATCAAATTTGAAATTATGTATATACACATGGCAATACAATCTATTGGCAGAGCTTTTCTTTCCGAGGGAAACCTCTTGATTATATATAGCTGATTTACCATGAATCACGAGTTTTGGTTATATAATACTAATACATACTAGTACTATCTATAGATATTCTATCGCATTACATAACCATCTATCACAAACATCTTCAAATCGTTATCTATAGGTATTCCATAGTTTTACTACTCCCTATAAACATCTTTTCTTGGTTAAACAGACACTGTGCAGGATGACTTCAGGCCCCTAGCCAAGCTGGTCAAGCATCTGGCCACCGCCGCCAGTGCTGCCCCGCCCTCCAGGGCAGTTTCCCGTGTCTCAGGTGTCTCACCTCAGTGTCATCTGGGACCGGAATGAAGAAACCCTGCACCACCTGAGATAGTAGAAAACCTATACTGGTTGGTGGTTTCAACCCCTCTGAAAAATATTAGTCAATGGGAAGGATTATCCCATATATTATGAAAAATAAAAAAAATGAAACCACCAACCAGTACAAATAATGGGATGTTTACAACCTATGAACTGGTGATCGGGATTTCGCAACCATCCACAGTAGGATGACGGATGATATCTTTGTTTTTCTTCCTAGGATCTATGTCATATCTATATTTTATAAAATCAGAACGTGTACACCCATATGTGTATGTGGTATTCTGGATAGTTCTGCAATGATTCTCATCAAAATTATGTTTCTGTTTATCAACAACAGTGTTGTTGAATACAGGAAAAATAATAAGTCAATATTGTTACCATTGTTGTCATTATTATCATCGCCATTGCCCTGTGTATTATTCCTCTTACAGTTAACTATAACTATTGGATTGTATATATTCTGTATACACTACTGGACATACTGGAAAGAGAAGAGGATGCTAATGGATGATGGCTAGTTTAGCCGGCAACTTTAAGAGAACCTACCAAGAGCGGATGGGCAACTTCTTTCAGGGAAAATATTATTTACCGCTTAAGCATGGTGTTTTTTTTCAGAGTCTGCTAAATAAGCTAAATTACTAGAGGGTAAATCATCTTAAATCCCCATTCAACACCATTAAACCATCATGAAACACCATTAAACCACCATTAATCACCATCAAACACCATTAAACCACCATTAAACACCGTTAAGGCTATCCCCATGTTTCTCAAAATGGCCCAGGCATCCTTGCAAAAACGGCATGCTTTCGTCCCAGCCAGACCCTGGGTCTGTGGTTTGCATGGAAGATCGGCACTGAATAAAACTGCCCTTGAGCTTAAACCCAACATATCAATCACATCTAGTGAATAAGTGTACATATGTTATATCATATCTAATAGTTTACAAAATATCTATCTATAGTTAATAAAATATCATATAAGATCATAGACAATATATAAACAATATCTAGCTATATCAACAAGAAAGTCCGTCTATTCACACACATTTCAGGATTGCAGTCCTTCTCTACATCCCCAATGTCGTTGGTTAGATCTGGTTGAATCAAATTCTCATTTATATAATGTTGGTTGATCACCTATCAACCGATTTAGCTATCAAAGATCAGTTTTGCAGAAATATTTTTATTGCTTACATCTCCATTTGTGTTGGTTAAATCTCAATGTTTGTTGGTTAATAACCAAGCCACCAGCACCACATCCTGGACCCCCGAACCGTTGGCCCCATTGGCCCCGTTGGCCGCGCCAGCCAGGGCGTGTGACACTTTGGTCATCGCCTCCGTTGGCGATGTGCATTGTCAAAAGTATGATATATATATATATACTATAATATGTATTTAAAAAAAAAAATATATATTAAATTTTATTAATATAGGGGTGCGAAATTAATTTGGTATTTTTTTTGGGGGGGCAATTTTGTTTTTTTGGTCGTCCAGGCTCCCTTCCTTGGTTTTTGCAGCTAAAATATCTCATTTGCTGCATTTTGTCGCTATACTCTCTCATTCGCACTATTCCTCAATTTGTCCATGAATTGCTTCAGTTTTTCCATGGTTTTCTTCAATGTTTCCATGGTTTTCTTCAATTTTTCCATATATGTACGTATAGTACATATACAGTACAGAAAGTCAAGGAAATTCGTTGACTTCCCAAGACTTGGCCCAAGGATTTCCCATGATTTCCCGCCTGAAAAATGGCTGGGGCAGCCTGCGGCACTTTGGCAGCAGCCTCGATCGGCGATCGGCAATCGTTCAACGAACAGCAGAACCGATGTCTTGAATGTGTATAGAATCATAGGTATCATAGATTCAATAGATATACACATTATGGGTATCATAGGTATCATGATTCTATAGGTATACACATGTATCATTTATAGATCTATAACAGCTATATCCGGCTATATCCATAATAACACCAGGATTGTGATCTGGATTTTCCGTATCACTGGCTTTGCAAAAACTCATAGGTTTCTCCTGGTGCCAGTTTTGTGCCGTTTCCATCAATCCAATTGGCTGGCAAATCCCTCCCACTATCACCATAGTACAGGCCGGTTATCATGGATACATTTCATTCAATTTCGGTGATCTAAATCCCATACCATGTCCCAAAATATATACCGCTCGCGGTTCATACCCTAAAAAATACATCTAAATACTAAATGCCCAGAAAAAAAACACGATACGGGTCAAATTTCGATTTAACATCTGTCAAATCCCATGTTTCATGGATTGGTTCATTCCAATCCCACCAGCAGGATGACAGTTCAACCACCCGTTAGCCCGGCACCTCATCTGTTGAGAGCTCTTGCAGGATAGCTCCAGCCGCCATCGCAGCCTGGAGCCATTTATGGCCGTAGATTCTTACAGCAATCACGGCTTAAACAGTAGAACAGTACAATATAGTACAATTGTGTAAAATTATTGGGGTACCATTGGGGTAAACCCCTTCGGTGGTTTTATGGTTTCAACATTCACAGGGTTTCAACCCCTATATACTTTTACCCAGCACCCTGCATATCCTATGATCCCTGTGCACGGCCCCAAACGTACCAAACCCTAAATCCTGAAACCTAAAGTCAAAATCGCTGCGTATTGCTGGGTCAAATCTTCCATTTTGAGATAAACCGGTAAACCCAATAGCTGGAAGGTTTCCTAAAATAGGGGTACCCAAATAGCTCGCTGGATGGTTTATTTCATAGAAAATCAATCTATAAATGGATGATGACTAGGGTACCCCTATGGGAAACCTCCATATCCTGTCACAAACTGGCCATCCATTTGGACCTTCTCCATGAGTTCCAGGTTGGGTTCGCGCGGGAGCAGTTCCATCAAGGTTCCAAGCAGCAGCTCCAGACCTCCCAACCCGATTTTTCCCAAGAACTCTCTGATTTGAGCTGAATTTAGTGGTGGTTTTTCCAGATGATAAAAAAACAATGTTTCATCTGACAGCAGGCAGACAAAAAAATGTCGATTTTCTCTAAGTGATTTGACCTGGGACCCAAAAACCAGCACAGCAACGACGGTGAAATCAGGGTTTCAGCACCGCCATGTTTGATGGATTCCATTCTGCCAAGTCTGCCAAGTTGTAAGTCATCTATACCCAACTTTGATTAACCGCCATAAATAACAGTGATAGAAAAGGGTACAGACAGTGATAGTGAACTAGTGAACAACAGTTGTTGTCATTTAGATAACAGTGATAGTTATAGTGAACAACAACCAGCAAGGGTGGGAAGAGGAACCAACATTCAGCTATATAGATAAGGGGGGGTTCTTCAAATGGTGATACCAAACAAACATGGCTTTCAATATGAAAATTGTCTAATCACTTGGATGATTTGGGGGTATCTTTCATGGCTTAGAAAAGCTCCATACACATTTGTTTCAAACCAAAGCAATTACCTCTCTCCATCACACCCCCTTGGGGCCGAATCTCACTTGCCATCTGAGTTAATCCCGTAAAATCCCCAATATAAAGTTGAACCTGTAGTATTAAACTATTGTTTAATTAACTATACTCTCATATACATACTATCAAAAACTGTAGTTATGTATGGTTGCATACTATCATATACAATTGCATACCATTCTATACCATTATATATATAATACTACATAGTACAGTACTATATACCATTCAAATCAATTATACAGACTCAGCAGTCAAAAAATATGTCACGCTCATCAAATCCCATCAAATGCCCATGGTAATCCTCATTCAATCTCATTCAATCCCAATTCACGAGATTATTGTCGAATTGTACTGACTTATCAGCCAAGCAAGTATTTATACTCCCCATTAGACACTCAGTATAAACCACATTCAATCCCAGTAAGTCCCCGTTAAAGATAGTTGCATGTTGAATCTCCACTATATAGATATATCTAGTTGAATCTTAACCCTCCCCTTAAGTCACCAGTTGTAGCATATATATATATATATAGAACAGCTGTAATATCTCATTCAATCGTACCCCCGCCCCTAAAAAAAGGTCCTGTTTGTTTTTTTGCTGATATGTACGTTGTTGTTTAGCCCGCTGAACCAGATGTTTGTGTTTTTTTGTGTACATGTTAATCAGATTAAACACGATCAATGATAAGCATTACAGATTTGTATGTATGTGTATATATACTGGTTGGTGGTTTCAACCCCTCTGAAAAATATGAAAGTCAGTTGGGATGATGACATTCCCAATATTTGGAAAGTCATAAAAGTCATATTCCAAACCACCAACCGGTAGATATACATATACTGTATACATATATACATATGATATAATATATATATAATATAATATAATATATTTTAGAACTGGTAACGGACCCTGAAACACCTGAATGGTGTCCCTGACACCCTTCCCAAGCTGCACGGCAGCGCTATGTTGTTCTTTTCCTCCAGTTGATTGCACAACGTCCAATCGGCCACGATCGTAATGCCTTACCAAGCACCGAAGGTAAGGAACCAGGCACAAGCTATCCTCACCCTCCACTACGGGCTCACAGAGCCACCCAGCTGCAAGAGAATGATAAGCTGTAACCCTTACTCTTTGGATCTCAAGTGAAATGAAGATGATGTGCATTGCGAATCGGCAGTGTTGATTTCACATTCCCACAACTTCAAAAGATTCGCAATGAATGGATGTTACTCAGCATGCACATATTTCCCTGGATGAAACTAGGACGACTTGGCTTTTCCTCTCATCACTCCCTATATGTGGTGGCGCTTTGTCTCAGCCATTGTAACCTAGATCGAGAGTCGGATCGGGCTTTGAGGATTTCACTTTCATCATGTAAACAGTATTTTCCAAGCTGGAGGCACTCCCTGAGCATGTAATTGTCCATCACTTTGGTGAGGCTATCAGCCACTTGGGCTCCAGAAGGCACCCACCTGATCTGTATCCCATTCTGAAGGTGTTCTTTGATAAGCTTTGCTTGTAACAACGTACGAAACTCTTGGCAACTTGGTGGAGCTGTCCTACTTATCAGGTCGTAGAGGGATTTACAGTCTGTAGTTATTATTCCACTGTTAGATTTGGGTAATTTCTTGAGGAGTGTTTGAACTTGATCTGGTGGTGTTGGTGATTCGGTGTCTTCCATGGGTGGTATGGCTGCAAACGCTGGTGGCAACTGCAACAAGGTCCTATCAGCTTGTTTCCATGGCAATTTGGTGTCAAGAATCCATCCCCAGTATAGTCTGACCCAGGAAAGCATGTCAACTGCTCCTGCCAGTGCCATTGCTTCTGCGGACAATGTGCTGACAGCTACCTTCTGGATTTTCTTAGAATGCCACAACATAGGGTTGACAATACTGGTTCTGTTCTGTCCTAACAGCCGATGGCACGCCATGATCACCATGCCTTGATGTGAATCCTGAACTTTCTCTGATGCGAATGATGCATCTGAGAACGCAGCAAATCTGAGATCCTCAGTCTTGATGGGTTGTATTTTAATAGTGACATTGGAATGAACTTTGGCTTCATGGAGTGTTTTATTGGCCTCAGTTAAAGTGGATACTTTGGCTTTATTGATATGTGATTGAAGGTACCCAAGTCTACTGCACAAGTCCGGTCTTGAATTCACAGCAGCGTATTGGAGCGAACCAATCAAACCTCGTAAGGACTGTCGTTCGTCATCTGTGACTGGCTCATCAGGATGCACTCTGCGGGTTCGTGGAATTGAAATTGGTTGTATGTCATTGATGTATTGTGTCTGGTTGATGTGTATTGAATTGTCAGGTTGTTGTTCAATTCTGAGTCCAGTGAAGGTGAAATTTCTTTTCTTGTGTGATCCAAATCAAACATATCGGCTAGAGCTTGCAATCGCCTTTGAAAAAACTCTGACCCACAACACAATCCATCGTCGACATGGACCCCAACAATGCCCTCGGTCATGCCAGATTTTGGATTTTCCAAAATGAACGCGCACGGATCAAATGGACTTGGTGTGAACCCCAGTGATTCCAGCCCACGCTTGAGTTCCATGAACCAGAGGTAGGGTGCATCCACTCTTCCATAGGCTCCTTTCAACAGTCTGAGAACTTCATTGGGTCTCATTTTCATCTTTTCTCGAAGTTCAGCTGTGGGTTCAATGCCAAGTATTCGATCTCCTTGTTCTTGTCCCCTCAAAAAGGCCGTCTTAATATCAAAAGATTCGATATCCCATCCCTTTGAAGCAGCAAGTTGAAGAATGAGCATTCGTGACAGCTTTGACATGGTCGGACTGTCTCTAGGAATCTCATGCACTAATGGGTCTTCGTATCCTAAGACAACTAATCGGGCTTTGGGAACATGTTTCGGCTGATCGGCTTTGGCATCATCTACCGGCTTCCACGTCAAGATGCAGCGGCATCGCAAGATGTTTTCTTCTGGAATCTGGTGGCGAAGAACTTTGGCTACTGTTTCGGTTGACAACCAGCTTTCGATTTCCTTTTGTTTGGCTTGTTGAAACAACTCCTTCTCGGCTGATGACAACTGAGACATTTTTACTTCGCTACGTTGTCTCTTTGCAGCAGACACCAAAAAACTCATCTCATGAGGGTCACTCTCTTGACGCCAGCGGTCAACATCGCATTGTGAGATGTTGACTTCGAATTTCCATGCCATGTCATCGACAAGAGTAAAGCAGTCTTCATGTTCCATGAACAAGTCATCAGCTTCGGGCACTGGAACTTCTACTGGTGCATTAATGGCCTCTTCAGTCCACGGTGAGTTTTCTTGGGAATCCTTTGGTTCTGAAGGTCTCTCACTGGCATGTCTTGTGGATGCCGGTGCTGATGGTGCTGATTCAGGTTCATACTCACTATCCCCATTATCCCTTGAGTTATTAAGATTATGATGGTTATTTGGTTGCTCTGGTGAAGGATTCTTATTCGGTATGGTAACTTGATTTTCTGAATTTGGATCATTGGAATTGACTGTTGGCATGTTGTGGAATTGTGTGCCCCCATGATGTGGAACAATGGAACTTGGCTCGGCTGCATTAGTGGACCCTGGCTGTCCATGGTGCCATTCCTCTACTGCGGAGAGTGGTCTGATGTGCTCTGGTGCCGCACGGTATAGTTTGGTGCCCTTGGTGACCCAAACAACCCTGTTTGCTTCTTGTATAATTACCTGCATGGGACCCTCCCAATGGCCTTCTGCTTCTCCTCGGCGTTTCCAGAGCATCACCCAATCCCCAGGGCTATATTGTCCTCTGGTGGGACGACTACGACTGGTCAATGCACGTCGCAAAACTTGGTCATTGTCAATGGCAACAAAGGCTCGGCGTGCCCGATCACGGGCGGCAAGTTCTTCACGGAACTTGACACCTTCTGCTGTTGGGCTCAGTGCGGCATGGTGGGATGCCGTTTCTTCATCGCTGACTATTGAGCCGACCATCTTGGATCCTTTTCCAAATACCAACATCTCAGGTGGATAGCCCCGGTACTTACTCCATTGATTTTTGGTGGTGGTGGCATGTGCTAAGGCTATGGCAAGTTGGTTATAGTTGCAAATCCCTTCTTCATGGTCCATCTTATTGAGCATCATTTGTAGGATCCCTCCGTGTCTCTCTACTCTGGAATTTTGCCAGTGACCTTCTGTTGCGCATGTTTTGCCCTTGATTCCAAATCTCTGCAAAAACTGTCCAAATTCCTCAGAGTTGAATTCAGTTGCGGCATCCATGACCAAGAGCTTTGGAGCCCCCGCCCATTGAACCCATCCCTGCAACAGAGCTTGAGTTGCCTGTTGAGACGTTCGGGACGCAGAGCATATGGCAGTGTGATATAGCGTACTCTGGTCAATAAAGTGGTAAAAATGAAATTGATCTCCCTTCTGATTCGTCCAGGTGATACCATCAATTGAAATCACATCGCCAAAATCACCATGCTCATGGATTGCCCCTGGTCTCGCAGCTTTGGGCATCTGCAATTCTTTGCACGTGGAACACTGTAAATCTGGGATTGCCTGGAGGATATGTTCAGGGCATTTCAACTGCCTGCAAAAATCAACCAGCTTTGGACTTCCGGGATGTCCGAGATTCCTATGAATCTTCAACAACCATGCTTGATCGCTTGAACTGAGTGCAAGAAATTTGGGCCCATGTTTATTTGAAACCAAATCTATCATGGTCCTATCCTCCCCTGTGGTCTTGATGGCACTGGATTCACTGTTCTGTGAGGATGATTCCTCACCGGTCTGAGCTTGCAACTTCATTGGTTCAGTAAGGTTTGGAATTGTCATGTCATGTGTTGGAGTCTGAAGATTATTGGAGTTATGGTTGTGCAGGTTATGGTTATCGGTTATGTTATGGTGACTTTGTTGTTGAACTTCAGGAACATCCGCTCGGTGTCTCTTGCTGTCTTGATCATCTGGCATGTCCATTCCATGAACTCTACCGGCAGAGATTGGAGCATCGGCAGAAGAGGCGTCTGGCATCACATCAGGTATTTTGGCCTGAGCAAAAACCGTCAGGCTGACCCGAGCTGCAGTGGACTTGCGTCGAAGCCCTTTGTATGTGAGTCTTTCCCATGGCTCCCATTCTTCATCAACATAGATGCCCCCTACTCTTCGTCGGATGCAAACCATTCGACGCAGTGGTGCTTCACCTGGAAACATGGTTTTATTTGGCCCCACATATCGGTCTGTGCCTCGGCATAAAACAACATGTTTAACTGTGTGATTTGGGCACATGGCCTTCACTTGATCAACTAGTGGTCCATTCTCCATGACCATGGTGCCAACTCGGGGCGCTACGGAATCGGCGAGTTTCAGCACTGTCTGCCAATTGATGCTCTGGAAGCGTTGGGCAATGGTTGCAACACTCATTTTCTGGCCTAACCTACGCTTCTTGGTGGGGTGTTCACTTTCCTGGTTCTCAGCACTGGCAAGCTCTCCTACAAGGGTAGGATGTGATTGGTCATGGCATATGATGCGGGCAACTTGACGTGCAAACCTTCTGGGATATGCTTCAGTGAACTCTGTGAGGGACATGCGGGTTTGGCCAACCATTGTTTGACCAGCAATCGGTTGATGCTGGTGGCTTCCGGAACAGAAACGCCGGTGCAGGCATCGATGCAAGTCATCAGAGGTGGACAGGACTTCCATTCTCTTTCGCAAGGCTTGACCGCTCACAGGATCTCTCAGGTTGCCTACTTCACACATGTCAAAACGGCATTGGTGGGAGTGACCCACAACCTCCTGCATACCTGGAACCTGTTTCATGAGTGATCCATCGGGCTGTTCCAAATCAAAATGATCTCCACGCTGAACTTGATGACGATACAACACAATTCCCAGTGCAATTTGCCAAAGGTGTTCCTGACGTGACTCAAAAATTCTGATTTGAAGGTCAATTGATTTCTGTTCGTTGTATTGATTCCACTTGCACCATGGTTTGCAAACAGGACTATACCACACATGTTTCGGACGCCTGGAAATCAATTGTGTAAACAACTGCATTCTTCCTTGAGTTGTTTGTAGATCCCCTTGAGCTAGTCCAAACCTCTGAGCATGTCCACCGATCATCTGAGCCTGCTTTGTGAGCTCACTCTGGTCATGACACATGACTTCCAAAAGGTCGAGCCGACGCTGATGAAATCGGGGTGGCTTCACAGATTGCAATTCGGCGGAGAACTGTTTGACAAGCTTCTGAACCTGATTCTTGAAAGACCTATTCACTTCTCCATGAGGACTGGAAAAATGATAGTCATTATCAACATCATGAATACTGCTGTGAACCCCAAAACATTGGCTCTCTACGATCCCGGCTTGAGGGCTTTCACATGCTCGATCAGCTCGTTCAGAACTCCCTCGATGTTGCCCATGCGATGGTGAATCATCTTGTTCTCTTCCATCAGAGCTCCAACTTGGTCCTCCATCACACTCATTTTCATATTGGTGCTGATCTTCTGGCTCATGTCTTCTGCACTGTCGTCGCTCTGAAGATCTTCCCCTTTCACTGGACACCACGATGCTTCCGAAGACACTGGTTTGTTTGCCTTCTTGAAGTTCTTCACATTGTTGGGACTTGTCTCGATCTCGTGGTCCAAGCGTTTCTCCACATAGCTGATGAATTTCTGGTGGGCCACTTTGTCGCTCTTCTCGTACTGCGTCACAAACCATTCCGTCCACTTGTGGTCGGAGTATGCCTCCGTGAACTTCTGGCCCAATTTGGCCTTTCCAAATTGGATTGTTTCCTTTTCCAGCTGGGGAAGGGACATCTTCTTGATTTCCTCGAGCTGGTCTGCTGTCTGATCGATCTCTGTCTTGGCTCGAAGGGCCTGCAGTTTCTCGGTCAGCGACTTCGGCATGACGGGATCTGCAGTCACGGCAAGTTGAGACAGGAGCGTCTGTTGAGCTTGAACCGGGAATCTCACTGAGGCTGTCTTTTGATTCTTTCCGACAACTGGACATGAGTGCCTCAGAATCTCCTGCGTCATGTGGTTCATGGTGTGACATGTTCACATGACCTGGTTCTTCATGATTGACAGTGGACCTGATACCTGTTGCCTGTTGACTTCCTACATGGCTGGCTTCAGCATGTTGACGACTGTCACAAGTTTTCAAGGCATCGGACTGCAGGCATGTTGGTTCTTCAGCCATCAGACTGAACTGTGCGGAATTCTCCGGGCTCTCCCACAACTGATTGATATCCATGAGAACTAAGTTTTTCGCTGTTCGAGTTATCTTCAGTTCTCTGTTCAGTTTCTTACTCCACAAAACATCAGTATCAGTGTCAATCACAGCCTGAATCCCTTTGAGAAAAGTGCTGGAAATCAAAAAAGGTGTTCGACCATCCACAATTGCTATCTGGAAATATTGAGATCCCAGAGGCATCAAAAGGGCTTGCCTACTGACGAGCGTTTGATGATTTCCAAATCGAAAAATCAAATGGCACGGTTTTCGCTTCACACCCTGTCGGACTCCGTCTGGCAATTGAGCAAGGAGTCCTGGTACCTGTTGGCTGCCAATTACTGTTTGTGAAGCTCCTAAGTCTACCACTCCTACGGATCCAACGGATGCGAACAGGCTGGGGCAGTGGTCCAGGCTGACCACAGGATTGGGCTCAGAGACTTGTCGTCTCCGCACATGCAACCCGGCTAAGGCTTCGCTCACACTGGGCACTTGGCTTGTCACAGGGCTAGAACGCGGCATCTTCCTGGTGGCATGACGTGACATGAGTTGCTTCTTTCCTAGAATATGACCAAACACCTGGTGAACCTGAGAAACAAAACAATCTACCATGTGTTTTGATGCATCATGGTCCTCGATCACTGGCAAGGACACGATCTCTGGAGACACTTCCACTGCGGTCACAAACGATGTCGGCACGGTTGAGGCGGCTGACACTGATCCACCACCTTGGCCTCGTGATGGACACTCATTCTTCCAATGCCCCTTCTTGAGGCACAGTCTGCAGTATGAATTGGCGATCCGATTGGCAAGGGACGACTTCCCTTTTCCTTTCACTTTTCCTTTCTTTCCAAAACCCTTCTCGCCCTTTTTCACACTCCAGAAGCCTCGAAACCTGACCTTTTCCGACAAACGTTTTCTGGCATCTTGGTATGATGAATAGTATGCACACAGCTCAGTATCGTTCTGAACCATCTCTGATACTGCATCTTCAAACTGTAGTACTAGTGCTGCATCTTCATCATCATCGGCGGCCATTGCTTCTAAGGTGCCTTCATCTAAAGAAGCTTCCTCTGTCCAGAAGACCTCACCATCGGTCTCCCAGTTGTTCTCATTGGTGTCCTCCATGGTGAAAGCTGTATGGTCATATGTTTTGAGACCCTTGTCACGTTTGTTTCCAATCATGTCTTGGAAGAACCCTGAACCGATCATCCTCACTGCGGCTTCCACATTCTTGACATTCAATGTGCCCCCCTTTTCTGCACCTGAATCTACGAGGACACGCTTCTTGTCATCGCTGCTCAAGCGACTTCCACGAAGGAGGATATAGGCTTGGATCTCTGATAAGTCAATCTTTTTGCTAATCAATTCAGTCCAAATCACATCATTTCGAGACAGATATGAGTCGCTAGATTCATCAGACTTCTGTGATCCACGATACAGTGCCTTCTCCACTATGTCAAACTTCTTCTCCAACGGCACTGCACCCCATTTGCCGCCGACTAATTCCACGATCTTTTGAATTCCCTTGGCGTCATTGACTAGGACTTCACTCCTATGTAACTGCAATTTCTGAAAGGCTGTTCCTTTGCACCCCAGGACTAAGCGTGTTGCTAGCTCTAAGATCTTGTTGGATGGCCACGTCAGTAAAAGCAGTTCCACCTTGTTGGTCCATATCTCCACATTGTCGACCGACGGGTCGAAAGTTGGCACAAGGATTGCCAACTGGTTTGGCACCTGCCCAGTGTCGCTGGCTGCTTCACTAGCGGTCCCCGACATGTCGCCGGGCTCCGCTACCAGTTTAGAACTGGTAACGGACCCTGAAACACCTGAATGGTGTCCCTGACACCCTTCCCAAGCTGCACGGCAGCGCTATGTTGTTCTTTTCCTCCAGTTGATTGCACAACGTCCAATCGGCCACGATCGTAATGCCTTACCAAGCACCGAAGGTAAGGAACCAGGCACAAGCTATCCTCACTCTCCACTACGGGCTCACAGAGCCACCCAGCTGCAAGAGAATGATAAGCTGTAACCCTTACTCTTTGGATCTCAAGTGAAATGAAGATGATGTGCATTGCGAATCGGCAGTGTTGATTTCACAATATATAATATAATATATAATATAATAATATATATATATAATAAATTATAGAATAAATTATATATATATATTATATAAATAATATGATATATATTATGAATATTATATATTATATATTATTATATTATATGTATATATATATATTATTATATATTATATATATTACATTATAGATATCCATTAAACATCATTCCACCACCTTAACTCCCCATCTAAAGACACCCACGGGTCGCACCTGCCGTCACCTGCTGCGAAGGCTTCAACTCCTCCGCTAGAAGAATGGCGCCTTCACAGGCAGCCTGTCGCACTGGATGGTTTTGTGACTTATATCGCCAACTTACTGTATTAATATGGCTTATAGAATCACTGGACATAATATATATATATAGCAAATATATATATATATATATAGCATATATATATATATAGCATATATATATAGCATATATATATAGCATATATATATATAGCATATATATATATCATATGTATATATATATGCTATCATATATATATATATATCATATATATATATAAATATCGGTTGTATAAAAGGTATTTCGGGACCCCAGATCTTTGGGGATCCCCTCCGAGCGCGCCGAAGTTTTCGGCTCGCCCACCTGCCGCACCCACACCGCTGAGTCGCTCAATGCTCGGGCCTGGCGGGGATCTCAAGGTATGGTTTGGCTATAAGAAACGTTCATGATGGTGATTAATAGTTGTTAAGAATGGGATATTTATGATTTATATCTATATATATATATCAATAATAATAATATATAATAATGGGGTATTAATTTGTGGGATATTATTGATCGTTTTGGCTATCTCAATGGTTAATAATGGTGATTAATAATGATTGTATAATAGTGATTAATAGTGGATAGTACTGGTGGTTACCCTCTGGTAAACTGACATTTTGCTATGGACCATCACCATGTAAAATAGGTAAGGTAAGTCAACTATAAATTGGCAATTTTCAATAGCTATGTTAAATTACCAGAGGGTAACGGCTAAGGATGGCTAATGTATGGTCTAACAATGGTTAACTATTGTTACTAATGGTGAATGATGATTAATCATGGTTAAGAAAGGTTAATGGATGTTAATTATTAATGATGGTTAATAATGGTCAATAATGGCTAAGAATATTTGTGGCGTTACACAGATCGTTGGGTATAGCAAACGCAATAAATTGTCCGATTGACACTATAGTAAGGGAACTTTCAAAGGAATTCAAATGACATTTTCCCAACCATATGACAAATTGATACAACAATAAATTGCATGTTATGATAAATTGCATGGCAACCAATAACAAATTGATACATCTTTCCAATTGAACATATCAATTGGTTTCTGATTGCTGGGTACTTTCCGGGACAAATCAACAGTGAAATGACCTCTGGGCCAAGTGATCTGCTAAAAATCATCCCATAGAGACTCAAAACACGCAAACGACTGTGGTAGATCTATGTATAACCAAGGATCCATCTGGTAGGTTTAGCAGTTTGCGAACTGGAAAATGGCCATTCATAGTTGAATTACACTTGAATTACCTTTAAAAGTGGTGAATGTCCATCGCTGATTACCAGAGGGTATGATGTTTATGTACCCGGAATATCATGCAGTTGCAGATAAACACTTGAGCCACAAGTGGCGCCATTTCCCCCTTGAGAAGTCAGTGCTGCTCGCATCGTATCTTTGCAGAACAATGATCAAACTAAAATAGTGAAGTAGGGGATATGTAAAAAGCTTGTACCCCTGGTACTTACCAAAATAGATCAAAATAGCTGATATTTGCGGATGTTCATCCACCACAAATATATTTGAAAAGGAGCTGATCCATCATCACATGTGTTGCTGAAAAATCCCAAAAATGAGGTGTCAAAAACGCCTGTTTTCCCTCGGTTGATGGCAACAAATTGATGGTACCATTGGTCTTCTCCAATTTGTGGTTGATCCATCAAGATCATCTTCACACCGAGACTTGCGCAAACCGCGAAGTCCATCGGGGAGACCCCCAAAAAACTACCAATCTGGCAGCCAAAAATCAGGAGAATAGCATGGGAATAAACTTGGGAATGTTATGGTAAAGGGACAATTTTCTGTAGTACTCTCTGGCAATCCAAGAGTCAGCTATGTTATAGATTGCCCCTTTATAATCTTTATAGACATTAGCTATGAAACGTGGCAATTTATAGACAATTGCGGATTGGCTGTGGGCACACAACCTTCTGTCGTCCCCGCAGCTACTAGTTGGTTGAGGGACTCCCGGTTCGTGGAGTACTTAAAGGTCACCATCAAGCAACTAGAACAAACCCAAACAGAGGTAACGTCAAACTCGGACTAACAAACCCTGGTTTATTGGTTAGGGTGCTACCCCCAAAAAAGCGATGCAGTTAAATACTTAAATGATCTTAAATGGTACCGGTACCCCTCCAATGATCAACAGCCTATAGGGCTTTGTTAGTACAGGGTTGACATTGTGGTTAACATTCCCATCACATTCTCATTATATACCCTCTGGTTCTTTAACAGTTCGCCATGGAACATCACCATTTTGATAGGTACATCATCTATAAAAGGTGCATTTCCCATAGTTGTGTTAAATAACCAGAGGGTATCCCACGATATCTCCCAGTGTCTCTGATGATATTCCAATACTTCTCGTTCAATCCCATCAAATCCCAGTAACCGTGGCTCGGCTGTGGCGCCACACCAATGGCACTGCCCAACCGGCAGGCGCCTTGCGGTGCGGTCAATGGGAGCTTGGGCAACATGTGGAAATCACTGGAAAACACTTGATAATCATGAACATCTTCTAATGTAGAGACGTATATGAGTGTATATATATATATTCCCATGATTGTGTGCAAGTTTGAATCGGTATATGTATGTGTTTCTTTTGCAGAACATATCCAGTAAATGTATGTATTCCAATCGTTTGTGGGTTAAATCCAAATTTGGTGGTTAAAGTGCCCAATATCCCTATCTATATCTATACAGTAGGGCTAGACATGCAACAAGTACTCATATCTATGTATATATATATATATATTTGTATACATACACGTAGGGTCAAACCCTATTATTTGATGGTTAAAGTCCAAAATACTCCCCGTATATTACATCTTCACGTCATTATATATATATATATATATGTCGGTATATATATAATATATACATAATATACATTTCTCTATGTACATCTATGTACTATATGTATCATCAATATATCATACAAGGTGGTGCCCCATAGCTAACTAAGTTTTTCATAACTAACTTATCAAGGGTTTATGGTGGTGGAGCAAAACTGTAGTTCGAAGGGGGGTATAAGCGAACCGGCACAGGGCACCAGCGTGCAAAGCACTTACTGTGAACCAACACCAACCATCATTAATCATTATGAACGATTCTTATCCATTAGTAACCATTCTGAACCATGATTAACAATAGTTATTGACCATCAGTATTAAGCGTCATTGGCCACTATTAACCATTCAATATCCATTACTAACCATCACTAGCCATGATTAGCAGGTTGTTAACCATCACTCAGTAAGATATTATTAACCATTAACCATCTTTGAACCATCATTGATAGTTCTTGACCATGACTGGCCATAGTTATTGACCATAGTTATTAATCATGTTTATCCATTAGTCTTTTAGTAACCATTCTCAACCATGATTAACTATAGTTATTAACCATTATGAGCCATAGTGATTATGATTAACCATAAATAGCTATAACTACTATCTAATAGTCTTAATGCGACAATGGTGTCAACCAACTATCAACCAATCTATTGTCGCATATGATAATTAATGGAATCAACCATAATTAACATCATACAAAAATACTTATATTACAATGGTGTCAACCAATTTACCATTCTATATGTTAATTAACTTACTAACCATTATATAATTCAACGGAACCATTCCCGTGGTTGACCTACGCTCTCCCTTCAACCATTCCAGTGGAGAAAACAAATTGGACATGTTCACGACTAAATCCCTAAAAGGTATCCATTAGTAGCATTCTTAATTAACTATTATGAATCAATGTTGTTATAATGGTTAAGAACTATGGTTAATAACTATGGTTAATGGTAAATAATGGTTCACAATGGTAAATATTCTCAATAAATGAACCATATATCATTGACCATTCTTAATGCTAAAGAACATTAATTATTTTCATAAATTCATATGATAGTGGTTACCCTCTGGTAATTCTAGCTATTAGAAATGGTCCAGTCGAAATCGTTGATTTAGCCACTCAAAATGGTGAAAATCTCAGCCAAACAGCACCTCCCGGGCGCCGGAGAGCGCAAAGGCCACCTGGAGGACAAGAAGAGACTGGGATGTTCGCTGATCGAAGGGGATTTGATGGTGGTTTGAGTGAAATTTCATGGTTTTTATGTGTTTTTATGGACATTAGAACTAGTGATTTCCAGGTTTTAGGTGGGTTTTGATGGTAATGGACATGTTCACCTAGTAGAAATAGCAACCCCCACATAGAAAAAGTTTGAAGCCTGGAAATAGGATGCACATGTTCCTTTTATAAGATTCTGGAAACACTTTTTGGCGTCTCTGAGGAAGTTACTCCAAGTGTCATTTAATGGGGATTCTATGTTGATTTTACCTATTCAAGTTATGCTGTGTTGGTAATTTACTGCGATTCAATGGTCTTTAAATGGGAATTTCAGATGATTTACCATCTGAACTGCTAAGTCCATGGCAAAATAGATAAGCTTAATATTGTTTAGCTATCCAATGGATAGTTGTTTCGTTTGTATAGGTTTGTAAGTTTTGTTGGCAAATTCTTAAACATCTAATGTGGTAAACCCAAGAATAACCAATCCCCAAAATTTCCATAAATGGATGGTGTAGGCATCCCCAAATGCATCCAAAGGCTACATGTCTATAGCATTGGGTTTACCACACTTCTGGGTGTTGCTGGCTGGTTAGATGTATACTTCCCCATAGCAAGAGATTAACTCACTGAGCCGATAGGCAACATCACTAGCATTCTTCGTGGTATTGAAGCAGCAGACGTCGAGGAGTTTAAGCAAAAACCAAGCGAATGGGATCACTAGATGAATCGGAAAACACATGGTAGGACTTCGCTAAATAATTATCTGACGTTTTACCAAGACATCCGCCACGAAGAAAGGACAACTACTATCTCCTCCATCCAGTTTCAATGATTCCGACTCATCCCAGCCCATCAAAGATAGCAAGGTGCCGCATGCACGGCAGCTGCTCGATCCAACGCCTAGGTCGGACAACGGATCTCCGTTGAAATCTATTAATGATAACTGAAAAGTAATGATAGCTGAACAGCATGAACCAGGCAATAATGGGCTTTTCACAGGGATAGAAAAATGGCATGTGTCATGTGTTTACATATATATATATAGAGAAAATCACACAGGTTTAAAGCCATCATAATAGCATTTCGGATTAGACAATCAGAATAATTCTTCGGAAACATAACCTTTTCTTTGTGCCAGTTAAATCCGCATTGAACTGGCGATCCCAATCCCTCACTGGCGAGCCATCTCCAGTCCCATGAGTCAATGCAGGTGACGTCCATGGGTTGAACCCTCTGACGCCACAATGGCTGTGTCAAACAAAAACTCAATGGTGTTTCTGCTGTCCAATATTTACATCAATTCATAACTGATAGGCTGACGGATATTCATCTTCCAATATAACCCCTATATATAAATTATATATATATATATATAGATATGTATATATATATTATATAAGGTCAATAGGTCAAAATCAGTGTACCCCATTGTCCCCCAAAAACTAGATATCCTAATAAAGAATGACCAAGATCCGCAGGTCCCTTGGGTCTGAAAAAAATACACGTACCCCGAAATTCCCTGGTTTAGAAATTCATTTTCCCAATCAAATTTGCCATAAATTGGTGTATCCCCAATTTTCAGAGCCCATTTCCATGATGCATTGGTGAAATCCATATCTTTCAAGGTAAAATATGTAAAATTCTCATGTTTTCCACCCCAAATCCGCCCTTTTTCATGGTGAACCAGGACCACGGTTCCGTGTGGTTCGTCCAAAGGGCATCGGGACTCGCAGATGCCGCCTGGGCCGCCTGGGATATCAGAGGAATTCAACATGGATGGGCCACGGTCAATATTTGGTATATAGATGTATATAGCTCCAAGTCGTAATCAGTTATAACAATCAGTTATAAGGAAATAGACTAAATAGACAATTCGATAAAACTAGACCATTGATATAAGAATATGCTATAATTCAATCTAATCTATCAATTGTCAAATTCAATATAACCTGTGTTGATTTGGACAAATATGATAATCACCAGCGAATATTTATCATCCGATATAAACATATTACTTGGATGAACGGAATTATAGCATATTAGACCACTGTTTTCACATGGTTATGGGTCAAGAACCTGGCACCCTAGGTACCCTGAGTCATAGTTGGTATGCCTGGCTGTTTTGTTTTCTTCTACTGAGACTGCCATAGACTTGGCCCCTCCGTGGATTTGCTGACCGGTTTAACATCCCGTTCGTACCAATACGATCACCATAAAAAATCAACATTGAATCACTACTTCATCCATTTCAAACTCACTATGAAACTCCATTCAATCCCATTAATTCACCATTAAATCACCATAAAAATACTCCATAAATAAAATCTGAACATCTTGTGCCAACAAGCATTGGCGCCTCCAGCACCACTGGTACCGCTTGCGAGGGATTGGCGCGCGCCACCACCCGCAGGCATTCACGGGCCGCCAGGGCCGTGTTACTCACCTGGGGTGCCGAGACCGGCAGCAAAATGCCACGATGAAGGTTTTGAATGGGAAAATCCATGGGAACAATCCATGAACTAAATGGATCTAAATAGCTGGGAAAATGGTCCATGATGAATTTCATTGCTGTGGGCCATGATTGCTGGAGGGTAGATATGGTTGGTTTCAAGCAGCTGAATTACATATCTCTCAAGGCCCACCTGGTGCCGATACGTAAGATTATCAATTATCCCAAGTGTCAACTAAGTAGTGTCTAATCTCATTGGATCCGCATTCCAAAGATGAATCGGTAGGGCTGAACTACAGTCAAACAATGATATTACAGTCAACTGCACTGAATCCTTAATCACCAATTCCCAGCAAATTACCCTGAAAAATCCCTTACGTCCCCTTGTAGACCCCATTGAATCACATCAAATCCCCATAAAAAAAAACGACGGTTGACCAATCCCCAGTAAATCAATTTTGGCTTGTCTGAAATTAGGATAACCCACAATCAAACTGGCTCATCATGATGATAGATCCTTTTGATTTTAAGATATCCTATTTTCAGAAAATCATGGTTTATCATTTTCCAAATTGAACTCGCTATTTGGGGATATACCCCACCTCCATCAAATCACCCATTCACAGTTTCACGGTCCATTCTTACGATTTCCCGGTTGCATGGGTCCAGCTGTAAGAATCAACCAATTGTAAGGTGCCCCCCCCATCCCCCCCCAGCTATAAGTTAATTTATAAAGCCCCAACCATATTTATCCTACTAAGATGTAAACTGTAGATACTATTAACCCAGTGATATATTACTTAGGTATAACATAGTTAGATATATCAAATAGTTACAGCTACATATAGTCTAGAGACAAACGTCTATGGCTACAGATATGAAATATCAAGAAACACAGTTTATACAAGTTGGATATTTAACTCCTGCGGCTTGGATTGTAATATCTATAGTTATCTATATGTCTTTATCTTTGTCGGATAATATCTATACTGTATCTATGATAATTTAAATAGACAACATCATACCGAATCATACCAATGGGTATTTCAGGATTCTGAAATGGAGGGACTGTACCATATAAGGCCATATTTTGTCGGGATATTCACTTACATCGTCCTTATATAGGCCTTATATATTGTAGGTACCTCCAATTTAGGTTCCTGAAAAGGCCATTAATTACAGTCAAGACTTTCTGGGACAACAAGAATCTGAGAACCAAAAGTTAATTCGATTCTGATTTGAAAGTAATTTATACCTCTAATTCTCGCTGGAATCTCTTTAATATCAGAGTCTAACCCATCTAAGCCAGTTGGATGGAATATCCCCAGTAGTGTATGGGTCATATTTACATCTCAGTTGGAATCTTATCATATATAGATTCATACACATATAAACATACATATATATATATAGGTATTTATATATATATACATTGTATATGAACATCTATATATATATATGTATATATATATCCTATATATCCAACTGTAGATATAATCACTATCTTTGAGTAGACAACAACAAGTCCTGTGCCTCGTCCAAGTCGTCCACCGAAGGCGCTGCATCCTTGGCGGCCGCGAAGGCGGCCGCCACGGCCTGCTGTCCCTGGCGGACAGGGTGGGGGTCAGGGAACCAACAGATTCTTCTATACTTTACTGTCATGAATGTATGCATATGTATATATATGTATAAATCATTATTGTTATTGTTGTTGTTATTATTATTATTATAAAATGTAGATATACATATATTATGAATAGAATAAGGATATATATATATATCAAATAATAAATTACATATATATATATATATACACATAGTGTATATGTATCATACACGTGGAAGAGAAATATATGACCAATTGTCTGATCCCAGGAGCACCTGGGACGCCTGTCGCAAATCCTGTCGCTTTGGTTTACCCACAATTGGTGATCCTTTTGTGTCAGGATGTGTCGGGTCAACATGTTTAATTTATCTGGTTGGTGGTGCAATGTGGCCATCTTGAAAAATATGAGTTCGTCAATGGGAAGGATTATATCCCATATATGACATGGAAAATAAAAGCCATGTTCCAAACCACCAACCAGAAATTCTACCAAGTGGTTGTTGAACATCACTAGCTTCATGGGTAAATCCTCTGTTTTCTGGGGCATTTTTAGAATCTCCAAGGTGTTTTGCCGTGTTGATCCACCATCCCCAAGACCTCACCGTGACCACGCCTGAGGTGTGGACAGCACTTGCGGCTCATGACGCGCCAGGGCGCGGAGGAGCTGCAAGGCCTGGAGAGGAGAGCTGAAAACCTGGAAACTGATTATATAATTATTCATTATCTTTTGGCATGGGAAAAAAGGACCACACCGATCTGAATTATCTGAACTTGATGGGGATCAGCAAAACCAAGGAAAAATAGGGGGACTCAAGAGATGACTGAATTTGAAAGATGGAGACTGCGTGTCGATGAAATGTTTCTTGAAGACGATCTAGGGTTGAAACCGCGGTTGGCGTTTCCTGCTGATTTTCCCTGAATTCTGGCAAGATTGGGTTGGGATATCCACCATATCAGTAGAATATATTTCTATATCATTATATCATTGATGGGCTTGGGGGAACCGCCAATGATATGGAAATATGTTCCAATGATTCAAAGGATTTCTATTTAGTTCTATATACTTCGGGGAAGCACCAATCACTACTGAAAATCCCGATATCCCATTTCAACCGCAATAAATCCCTATTAAAAATCCCCATCACATCCTATAAAATCCCAATAAATCCATGTCAACTCCCATTCATCCCTATAAAATCCCAATAAAAAACCTGGAAAATCCATGGAAAATTCCATGAGATCACCGGCACCTGGATCTGGCACGGCTCCACACTGGGGCTGCTGTTGCAGCCCAGGACCCGGCAAGCCTCGTGGCGCTGTGGCGCTGTCGTTACATGGGACAATTGGGAAGCCCATTAGATTTTCAATAGCTATGTTGAATTACCAGAGGGTATCTGAATATTTTGACCAACAATCTCAATTGGTCAATGTCTAAATGTTTGACCCGCACTTTGAGATTTAGTGGGATGAATTCATGGGATCATCACCATTTCTAGATGGTTTCTAGATGTTTCTAGGGCTTTACCCTCTGGTAAACAAACAGTTGGCTACTGAAAATGGCCATAGAAATAGTTGACTACCCATTAATAGCATGGTGATGTTCAATAGTTTTTTTTTTGTATGTTTACCAGATGGTATATTGAAATAATGGGAATGAAACAACATGGGATGAATGATCTAGGTACCCCCATTAATTAAATATATATATATATAACCATGGGATGAATAATCTAACCGCCACAACCATATATTTATTGGATATAAACTAAACATGTGGTATGGTTATGGAAATCCCGTGAACCATGCTTTCTAATTGGATATAAGCTAAACAAATGAATAATGTACATATTCATTATGGGGTATATTACTTGAATACATTGGAGTATATAAGTACCCAATTCCATGTACAGTAGTTCATAGTTAAATATATTATGGTATCATGGCAGAATATGGCAAAATAACATCATCAATCCTTTAAATGACACATGGGGACCAAGACTATACTCCTAAATTCCGCGAAAATTTAGAGGAACTGTACAACTACAACAACCGTGTCATGAATCACAACCATGAATCGTAGAACAAGAGTGGAAACATACTGGATACCATATACCCTCTGGTCTATTGAAAATGGCCCAGTCGAAATAGTGGATTTACCCAGCTAATAGCATGGTGGATCTTTCCATAGTTTTTTGTATGTTTACCAGAGGGTATGTCATCATCATCGATATTTGGCAGTTTTTTTCCATGGGAACCGTCTCGATCAACCATGGGTGTTTTGGGATCTGCACAGATGACCTGACCACAACACAAATCCTGAAACTACGGTAGTTTCAACATCGAGAAAATATGTTCTTCATGTGTGAAACTACTTGAAAAATGTATGGAATATGTTTGAACATCGAGAAAATATGTTTGAAACTATCAAGCAAAGAGTTGGACATGTTCTTTCCCTATTGATAGTAAGCAAGTACCCAATTGACCCAACCGAGGGTTATGCAGGGAACCGCAAAATCAGGAAAATACCAAGTTTTTTTTTCTGAAGATGGGATATCCCGGTATCATTCTGAAGGGATGGATAAAACAACATGTTCCTCATTCAATGGCCACAACTCGTATACATACCACAATTTCAGACAGGCTCAACTAAAAGTAGCAAGGAAGGTAGTCTTCAAAGGCTGTGCCGGCTCTAGGACTCTAGAGAGTGGTGAATGGTTTCTACTGGTAAAATTGCACCATCTGGTTGTTGATTCAAATAAACAAACATCCTAAGTATCCGCCACTCCCACGACGCTCTAAGTACTCTAAGAGGTCAGTGTGCATGCGAAAAACAACTCTATATATTATATATATATTATAGTTGTTATTTATGTATATATATATACATATATATATATATATACATATACATATATACATACATTCTAATATATTCCACACCTGCAGACTGTCCAACTTGTGCTGTGGTACCTGCACCTGGGCTTCCCGACCAGCTGAAGCGAAGCCGTTCGCAGCGCCTGCGTCAACCCAAGGCACCGGCTACATTTTCATGGGGATATGATGGGGTCTAACATGGTTTAACGGGGTTACTAGGGCAAATATAATATGTATATATATATAATTATATATATATACATGACGATTCTAAAACCATTGGCATATACAATTCGGATACGTAATTAAATATAATACATATTCTATCTCTATTTAACTATACAAAAACATTTCATGAACTACCAACCATAGTGGGGATGTGTCACAGAGATGTTTCATGGTTTTGAACACAGAGTACAAGTACCCAAAATGAGAAACCCGAAGACAGGATGGTGATCACTACTGACTTTCACCAAACCGCTGGGAAGTACTGGCATTATGCCAGCGGTCACTGTTTCTGGGCATTGCAAAAGCTTACCAATAAATTGGATGGTTGCTGCTTTCTTCAACTCCCAACATTCGTTCTTCTTGAACTTCGCGGATGTTCATTCAAGTCACAACCTTGTGGGCAAACAATGAGCAAAGACACCAGAAATCATGAGACTGTCAGCTGCAAAAAACAATGAGTGTGTGACCTTAATTTCTCGAAAGGAATATGTCCTAAGCTTTTCCGAACTAATTCACCAACTCAATGGAATGAAATTAGCCAACAATCACTAATAAGTGATTAAATCCATCATTGAACGTAGTAAACGGCATGAAATCACCATTCAGCTTACCTCAGATTTCAGCTCCGGTGCCAGACGGCCCAGGGCGCGCAAGGCTGCGACCAGGACCTGGTGATCTTCGGTGCGAATAACTATGAAAACCACCAAGCAGCTATAGATTTTACCATCTTTTACCCCTATGAATCAGGTATATCAGGTATTAATCACTATGAATCACTATTAGCCACCATTATCATATCATCTGTGGTTGATAATCACTATTAACCACTATGAATCACTATCATATCATACCACCTGTTGATAATCATCTGGTTTCTGGTTGAGCTGGGATGATTCCCAAGATATGGAAAAATCAAAAATTGATGTTCCGGTCACCACCGGTCAGCAACCAGTTATTATTTGATCACATGAATAGCTAGTTGTTATATGGATCATCAACTATTTACTATAGTTATTTGATCAAATCACATATTATTTGATCACCATTGATATTGAACTAATGATATTAGTACATATTTATATATTGTTCACTTTTGATGTTGATAATTGACAACGATGATCAATATGATTCCATTAGTGGATTATCAATGGATATTATATCCCATTACTAAAACTAATTGTATATTATTCACTAATGGATTATCAATAGTTGTCAACATCATAAGTGGATAATATATATATATATAGCATTATATAGCATTACCATAATAAATCAATAATATCATAATAATGATATTCGATAAGTATTGAACAAAAAACAAATCATATCATCCCACGGACAATATGGGATAGTTGAACATTGGTTTCGAACAACTTTCCATGTTTTTCTCGCTGAACATGCCCATTTATAGGTGATGTTCCTATATTTTCCGATGATGCTCCCATTAAAACCTCCATATTCATAGGGACTTCCTAGCGCTAGCCATGTTCACCGGAGGGAAGATCAATAAATGGCATTCACCAGAAGAAATACATGGAATGTCTTGACCAGAAATTGTTTCAATGTATTCTCTGGTAATTTAACATAGCTATTGAATGCTATTGAAAATAGCCATTTATAGGTGATTTATCTATGAACAGAGGGGGCTTTTCGCCTCAAATCACTCAATACCTCAGATCTTTGGATTATCCAACACGACGTGACGTGAGCCAAAATCATTTCTTCATTCGAATTCATTTTCCATGGAGTATCAGTTGATGGAAACAAGCGTCTTATTCATGATTCATTTTTCTTAGGTCCCTATGTTTTTATGTTTCAATCCGCATGATTTGGCATCTGAAATCCCGCATTTTGAAACAAAATAATCTCCACATAGAATGAGAATAGTTCGATGATTTTCCCAGCCAGAAACCTCCATTTTAGGGATTTCCCAACTGAGTGGAATTGGCCCCAAATTCACCTGTGGCGCTTCCTTCTCTGAGCTGCTGAGTGAAGATACTGCCACCTGGGGTCGAAAGTGATGACCCCGTCCAGAAAGAGCGGAGGATTTTAACATGTGTTTTGACAAGGAACCCAGGAACCCAGGAACCCTCCAATCTGTGGAATCAGTGCCATTTGTTGATGAACTTATAGATTGGTTACGATATTTTTCCACCGCCCAATTTGAGTGGGCATCTTTTTCTTGCGTGAGACCATAAATTTCATCGTTTTTTGGCGGATCAATCATTTGGAGTGCTATGTGAGGTCTATACCTTGACAGCTTAAAATGTGAATGTTTCGCCGGGAGATCATAACAACATTATGTTTAACAGATCTCCCAGTAGATTCAGTCAATCAAAAAATGGAAAGAAAATTGAAAAATGGAAAAGCAAGCTGTTTTTTATTTCAAAATCATCATCATCATCATCATCATCCACATTATCATACTTTATCCTCCCACTCCCCCAAACTGTTTGGGGTCTCTTGCCGGGAGATTTCTTTTACAATTATAAACCATTATCAATTAGCATTAAACACTATTAAGCATCATTAACCACTATTATTAACCACTATTAACAGGATCAATATTTTCCTGATCAGGAAACACATTTTTAACCACTATTAACCACTATTAACCACTATTAACCACTATTATCATCAGGAAACACTATTAACCGGATCATTTTGCTGATCATGTTCCTTCTGGGAATCAGTGGTTCACCTCCAGGGTTGCGTCGGCAGCGCCATGCCAGCTGGGCAAGTCCTCCAGACGCTCATCCCATGGTGGATGATGCTAGAGTTGATCAAAATCCCATGTTTTTATCCCATGAAAACCGGAGAGTTACCATGGTTCATCGGATCAATTCGGATTATCATCTGGTTCTACTCAGACTTAACTTCTTGGCATGGTAGTCATGGTTTAAACATGGGATATGAAATGTACCCCTTTTTCATGTGCCACTGCAAATCGGAACAATGATGATAAACCATGTGGAATATGTCTCCCCCGAACAGACAAACCCGTGACGGGATAGCTTGACCCTGTGGTGGTGAGCACTTTCCTTGCACCTGGGCTGAGAGGCTAAGTCACATAGATATTCTTATCTGCAGTATATATGATATGGTATAACGTAGATTCCGCAATGAATTAACACAGTGACACGGCGCCATCTTTTCGGCTCACGCTCCGAGTCGGCTTAGCTCCACTTCACTACACCTTTGGAGCCTCGGGGGGCGGAGAAATTCCTACTTTTGAATGAAAAAATGTTGAAGTAACTAAAGTAAAGAACATGTTGGTGGATTAGGATGGATATCATTATGCCCTGGGGTGGACTATGGTGGACTATACTTTACACACACATATACCAAACTGCGTCATAAACTGGCCAAGAATTCCTTTTGGAGACATATTTCAGTAGAACGGTGTGTTTACACTCAACACTCCTTAGGCGGAAACACCAAATTGATGGGGGATACTAAAGTAAAGCCCCCAAAAAGACAGAAATTACTTTACTTCGTGTGATCCCCACCATGACATTTATACATTTTGTTACTGGCAAATCTTCTGGCATTCTATCTGACATATTTTCTGGCATTCGATCTGGCATTCTATCTGACATTCTATCTGGCATTCTATCTGGCATACCTTCTGGCATTCTATCTGGCATATCTTCTAACATTCTATCTGGCATATCTTCTGGCACTCTATGTGGCATATCTTTTGGCGTGGATACTCGCGGTTGAGGTCCGGCAGGGAACACTGGGCGTGGGATACTCGCGGTTGAGGTCCGGCAGGGAACACTGGGCGTGGATGGTCGTGGTTGAGGTCCGGCAGGGAACACTGGGCGAGGATGGTCGTGGTTGAGGTCCGGCAGGGAACATTGGGCATGGATGGTCGTGGTTGAGGTCCGGCAGGGAACACTGGGCGTGGATGGTCGTGGTTGAGGTCCGGCAGAGAACACTGTGGATCGCGGGTCGCAGTTGAGCAAGGACGACGAGGACGACGAGGACGACGAGGACGACGAGGAGGACGAGGAGGAGGAGGAGAGGAGGACGAGGCAGGAGGAGGAGAGGAGGACGAGGCAGGAGGAGGCGGAGGAGGAGGAGAAGGAGGAGGAGAAGGAGGAGGAGGACGAGGAGGCAACTGACATAAAATCTAACAACCCTCACCTGGCAGGTGGGGAAAAAAACATCATTTTGTCACTATGCTAGTAGGTTTAATGTGGGGTTTCATTTAAGGATGACATCATTGGAGGGGCTTCACCAAACCTCACCAGCTGGCCATGGCACAAGGTGAGCACCCCCGCAGCATGCAACGCGCGGCTACACGCGCTGACCTGGTCCATGATAAACGTGGATATAACGTGGAGAAATTCACTGCTTGGTGGTTGAGCCCTACCCCTCTGAAAAATCTGACTTCGTCAGTTGGGATGATGACATTCCCAATATATGGAAAAATAAAAGCCATGTTCCAAACCACCAACCAGTTCATGTTGAAAGAAAGTACAGCAGCCGGACGTAAGAATTCGCATAATCTGCGATCGCAAACCATCACTGATGATCGAACTGAGATTTCGCCACTGAAAAGTTGCAGCGCTACCAACGTTTTGGAAAAAATAAACATGCTATCAAATACCAACACAGTCACTTAAAACTGAAAGAGTGTGAATCAGCTACCAACAAATTTTAGGGAAATCATCATTCATATGCAATATACATGTAAGATCATGTAAGCAACCCAAAATGAAGACAGGACCCAAAAACGCAATTACATGTGAAGATGAAACCGATTGAAAGTGGACATATTTGGTGTTTGATCATTTCTTGTCCAATTTGAAGCTGGTTTTGTGGGACCACTCTTCGCTCAACGTCTTCATCTTTCATTGTGCCAACGTGGTGACTGTGGCTGGAACCTTTGGAGCTGGTTAAATCACCATTTTAGCTAGTTGAATCACCACGTTAGCTGAATGAATCACCATGTTAGCTGGTTGAATCACCATGTTCGATGGTTAAATCGCCATTTTAGCTTGTGGAGTCACCATTCCAGCTGGTTGAGTCACCATGTTAAATGCCAGCAATCTTCTCGTTTTCACCCCCTCCAGTTGTGGAATTTGCCGGGCGGAGGCACCACCAAACTGCAGGCAGGCACATCCACTTCTACCTGGCGTCACGGATGTGGGTTTAAGGGGATAAGCTATGCCTAGTTCTGTCATGGGGATGATAATTCTTTCATTCAAAATCTTGAGTCCAATTTTTTTTCGGATTTGTGTGAAGGGTGGTGTTTTTGGTGTTGCTTCTCCACATTTTTAAACTGCTCCCATGGTGCCAACTGTGCCAAGCGCCAGCGCCCCACCTGCGTCTCCAAGGCCCAGTGCATCAAAGTGAGAGATCTGGGCCAGGCATCGGCAGCGCCCTCAGCTTCGAGATCAATGGATTGGTTGGAACACTTCGGAAAGCCCCATATTGTCCATATTTCATGGGAAAATCCATGGTTTCCTGAAATTAGATCCAGGATTCTTGATGATTGTGTTTAAATGATTTTAAATGTCTTTTTGATCAAGAAATAACTCACCAATTTGTTTACAATTTGAATGTGATAAAGGAAAAGGTCGGAATTGTGACCCAAATACATGCTAGATCATGCTAGATCCTCTAAGCAGGTCTAAAATAATAAATATTAGTGCAGTGTCTTCAATACGAATTTAATATTCCGAACCGATCGATTGAGGTTCTATGCCAGCTTCAAAGTGCAAGGTCATGACCAGAATCGTGCAGCCTTCATCATCTCTGGGCAGAATGGGCTCAAAGTATTCTTAGCATATCTTGGCATCATAAAGGATTTGGATGTACCATTTTCTTCAGCCTTGGTTTTATAATCACTGAGTAAACTTAGGTAAATTGGCTGAAGTAAAGTGACCCCATTTTACCCCTCTTGCAGCTGTGATTCACCAGATTAAACCAGATTAAGCCATATTGAACCAGATTGTGCCAGATTAAACAATGTTATATCACAAACAATATTAAACCATCATCAACCATTGGATCTGACCCATTTTTCTTAGACATTCCCCATGTGTCATTCACCATGCCGCCGAGTATCCCATGCCGCCAGTGCCAAGCTCGTTCCAGCACGATCCAGCGAGAAATGGCCCAACCTTGCGAGAAAGATTGGCAGCAACCATTAGCAACCCCAACAAAAGATTGAACTGGTTGCTAATGGTTGCTGGGGAAATATTAGTAAACATTAGCAACCAGATATGAGTGGATATCTCTGGGGAAATGATACAAAAATTAACTCACCTGAAATAAATCAATGTTGGGCCATTTTGGGATGATTCCCCTTATTAACCATGACTCCAGTGAGGTTTGCCCAGATATATGTGGATCTTGGATCTCTGGCAATTAATGAGTCGTAAATATCCTCTAAAATATCTAAAATATACTTCGGAACATTTTTTTCCGGTGGATGTTTATGACCAACCCCCAACAAAATATGAAAACAAACAACACTTTTGGAGGAAACATGTGGGATCATTGGTGCATAACAAAAAAACACATATGTATATGCAGTATAGTCAGCAAACAGTGGATTTTCCAGCAGTGGATGCTGACATGAACCAGCAAGAGGTGCCGGATGGATTGTGTTTTCAAACAGTCGGATTGGAAAGGCAAACAAACGACTATCATCATTCAAAGGATTGCTCACAAAAATGGAGCTCATTGGTCGTTTCGACATAATAGCCATCAAACAACTGAATGACCCAAATAACATGTTTTTTTTTAACACAATGAACTAATAAGTGAATGATGTGTCTGGTTACGGTCCTTTGTTCATCACTATATAGTCCGAAGATGTCCAAAGATTTGATTGATCGAGGGTTCATCGTTCCAGGGAGAGATGAAACCACAGATGTGCCATTGGTGAACCTACTCTGCCGCAGACATAATGTGCCCTGGTCTTCTCGGGAAACCCAGGTGCGTTTGCCACGAAACAGCCCCCAAAAAGAAAGCATGAAAGAACTCAATAAACTTCTGTTACGCATCAACCATGAGTAGTCAATCGAATAAGTGTGTCCACATACTTTTCAATATTTTTGGAGCTTTCCCAAGTGAAACCACCCCCAGTTCTCATCCATTTTGGGGACTTTCCCATGAACTATGGACATCTCTTGGGGTACCGGCGAACATCCCAGTAACATCTCCAAGCTCCTCTGCCACCCGCCGGCACGAGTGCCCGCAGCGGCGGAGTTCGTCAGAACCAGATCGCGGCGGAGCTGCAAACCTGCCCCAAGGGAGACCTACTTGCCTGGTGCTTAGTAATTGTTACAATGTGGTGCCCCAGTTTGTTAGCTAAGTTGGTGAACATAACTCCAATAACTATGGTTTATGGTACGCAAATAACTATAGTTATTGGGGCTTATAAACCAACTTATAACTAGGGGGCCCCACTTTGTAACGGATTAATGGATTTATGGATTAGTTTGAAGAAATCTGGATTAATACGGATTAATTAATATGGATCAATATGGATTAATGGATTACTGTATTCATGGATTAGTGTTGATATTAACCATGGCTGATTATTAACACGATCATTCGTATGCATTAATTAATGTTAATGACAGATTAATGTCAATGACAGATTAATGAGGACCAATCAACATATATCCATGATGATGATACTGTTAATAATTGTCATGATATTCTTAATATAGTTATGATGGGAATGGGATGATTGCTAATGGAATGATCCAATCCAAAACTATTATCAGTCCATAGAGGTTTCCTAAATGTGGAGGATCCATAATATATCAGTTATAAAACATATATGGAGGTTTCCCAATATAGGGGATCCCCAAGTCATCATAGGAAGGCTTCAACGAAGTCATGGCGTTTCGGAAAACTCCATATAGCAATAGCTATGGAACTCAATGGGCTCTTATTTTCGATGTTTTGACCCCCAAAAAAATGCGTTTGATGTCGATAATAGAGTCATTTGGGTTCTGGACAAAGTAGTCATACAAAAGGGGCAAAGGTATCAAATTGGCGGGGTCAAATCTATTTTAACGAATCATAATTCGAGTGCCTGGGGCCTAGGTATAAAAAATACTTTACTTAGTTTGAACCAACACATTACATATGTGGATATATGTGGTATCATGTGACACATCAATATACCTGATACGCAAATCACAATACCACCCATCATTTGCATTTACAACCTACATTGGTTTCTGGATCACCCAAGTATCTAGAGAAATCTAGTTGATCTACGACCGGAGCAGATGGTAATAAGTCTATACAGGCTACAAATATGATATTGTCTTTCAACCATGCTGTTGATATGTGGCTTCTCCAGTCTGTGATAATTCGGTGATGTAACTTATCAACAATGGCAACATGTTTGCAACGAACCAGCTCAAAGATATGGTTTTGGAACCCGAAAAGCTGGGAACATACATCTGAATAGATTGCAGCAGTTCACCAACTGGAATAAATCAGCGACATGGGAATGATTTCCCAATCCTAACCATCATTTCAAGTGATGTCGCGCAGTGAAGTCGTCATAATTTATGGAGATTAATCCATCGGTCAATAGATTGATTCCTTTTGGTTACGTATCCCATTAAATCTCAGTAAATAAAATTGGTGGTTTATACATTCCTACTATATCCCCATGATTCATGGTTGGTCAACCGCACTATATATATATATATATATTGATATTACAAAGGTTCCCATGATATTCCCACTACTGCTGTTTTCATAGCACCATTATTCACATGACCATCCCGTTAAATCATCAGTCAAATTCCCATGGTATCCCCATTGTTGATGTTTGACACCAACAATCCAGTTATAGTATAACTATCACATTTTTTTTTGGATTATAACTATTATTACCTTTTCACATCACTTCACATCTGTAGTCATATCCAGTTATAGATCTATCTGAGGATTCTATAACACGGATTCATGACATCCCCAGTTCTCTCTAGAACTACTGGCTATGATTACTATTCACATCTGTAGTAATATCTAGTTCTGGTAATAACAAACAGTTATCTATTGATTTTTCAGAATATTTATCCAGTAAATTCCAGTTATAGTACCAACTTATAATCTTATGGACATTCATTCATGTGGTTAACACAATCATAAACTACCCATTTGGGAATGGTTTATACCACCTATCTATGGTGATGACTGGGGGATGGTTTATTATTGTTTTACCTACATTAATCAGGTATTAATCACTATTAATCACTACTATCCACTATTAGCCACCATTATAACCACCGTTATAATCGCTATTAGTCACTATTACAGTGATTATTAGTAGTTATAATCACTGTTATAATGATGAACCACTATTAATGAACCACTATTAGTCAATATTAATTAATGGCATTAGTCACTATTATAGTCACAATCTCTGGTGATTTGGGGGATGGTTTACTATTGTTGTACCCACATTAAAACTACTATTTACAATTATGTAAATTATCATATTTCACTACCCTGAATAGTTCGGCCATTTTGGGATGATTCCCCTTACTAAATATGATTTCCAGGGTTCGGTCGCAGTGAGGTCGTTATAATTTACCCTCTGGTAAACTAACATAACTATGGAACATCACCATTTTTAATGGGTAAATCAACTATAAATTGCCATTGTTCAATAGCTATGTTAAATTACCAGAGGGTACCCAGAATTATGGATCCTTGGTTGACATCACCACCAGCTCGCGAAACGCGGCTAAGGTGACTGGAGCTTCTGCGCAGCAACTCCACCGCCCGGCGCCATGCGCCCAGGTTTTCCTAGGCGTCTCACGAGACGCGGGGCTGGGCTGTCGTTGATGGGAAACATGGATGGAAGAACTGGGTGGAACATGGGGAAACAGATGGACATGATATTTATTGAGATGTAGAAACATTCAATGACGAAAATGTTGGGAACATTGATGAACACGGGGATATAAACATCGAGATATAACTGATGAAACAGACTGGGAAGACTGGGATGAACATAGGGGGAAAGTGGGTGTTTTTTCAATGAACGTCCTGCGGATATCACCTGAGGGCAACGATGTCATTCTGGGAAGGCTGATGGCTATGACAACAAACAACTCATCGCAGCAACTATCTTCCGGAACCCCCGAAAAATCGCAAGCATAAATCCAGCCATCCTCCAAAAAAAATGGGAACTATACAGTCATAAATGGATATCTTTATGAGGTTATCATTCCATAGATGGGCTTATAACTTACTTATAACTGGTAAGGGGCCAACAAGTGTATCCTCTGGTAAACTATATAACATAACTATGGAAAATCACCATTGTTTAAAGGGTAAATCCACTATTTCTATGGTAATTTTCAATAACTATGTTAAATTACTGGAGGGTATATTCTATCAATCACCAGTATTAACCAGTATTAACCATAATAAGCCATGATTAAACCATTATTAACCATTATCAATCACCAGTATTAACCATAATGTATAGCTATGTTAGTTTAACCAAAAGATGCCATCTTTGTGGGTCCATTGGTACCCCATTCGCGCCGCACAACCGCCCAAGTTCACAAGCGCCCACCGCACTGCTGCAGGCGATGGTGGTCAGCTCACCACTAAAGGTGCTGCAGAATTGCAAGGCCAATCTCCTGGTGGTGTCTAATCTGTATAATTTAATAGTATATATGTACAGGTATCTAGTATAGATCATGGTAATTCCTATTTATATCTATATGTTATATGTTATATCTGTATACTACAACATACCTAATGGCTAGTTAATATCAAATGTCAATAACATCTACTCTGTTCTAATCTATAGATCTATATACATATCCAACAAACTAGCTGTCTACTATTTACTCTCTTCTAACCTAATCTAACCTTACTTTGTATCTAATCCTTCTAAAAGGACGTATATAAATATCAATAATATTTATATGGTCACATGGTCTATCTGTATGGATGTATATAAATACAAAATTATCGTACATGTAGAACGTATTGAATACATATGAATATGAAAATGAACATGAATTAGAATACACATGTGGATATAGTTATGAATATCGATATGGCTATTACTATGAATATTGGTACGGATACAACTATGTGAATATCGATATGGATATAATTCCGAATATCAATAATATTAATATCTATAATGACATCCAACTATAGTATCCACTATTAATCATATTCCATGTTATTCATAGTTTGATATCGGTATAGTGTCCCATTGACAATGGGATATATGTCGTCTAATATTCATAATCCCAATTATCATATTAACACAACACTGTCCACTATTATTACATTCATTGATTCCAGTATATCCATAGGCCTCCAATTCATAATTCCATATGATATTACATCTCGTTGGTTGACTATATTCAATTATTCATATTTATATATATATATATACAATATATATATAGGATGTACATATTCCACTACAATATAAATTAAACCTCAATATCCTCATTAGTATCAGAATTAATCGATATCAGAATACAATAACAAATAGATACAGTACATATTCCAGATTTGTCCATTAATTAGCAAACACATGGATTAATCATCAATATCCTCATGAATGATATTCCAGATTTTCCCATTAATTATGTATAACTATATCTATTTCCATGAAACCATATATATATATATATCATTGATATATCCATGAATCAAGAAAAATATTTCCCATTAATATATTTGAATATGATTATTTTTTTTAAAACACATTATCATTTATCAATTCTGACAATTGTAAATATAGAGCACCTGAGGTGCTTCTTGCAAAGAAAAGATCTGGTGACACATGCAACTGGTGGGAAGCGGACATGGCATCATATATATATATATATTCATATATATCTGTACATATATATATATATATATTCATATATATATATTAGTATATTGATATAATCTTATATATATAATATCAATTCTCTCAAATGTTCATAGACTTTCCATGAAGCCTCGACAACCTTCGCCGCTTTTTCGGAAGACCCGTCCAGTGGAAGGCGCGCTGCGCACAGGTCACCAGGGCGCTGAGCGCGACGGCGCTGAGGCGCAGCTGCTGCTGAAAGAGGCTGCGCAAATGGTGACAGCTGCCTGGTGGGAAGATAGTTGTTGTTTTTCTTATTATAGATAATATAGATAATATAGATAATGTAATATCATGTAATATCATGTAATATCTACTAAATATCATGTAATATCTACTAAATATCATGTAATATCTACTAATAGATGTATATTACATGATAATATAGATAATGTAATATCATGTAATATCTACTAGTAGTCATAGATCCTTTTTTTCCAACTGCATGTGCGATCACGCAAGGGAAATGGGGAGTTGACGAGAAAATCTTGGTGAATGGGATAGCGTCATAGTCCTCATGAAACCACTTACCCATGACTATGCCTGCATTCTTTATACCATCAACCCATGAACCCGAGAGAATTCGCACCTTCCCAATTGGTGGTGGTTCTATCATCATTTCTGTTGACGATGATGATAACTCGGGTGAACAAACTTTCAATTTTGTGTTGCTTAAAACATGTTATGAACCACTTGAAAACATGAAAATGATAAAAAATAAACATGTCCCATGGAGAAATCCACATGTCTGAGTGTCTAACAAAAGAAATTTCCCATAAAGGATGCCGAGGGCGGACGTGTTTCCCGGAATTTGTCACCAGGAATCATCATCCCAGCTACCCTCTCCCCATTGTAGTGACCATAGTAGTGGATAGGTGATAGGAATTCCCACAATCCATTGTGATAAATCCATGATAATCAACTAATCCCCAATATATGGGATAGCAAAACAGCCGAATTTTTGTTTAATCATCAACCAGCAGTGGTTGCGAACAGCAAGCTCAGTTATATGTTATATTGTTCTGAAGGTTAGTTCATGATTTTCCACTTCTATCACAACCATCATCTTTGGTGTATAGTTACTGCTTCTGACATCTATATATATAATTATATATATATATATCCAATTCACTCATATGTATATAGTGTATATAGGTTTCCTAAAATGGGTGATAACTCCCAATTACTAATGACGACGACCCCTTTCGGGGGAGGGACTTTTACGGGTGGACATGTTCCAGAGCCTTCGGACCAAAGGACACGTGATTTTGATATATTTTTTTTTGAACTGTTAAAAAACATGTGTCCCTGCAACAATGGGGTTATAAGCAAAAAACATGGGATTACAACCAACAAAAAGTGTAGCACAGTGCAATTTTGTTGAGCTTCTATTGTCACCAACACAAGTCCATAAACTTAAAACATATTTTCCTTTAATAATTTGGGGTTTGAGCCAGTGGGCGACTGTATACCATAATTATAGCCTAATGATGCTAATACCATTCTGGTTACTCTTTTGAAACCCCGTTTTGCTCTGTTTTCCCTCTGGGAGACAAGGGCTGGCCCGTTTTGAGGAAAGGGATCAAAATAAACCACTTAGAGCAGCAGCTTAAAAAAACTGATACATTTATGAATATATGATGAACAAATAACCTTAGATTTTTTCACATGTTCATAAAATAATCATAAAATGATGTGCAAGAACCCTTACGGGGGGGTGCCCAAAGTTTTTTTCTTTATTTACAAAAAAAAACGTTTGGGGCACCCATGGGCACCCCTGTTATGGGAGCACTATGGGTTTCCATTTTGGGAGCATTATGGGCTTCCATTTTGGGAACGCTACGCGCTTCCATTTTGGGACCGCTACCCGCTTCCATTTTGGGACCGCTACGCGCTTCCATTTTGGGAGCACTACGCGCTACCATAATGGTCATGTGGATTTCAAATTATAGCCACGTCTATCCGTTTTCGAAGAGAATCAACAGCCTCCTATATGTGGCCTGTGAGCCTACAGGTCAGAGTTCCTTCGGATGTAATTGGCTCTCTGTATAAAATGGGTTTGCGTAAAAGTTAGTGTGGGTAAAACCATGGTAAGAGCTGGTTGGTGCAAGAGATGTTTGCTATAAAAGCTGGTCAGGGGGAAAGCTGGATGATGTGAAAGCTGCCATAGTTAGTGTAGAAAGGTGGTTGGTCAGAAGACTGATGTGTGTGAAAACTAGCTGGTGGAGTGGGTTGCTCGAAGCTGTTTGATGCGCAAATATGTGCAACCTCGTTGGTGTAAACATGCTGTAGTTGTTGAAGAACAAAATTGTCTGAACAAAAAGCAAGTTAGAGGAGCACACAGTTAGCGCGTAACAACAGCATGTAGAAAACATCAGAACATTCCATATTCTACGGGAGAGAAGAAGAGAGGGAGGAGACAAAGAGTCACGGCACTGACAACATACGAAATTTGGAGGGGATTTGTTTCGAGCCACACAAGCATCTGCAAATGGGGACACCTAGTCAAACGCCACACAGCCTTGAACATCCACAGGATTTGTCGGCAAATTGATGGCATGAATGTTAAAACGATAAAGGCAACCATCGAAACTAGGAATCCCAAAAAGATCACTGAAGAACCTATGGAATAGCTTAACCAAAAATACAAAAGGGCTTGAGATGGTTAGAACATGCTTGGCTGCCTCAACAGGCTACTCCACTATATTTGTAGCCATTGGTTTGGTCTGATTGCGAGGATAGGGACAACAATGAAAATGCGAAATCCAAGATCAGGGCGAGCTGCACTGGAAATGTAACACCCTCACAAAAGCGTATCAAAATCACAACAAGATGGCTAAAACACTCCCTCACAACCTAGTTGCGACGACATCTATTTGCAAGAATCACACGGCAGTACAAAAAATGAAACCGCCCAACCCAACCTCTACACAAATGGTTGGTGCATGATTGTTTGCCTGCTGAGACCCCTGGTGCCCCATTGTGGGCAACACATGAAACGTGGATAGCTTCGATAGATGATCGTCCCAGAATTCATGTATATACCATTACATACCTACAAAAAATTGAACCTGAATGCCGTTTTGTAGGCCTGCTTCGCCATTTGGGGGATCATCAAAGTTTTCTTGGTGAAAAATACCGGTATAGACATGTTTGGTTTTGACGAGCGCTTGACTTGTTTGGTCCTGGACCCATATCCTGGATTTTCAGGCCGTTTTGCAAATTTGTTTTTCAGTTTTGAAGATTGCTTTGAAGCTGCCATTTGCAAAAAGTATACAAAATAAAACATCTCTGGAACGGGGACAAGAAGGGAACACGCATCCATATGGATATCATGAGCACCCAAGCTTGAATATTGCTTTGGGTTTGGGGATGAAGTTTATGAGGCTTGCCTGTGCCCAGGAGAGAAGTTAAAAATACCGAGTGTTTGTCACAGTCAATGTGCTAAAACGGATGCCGAAGTGCGATTTACGGTAGGTTTCGTAACTTCCAATTTGACCCGAATAACAAATAACAGGTTTTGATAAGCAAGTATATTAGTTACTAGTAGGCAGGTATAAGTAAGCAAATGTCCTCTGCCATTTGCTAATGAAGTACAGTACAGTTGGTTATCAAAGTCGCATTGGCATGTATTGAAATGCCTCCGGATTTGGGCTACCTTTTTCTCCTTGCCCCTTTCCCCCTCCCTAGGCATGTTGTGCCATCTTAAGCCAAACAGCCCTTCAGTAGTTGCAATGTTGCTGTGCGGGTGGGCACATCGTTGGGTGGATGCTGTCGCGGATTTTTTCCCATAAATCAAAATTTGACCACAGTGATGGCCCTTTACCAGTTTATAAGTCAGTTGTAACCCCATTTATGGAATTATAACCCCATTTATGACCATTATTAATCATTTAATATCATTTAACTGGTAAATGGACCATGCAGGAATTACTTAATGGCCAATGAGTCAAAAAAAATCGTCTAAGAATCCATGAGGTTTTTTGTCTGTGAATCCAAGAGGTTCGTCAATAGCCCGAAGAGTTCCTCAATGTCCCGAAGAGTTTGTCAATGTTCGTCTATTTTCCCAAAAGTTCGTCAATATTTTTTCAAGTTCGTCACTTCGTCAATATTTTCTTACTACGTTCGTCAATTTTCCTAAAAGTTCGTCAATTTTTTTTGCGTTCGTCAATTTTCCCAAAAGTTCGTTAATATTTCTTCAAGTTCGTCAATTTTTCCAAAAGTTCGTCAATTTTCCCAAAAGTTCGTCAATTTTCCCAAAAGTTCGTCAATTTTCTCAAAAGTTCGTCAATTTCGCAAAAGTTCGTCAATTTCCCCAAAAGTTCGTCAATATTTTTTCAAGTTCGTCTATTTTCCCAAAAGTTCGTCAATTTGCCAAAAGTTCGTCAATTTGCCAAAAGTTCGTCAATTTTCCCAAGAGTTCGTCAATTTTCCCAAAAGTTCGTCAATTTTCCCAAGAGTTCGTCAATGTTCGTCAATTTCCCAAAAAGTTCGTCAATATTGACGAACTTTTCCCTGGGTTTTTTGCATTTATTGACGAACTTATTGGTGAAATTGACGAACATTGACGAACTTACAAATTATTGACGAACTTTTGGGAAAATTGACGAACTTTTGGGAAAATTGACGAACTTTTGGGGAAATTGACGAACTTCTGCGAAATTGACGAACTTTTGAGAAAATTGACGAACTCTTGGGAAAATTGACGAACTTTTGGGAAAATTGACGAACTTTTGGGAAAATTGACGAACTTTTGAGAAAATTGACGAACTTGAAAACATATTGACGAACTTTTGGGAAAATTGACGAACTTTTGAGAAAATTGACGAACTTGAAAAAATATTGACGAACTTTGGGAAAATTAACGAACATAAAAACATATTGACGAACTTTTGCGAAAATTGACGAACTTGAAAAAATATTGACGTACTTTTGTGAACATTGACAAACATGAAAAAGTGGACATTTTTTGGAAAATTGATGAACTTTAAAAAAAAAAATGACAATTATTAACTAACTTTTCGGAAAACTGACGAACTTTGTTGGAAATTGACGAACATTGACGAACTTTTTGCGATGAAACTGTCGATTCATTCATTGACGATCCTTGTGAGTTCAAAGACACGCCCGCGGAGTCGTTGAATTGGCAAAGGTTAACTTGTGAGATCTGTTCAGACTGGGTAGTTGATTGTTGTGACCATGTACCTGCATGATGATTGTTTTTAGCTTCTCCCATGTCTCCTCTGCGCTTTCTTGACGGTTTAAACACTACTGACAAATTACATGCGAAGTTTGGTCTACATGTACTGGATATAGGGTCTACCCACATTACGTGGGAGGATCTAGTTTAGTGGAATTCGCTTCAAAGTTTCAGCTCACTGCATCGAAACAGAGAGAGAGAGAGAGAAATAAATAAATTTAAGACATACGTAAACCATCAAAAACTTATAGACAAACCAACGAACTAATAGATCAGTGTTACGTTGCGATATCAATGCAGTATGGCAAATAATCCAAGACATGTGGTAATTGTTGGAAGCTTGTGGTTTCCGTGAGAATTTTGGGGACCAAAAATCCGCAAAATGCATTGTGCGTACCTTTACACCATGCAAACCCAATGAACAGTGACACTTGTGGGAACATGGCACCCAAAAATAAGGTGCACCAGAGGCATTTTGTGTACGTTTTGCCATGCCAATATGTGTGCAAACCCAATGAAAATCTTATTTAAATTTTCAGGAAATCACAAATAAGAACCATATTCATTTTTCGCAAGGTGGGGGAATGCAAAAACATTTCAGATCACCTGAAGAAAGTGGCAGCCCAGTAGCCAACTTTCTTCCGGGCATCTCCCAGGGGAGGCTCAAGGAATTGAAGGAGTAGACATGAATAATCCCAAATTGGTTTTTACAGCGTTTTTTTTATTGTTGTTTCTTTCCAGACATCCACAAACTGAACTCAAACCTTATACAAGTTTTGGCTGAGCATCAATGCTTATCGGATGACATCTCCCAAGTAAACTCCAAGTGTATGCCTATAATTCCGGATTCGCTGAAGCAAGAGAACCGTACTTGGCGTTCCTTAGTGTTTTTGCTTAGTGAGACATCAGTTTAACAATGGCCAAAATAATCCTCTTCTGTGCGCGTAGGGTTCCACGCAGGCATGAACGAGGTTCTTTACTTGTAGGAATGGTCACATAAGCAATCACAGCAGTACTAGCGTTCGCGTAAATCGCTTCCCAGACATGGGTAATGCTCGCTTCGACAGGTTTCAAAACCCCTTCCAACTTGTATTTCTATTGATAAATAACATGACATTGGCAGTTTGTAAATGCGTTTTTAGAAATGCTGGCTGACTTTCCGCGACAATTTAGTTTTTTCCCTGAAAACTGTTGCTTACGTAAGCAAGAAAGTCAGATCATCATCACCCCCATAAAAAATTCACTAGATAAGCAGATTCAGGGTCACCGACTATCGAGATCATGCATTGATGAACTTCAAATCACCGAAAACTATTCAGAGCGTATATATAGGTTGCGAAATGCTCAGGAGTTGCAGAGCAAACCTGATCGTCCGTTTGCAAGTTTACTCCACAAGGGTAATTGTTTTCAAAACATCGAGGTCCATTGACAAACTTTTGGTGACGAACTTGCATGCCCTGTCAAAAATGTGACAGCAACATGATACTTATGAATGTTCAAAGCAAGAAGTACGCGACGCAGGCTCCAGCATGAACAAGCATAGATTGTTTGCTTCTGCCTGGGAACTACAATTTGTTACCTGTCCAAACCAATAATTTTCTTATGAATCAGTTGTTACTCGAGAAACGGAGGTGTTGGGGCAAAAAGTGAATAGAACGTAGGCATTCAAAAAAAGACGCTGTTGGCAAAGGATTAGCGTTTTTTTTTCGGGATCAATATGATGTATAGTAGAATGTGCAGCAACAGATGTAAGGGCAACCAAATGCACACTACCAACATGACCACACATGTGCCTATCTACAAAGTGCGTGCCTGTGTACATGATTCTGACCATATGATAAGTGCCTGTAGAACCAATTCACTCCATTTGTATATAATTATTGTGTTTGGTACTCTCACACAGAAAAAACACATACACAACTACACAGACACCCAGGTTATACCTATCACCCACCGAGTTAATGCAAAATTGCGACTTCTCATATGCACCAAGCCTATGGTCCAGGTTGATCCAATCGGATTTTACGTTGTGTTTTTTTGTTTTTTTGCAGGGCATCTTGCCTCCCAAAAAAGGAGAACTGATCCGATTTGTACTGTATTTGAACTGAAACATTTTTTGGTACCATTTAGAAGAAGACGCTTTCTTCAAAGGCCATGTAAAATACTATTGGATAAACTATGGTCAATCTAGGCCCTTGCAATCTCATATTATCACTTTGGAAGGGAACTGTACTGCTACTGCTGCTACTGCTACTGCTGCTACTGCTACTGCTACTATTGCTAACACTGCCAATACTCTTCGTCAGCAATCAAGGCACCAAAAAAATCCAACTTGTTAGGCTTATCTAGTTCTATATTTTTCACAAAAAAAATACCCAGATCAACCAATTTTGAAAGCATACTCAAACGATAATTATGCATGTTTTCTCTATCCAGCTTTAACGACTACAACTATATACATATTTTCATGCAACAGCATTTTTCAACTGATTTGCTCACTTGCTCTCCTGGTTGCTGTTCAAGTATGTTTGCCTGCTTGTCTCTGTTACGGTCCTTTCCCAATACATGACTAAATTGCGAGTCCCAATTTTCAGTTGACACAAACACAAACGCGAAATTGAAAACTGACAAAATCTAATACATATATACGTATATATATATATGTGTGTTTTATTTGTAGCATACATATGTATATATGTATGTATATATATGTTTCACAAGCGATGTAGGAATCGCTAGCCAATGTCACGACTGGTAAGCCCTATCCAGTTCGTCTCAAATCACTTGAAATCAATGGCATTCTTTTTGTTTTCCTAGATGTTCAAGAATGAATCCTAGAAACACCAAAATCAACACCAACTTAGATTTGTACCATCAACCCCTTCCCCCGAAAGGGGTCGTTGTCATTAGTACTCCCAATCATCAAAAATAAGAAAAATGGATGGTCGGATTCTCCAATAAACCATCCATACTTTCACGGCCAAGCTTCGCTGCCAGGTAGATGCTGTAGCCAAGACGGAGCCGTAGCTGAAGATGTCGGGCAGGTAGCCCTGCCTCACGTGGGCAGAAGCCGTGGGGAAAAGTCGGGGATTTAATGGGGTTTAACATGGTTTAACAATATAACTTTGAAAAATAACGAGATTTGACCCTGACAATTACGGATATCAGGGATTGAACGATGAAAATTAAGGATTTCACAATGAGATTTAACATGATTTAAACATCAAAATTGGGGAGTTGAGCATCAAAATGTTGGAAGAATACTCCCTATGGAACCAAATACCTTCTTTTTGGGAGTGTTTGGTGTATATTTTTGGTGACCAAGTAATAATAGGGAATAATTCAACAAGGAAAAACGGGGAATTCACATGAATTTACACATGAACAAAGCAGCAGTTGCGTCTCAAAAAATTGGGTGTGGATCAAGCACCTGGTACCTGTCAAAAGACAGGGCCAACGACAGGGATCAATCAACTAAATCTGGGATTCTATCAACACAACATGGGGAGATGATCAACAGATATGGGGTTTATGTGTGATAGTTTATGATCGTTGACTTATACATCAAGTTGCATCCCCAAATTCTGGTGATAAAATACAGTTATATATGACAGTTAATATGTATATAATATATACCATCTGGTAATTTAACATAGCTATTGAAAATGGCCATTTGTAGTGAGTTTTCCCATTAAAAATGGTGATTTGCAATAGTTCTGTTAGTTTACCAGAGGGTATATTGATTGAGCTATGGTTGTCTCACCAAACCAAAGTGGTTTCACCCACCCCCCCCATCCAGGAGATCAACAGCACCTTGGTAGGACATCCAAAGCATTCAACACCTTCGGCCACAACCGGGGAGATTTCTGCCAAGCACCTGGGAGATTTCGACATGGGAAAACAGGAGGGTTCCTAAGTCATCTGGGTACCCCAAATCATCCAAGTCAGCGAAGTTTTGCAGGGAAAGCATGTTTGAAAAAGGTGTTCTATGGTTTTCTTTTCGATGCAGTAGTTTTGAAAGAGACTAACAACTAGTTGTCTTTTGGGATATGTGTCCCTAATACAAGAAGGAATAATCCACCCACAAAAAAGCGTAGACCCTCGGGTAATCAAACATAGCAATTGAAAATACCCATCAAAAAAAGTAAGCTTAGTTTTCAGATTCAAGGACAATCAATTATAACTATAACTATAAATTTATAAAATGGTGGATTTTCCAGCAAGCCACAGAGCTGATGACGAGGCAAATCATCTCCAATCACCAATCCCATTGAACCTCAACTCCAAGAAATCCCTATAAAATCCAATTTTAATCCCCATTAATTCCACATTAAACCCATTAATCCCCATCATTTTGACCCATCCACTAGGTGTACAACATGAAAACCACGGCGAGGGACCCAACAGCAAATTCTGCGACAGCAGTTCCGGCTCCAACGCAGCCGTGGACAAACCTCAGATGCGACGGTGATCGATTTTTTCCATGCTGATTTCATAACCCCAAAGCACAATCAAGAAGGTCTTAGTGCAAATGATCACTATACTCAACCTGGACTTAAATACTGTATCTGGTTGGTGGTTTCAACCCTAGCCCTCTGAAAAATGATGGAGTGAAAGTCAGTTGGGGGTATGAATGGTTATGACATTCCCAACTGAATGGAAACATGAAAGCCATGTTCCAAACCACCAACCAGGTATTTTGAGGAAACCATAAGACCGCGACACCAACTGCGTTGCACCAAGGCACATCTCAGCAACTTGCTGGCGTCATTCCAGTGCTGCCCACGACAGAACTGGCCTGGGACATGACCGAACCCTGGTGGCTGACCTCATCAAAGATGGGTAGGATTGAGGGATTTTCATCCCCGATTCGATCGTGACCAAACTAGATGTTGAATGGGAAGGCCCAACTCGAGTTGTTGGCTGTAAACTTGAAGTGGGTTTGTCCAGAAGTTAGCTCTACCCGAATTTGTTGCATCTTAAAGGAAAGATGATGAAAACAATGGAATTTGGGGCTAATTACTAATTACCCTATTTGCAAACACTGGGAGCAAACCCCTGATGCCAACAACTGGGTTTAATCACCTGTGTTCACAGTCACCATACTTTGAATCCTACCTGAGTAGCTCCTATTTCAAGCGGCCCATATATCTTCTGGTTGGGAAACTCTTAATATTCGTAGCTCCGGCTCCCCATGTCCCAGTCAAGAACCCACAAAAAAACATAGCTCAGCTCACCACTGCCTCCATTGGTCCATGCTTAAATCAACTTTCCATATTTTGATTGTGAAATCTGGTTTTCCGTACAGTTTTCCATGTGTTTTTTCCATGGTTCCATGGTTTTTCCCACCTGAAATGGTCACCAAGGCACCAAAGGCTTTGTACAGCCCTGCACTCCAGGCCCGCGGAACAGCAGGCTCTGGCAACTTGGACAGCTCCTGGCGGTCTGGATGTGAGTATTCCAACATGTTTGATGGATGTGATCATTCATATTTCATATTCAGGTTCGTGTTACAGATTACCCTCTGGTAAACTAACATAGCTATTGAAAATGGCCATTTATAGTGAGTTTTCCCATTAAACATGGTGATTTTCCATAGTTTTTGTATGTTTACCAGAGGGTATCCGAAAAAGACCTGCGAACATGAATAGATATGAATAGTCTCGCCAGCAACTTCGATCAAGGTTTTTTCGGGATTCGCAACATCCCAAAGAGATATCATCAGCTGAATGACATCATATGACCCTGCGGTCTGATGTTGGAATTCATGGGTGCATCCCTGCCATGAGTTGCGAGAAAAAACCAGTTCCATAATCTGGATCATCAAAAACTTAAGGTATCCCACTGTTCAGGAAAGTTATGTTTTTTGTAAAGTTAGAGGATCATCTGTTCATCATCCCTCAATCCCTCAAGACCAACGATCAAAGAATCCACGGCAAAACCTCACCAATGTCGTTCTGGATATTGGATGGGCCAGTTACCCTCTGGGAACCTAACAGAGCTATTATTTTCATGGCCATTGATATGTTGATTTACCCATGAAAAATGGTGATGGTCCATAGTTTTTTGTATGTTTACCAACGGGTAAGCATACCCTTCAGAATGTACATTCGCTCTTCATATCAGTGGACCCGATTTGCAAACGCCTCCTGCAAGACTTCTTGCAGGTCTTGGAAACGACCCCTTTCCGCTAAGGCCTGGCCGCTGCTTTTTATCGTTTCTGACTTGGCAGTACTTGCAACATCCGGTTGTTATGCCTTAGTTTTTGGTTGAACGATCACTTGCAATATAATTTAAAACCAACTAATATGATATATATAATATAATATGATGACATGTGGATTTGAGATTTTTGAGTCGTTTATCCGTGCCACGTCTTGGCTCTCACATATCAACCCATACGAGAATATCCCTCCAACCATTCAGCCTGGCAGCACTGCTGCTGATATGACAGCATTTTGTTGTGTGCTGGCATACTTATTCATTGCATTCCTCTTCTTGTCTGTCAAATCATTCTCTTTGATGGCTACCTCACAATTTCTTTAATTAACATATTATATACTGGTTGGTGGTTTCAACCCCTCTGAAAATTATGAAAGTCAGTTGAAGTTAATATTCCCAATACATGGAAAAATCGAAACAGGTTCCAAACCATCAACCAGATATACATGAGAACAAAGGTTTTTAATGATTGAATCACCATGTCTGATTCCAACATCAGCACGTTGGATCGTGAAACCACCATTGCCCTGCCATGGACAAGGCCGCCAAGGCCTGCAGGATGAATTTCATGGCACCGGACATGTCGGTCACCTGCGAACTAAAAGGAACACATCTGGGGTGAAGTGGGGTGAAGATGATACTGTGATGTATGGTATACTACTGATATGATAATTGTTGATTTGGTAACTCAATAACAACTATATTCAATGTGATATTACTGTAAGCATGATACTGCACAATAATAAAATGTTGACAACACTATTAAGATTATTGCAATACCAACTATCCATTAGCAACATGATACTGCAATGTGGATCTTATTGAGCATGTATGGTCAAGCAATGGGTACAACAATTAATGAGAATGTAACAACAACTATTCAAGATGGTATACTAACTAATCATGAAAGAAAATGATGGCTGGATCATCAATCTATTGGCGAAACTGATCTTGGTGTCCAATATTGGCTATGCTTTATTTATACACATTAATTATCGACTTAAAATCGATCCTGTTCCCTCAACAAAAACTGCTTGGTGGCGTCAACCCCCTTGAAACAGAAGGTTGACAGTACTTATCATTGTGGGGATCATCATCTCAAAAGTCAAAGAAGAGGAATAATAAACACTACTTAAACCACCAAGCAATAATTGAATAGACCCTGTGGGCCTGTCTGAAAATAAGGCGACCCCCCGGAATCCACTGGTTGTTCATCATCTTCCCATAGAAACAAATGCAATGGATTGGTACATCCACCAAGGCAACTGAGGGATGACCTGACAAAGATCAGCAGCATCTCCATCTGGCTGGTCGTTTTGTTCCATCTCAAAAATCGTCAATTTGGATCATCATCCCATTCCTAGGGTGGAACATAAGAATGTATGAAGCCACCAACCAGTTTTATCGCTTCATATCCTGTTACAGCCCCATACGTATTGATGATTTCTCCGTACAAATTGCTGATAAACTACCAAATTGTCCAACCAAAACCTTCCTCATCAGAGATTTTGTCCAACCAAAACCAACCAAAGAAGCCAACATCACTTGGCACCTCCCGCATACGCAAGGCATGTTGCCAGCTGGTTGCCCCAGCCATGGAAGGTTCCGTGGAACGCGCCACCAGGGCTTGGAAGAAGGCGAAGGACCTGGGTGCAGATAGTCCAATAAAGGCCACACAATATATAGGATATATTAGGATATATGGATTATATTTGATTGAATTATTGGTATATATTGGTATACTTATAGTTATATGTTGATTAAAACTGATATTACTATTATAGTATTCTGGGTGTACTAATAACAACATTGCATCTACTGATATCCTTCCCATAATTCTAATTACTGTATATACCAGAGGGTCCATATTGAGTAATTAACTATATTGGAGTTATTTATAAGGGTGATATTGAACACCCACGATTTGTGCAAACCCATCCAGGTCGGCTCATCAGGGACATCCGCCATACAGCCACGTGCGTAACATCCGCCAGCATCCGCCATGTGATTTGTGCTGAAGGAGGCTATGATTTGAGGCTAAGTCTCCAAGAGCTTCCAGCCACGCAGGACTGTCCGGCACAGCAGAAAGCCACGCCATCCATTCAGGTTTAAAGCCAATATTTTGATGCTTAATTAAATTTCATACATTTGTTGTATAGTCCCACCACATTGAATATATCAACTCTGACAAAGTGCCGTATATTTGATATTGTTCACACTGTCATATTCCTCATGAATATGTGTTATAATGTGGAAACCCCATGCCGGCCGCAAACCTACCATTTGGGGATGGTTTTAATCGCACCTATAAACATGGTGATGACTTTGGGGGTGGTTTATGACATTGGGATTACCACATTGATGGCGATTTAAAGATGCTTAAAGGTAACATAACTATATATATATATACATATAAATGCTGCTATACTATATACATCTATATACAAAAACAATGTCACCAATGGATTCTCAATGGATCTTATCATATCTTATCACCTTATTCCCACCTTGTTACGTGTTGGTTCCTACGCCAAGCATCTGCTGCCACTCCGCGGAATCCTCATGTGCCACGTGCGCCACGTGCGCCACATCCAGCTGAAGCAACTGCTGCCAAGGGCCTGAAGTGTTCATCTGATCTTCGTAAATCAATGGTGTAAAACATGAGGATGGTGTTTTAATGGTGTTTAATAGTGTTTTAATGGTGTTTAATGGTGTTTTAATGGTGTTTAATGGTGATTTAATGGTGTTTAATGGTGATTTAATGGTGTTTAATGGTGATTTAATGGTGTTTAATGGTGATTTAATGGTGTTTAATGGTGATTTAATGGTTTTTAATGGTGATTTAATGGTGTTTAATGGTGATTTAATGGTGTTTAATGGTGATTTAATGGTGTTTAATGGTGATTTAATTGTGTTTAATGGTGATTTAATGGTGTTTAATGGTGATTTAATGGTGTTTAATGGTGATTTAATGGTGTTTAATGGTGATTTAATGGTGTTTAATGGTGATTTAATGGTGTTTAATGGTGATTTAATGGTGTTTAATGGTGATTTAATGGTGTTTAATGGTGATTTAATGGTGTTTAATGGTGATTTAATGGTGATTTAATGGTGTTTAATGGTGATTTAATGGTGGTTTAATGGTGTTTAATTGGGATGAAACCGATAATGTTGAGCCTCTCTAACAATAAACAGAGCTATGGTATAGATGGCCCATTTTGGCACATAAGAAGAGATGATAAACATGATGATTTACCATAATGGGAATTTAATGGAGATTTAATGATGTTTAATGATGTTTAATTAATGGTGATTAAATGATGTTTAATGATGTTTAATAGTGTTTACTGGTGTGTCATTGGGATTGAAATTAAATTGTGCATTTGGGTTAACAATATCCAACATAGCTATGGTATGGCCCATAGGAAGAGATGATAAACATGATGATTATGATTTACCTATCAAAAATCGTGATTTTCCATAGTTACGTTAAATAGCCAGAGGGTCCTTTCCCATCACTTTAGGGATGACCGTAGATTGAAATAAGCTAGAGTCTTAACAATGAAATGATTTACACATGTATAGCTATGGAAAATCACCATTTATAGTGAGTTTTTCCATGGGAAGTGGTGATTTTGCATTGTTAATGGTTCAATGCCCTTGCTGTTGAGGGGTTGATGGCGAACCCAGAATTCTACCAGAGAGTCTTGGTGGATTCATGTTGTGCTCCTTGTTGGTCGCTTCAAACGACAGGCCCGACCCTGAAGACACATGATATCAATGATATCCTGAAAACAACTAAGGATATGAACCCATCATTCAGGGATGACTACGCACAGTGTATGTATATATATATATATTATATATTGTATATATATATATATATTGTGTGTATATATATATACTGTGTATATATATATATACGTACGAGTACCCTGGTATAAGAGAGCTTTGCTTCACCGGACTTCACCAACAAATCATCATGAGAACACCTGTGACCCAAAAAACATCAAAGGCAGTAGCACCTCCTGCAAGACGCTCGCCCAGGGTTCGGATGGAATACCTCAAGTCACAGAGGTATTCCGGTCGGAGCCGGATCGTCAACGGATCAGTTGAAGTTGAAATATCCATTGGTTCAATGGATGGCTCTTTCATGTGTTTTTCCCATCAAATTACGTGGCGGTTCGTGTAAAATATGCCAATTCTGGGCGACGGACCAACTGGACCTCTGAGTTCTTGTAAAATCACTCTGAGGAAATACGTTCACAAACAATTTTTTGGATGTCACTGCTTTTCGGACAGATCCAATAGTTGAGGCACCCCCAATAGTTGAGCCACCCGATAATTAGCTAAATTGGCTTGTAACTCTTAACTCCAATAGCTAGGGTTTATGGCAATTATAATGAAAGTTCATGGTATCTATGAACCAACTTGTAACTGGGGCGGGGGCCCACCTTGTATGCAAAGTTGGATGTTGGTTTTAGTTTTGGATATATTATAAAGAAAAGCAGCTAACACTACGAGTCCAAGAGCACAAAGAATGTAGGGTTTTACACAAAAATAAAAACAAACAAAGTAAACCAGAGCAAAAATAAAAACAGAGGAACATACAGGTTTTGTATTTTTTTTGTTGTTTTTTGTTTCTTTTTGTTTCTCTTGATTCTTCCAATCAGTTTGTTTTTTTGGTGGATGTGTTTTTGATCTTGTATTTTCAGTTTTTTGCTAAAATCAACTTTCTCTGTTCCCGTTGGCCTCATTAAGCTAACAATTGGCAAGGAGTCCTATGATATTATGACTATGTCTCCAAAACCAAGCAGGTTCTGGCTCAAGATATCTCATCAAAGCATAGAAACACCATTATATTATATCTATTTCTTCAACATGTTTCAACCCATGCCAAAACTGTGAACAATTCCGATTTAAGGTCAGAAAATCAGAATGAGACCACCAACCATGGACCAGCCACCAGCTTTTTGGGTTGGCGTGTCATTGTTGCTGGACGATCAAAATCCAATGAGTTTGAAGCTTAGATCCTCAGTTCTGTTGCTGAAATTCATGTCTGATCAACTCCAGCATTTTCCATGGGATCTGGAGAATGTTTAATAATTCAACTGGTTGGTGGTATACCTACCCCTCTGAAAAATATGACTTCGTCAGTTGGGATGATGACATACCAATGGAAAGTCATAAAATTCAGGTTCCAAACCACCAATCAGAATATATATAGAAATAATGACCATAATTTATAGTGAGTTTTCCATTGAAAATGGTGGATCTTTCCATAGATTTTTGTATATTTACCAGGCCTTAACTTGATCATTTTGGGGATCAAAAAACCCCTAACCCATGAGATCCACCGACCGACCCAGCCGAGTCGCGATTTCCCCACGGCCGTGGAGAGTGCAACGGCCCATTCACCCGCATTGGAGGCCTAGGTGAAGCCAGTGCCAACAAAGCTACCACTAGTGGGGATGGTGGTTGCAACCCATATATATATACATACCCTCTGATTATGACTAACAGTTTGCCATGGTATAAATGGCCCGTAGAAATAAATGGTTTACCTAGCTACAAAATGGTGGATCTTTCCATGGCTATGTTAAATAACCATATGGTATATATATATATATATACATACTGTACATGAATATATTATAATATCTTGATATACTGTATATATATGCGGTAAAATTAGGGATGGATTGTGGCATTCAGTTTGCCACATTGCGTGTTTATTGGATGGTATAGACTGAAGGCGAGGTTGTAGGTTGCTATCCCTTGGTCAATGCAACAAAATGGTGCATTTAAAGCTTGTCCTTCATCTATATCCTAACCTTCTAAATGATTTCTAGAACCCCCTACCATTGATCAACTATCATCACAATCATCATCTCAACAGTAATACTATCCGCTACTACTAGTTTACGGCATTTTGGATATGTGAAATCCAACAATAAACCAACCCCCCAAAATGAATGGTTATTAAGATGTTTGACTTGGTTTTACACTTTACCAGACATTCCGCCTGCCCACGCCACACCCTGGCCTTGCTCAAACACACCAGCTCCACTTCGCTTGCCAGATCCCGCCTGCACGGGCAAACTCGAGTTACCATTGCCAATCTTAGGTACCCTGGCATATTCAAGGCGTTTCTTTCGTGGCATACAATCTTGCTCCATAATTGCAATTACACAAGTAACTATTGAAAGGCAACCATACATCCATCACTACAACAGGTAATGGGCTTGGTTGAATTGTCATGACTAGGGGGAAACCATTGATTTACATTGGATTTACCATTCAAATAATTCCACTTTTCGGCTACTGTGTTTGCCTTACAACCAGCCTTACAACCAATTCTAGAAGTTAGCACACATTGGCTTTCATTATTCACCAACATGGTTTGCTGGACAATTCCAATCTAAATTTACTTCGGGAATTTCCCCGCTCGCCATGTTTGATGACACCGGTACGGCTACTTTTTTGATGCAGTTCCACCATGTGATATACAACCATAGTTGTAAGGTTATATCACAACTTCTTGCTTATGGCTTTGAATAATATGATATGGTTATAGAGTTAACAAATAAAAAAACCCACAATGGTTAATCCCCATTATATATGTATATATGTCTATAATATATCATTCCATTCAATCCAATTGCTGACCATTTTGATCATTTCTGATTATAACATCCACAATCAGCAGTCACCCCTACAACTGTTATACAGTAACCCCAACTAAGTCACTAAAAGCAATCCCTATCCCATCTCATTATACTACGAGTAGATGGTTGATAGGTATGGGTTACAATTATCCCCAATAACCAGGTAGTATAGCTCCTTACAGAAACCAATCAACAAGGGTACCATTTATTTAGCCCCTACAATCGAGCATTGTCCATTTCGAATTGTGATAGTCCATGCCTTCAATATATTGGATAGTATAACCCCATAGAAAAATCAACCAACAGGGGTTTTGAGCACTGCTAAATTGTTGGTTATCCGTACCCCAAGTGTTATCCCAAGCCCAAGGCCATCATCCTATCCGGTCCTATCCTCATCATCACGGCTGCGCATCTCTGCCATGCATCGCTGGTGATGGGGCGAAGGCAGCAGCTTTGTACCACCTGCGGGGCGCTTCAGCCGGATTGAACGAGGCAATTTTTGGGGACGTTTGCCATGGTGAAACATGGTGAAACATGGTGAAACATGATCCTGAAATAGGGATTTCTGAAATGCCATCGAAAATGGGGTTCCCCCAATGACCCTAAATGAATAGATCCAGTACCAGGCTTGATCGGCAGCTATTTATTGAATATTGGGGGGATGGGGCTATTTCCATTCGCAGCACATCATCTTCCAATGTCATATTTGCAGGGCGCCAGGCGCCCATGTTAGATTTCATGCAACAAATCCAAGGCAGACAGCCCAAAACATGAACCGGCTGATTCTGGTGCTCCGTCCAACAGATCTATGGGTGTGTCTGAAAATCGGGATACGCATGAATTTGTAGCTTGCATGGGGAAACTAAATTACGATAAACCTGATTTAGGGGTGCCCCATTTTCGGTCAAACCCATCTCCCAATGTTAATCAATCTCATGCATTTTACATTCCCATTATGTTTGTCAAAGCTCCGCTTCCGCTGGATGTTTGGAAAACGAATCATTGTAACTGTTTCCTGTTTCCAGTTTTTGTATGGCCACTTAGCATTACTTAGCCAGTTCTTCATATGGCTACCCCCAAAAAAAAATACGATCCCTACCATTTTGGAACACAACTGGGTGTTTTCACGAGGGTTTGGAAGATGATTCTGGAGATATGGTTGTTGAGGTATCCATCGGGGTATGGCTTGGGGCTTCCCTGATTTAGAACAACATATCAAGTATATCCCCAAAAATAAGATCCACATGAAGTATATCCCAGAAAAACACATCCATGTGGGATAACCCATAAAACTATTCCGATAGGGACTCCTCAAATGGATTGTACTATTCCCCAATATGTTACTTATTAATCCCCGAACTAGTCATCAACAATCCATTTCCCATGGTCTTTATATATGGAGGTTTCCATAAATAGGGGGTTCCCCTCAATCATCCGTTTTAATGGTATGTTCCAGTATAAACCATCCATTTTGGGGATCCCCCATTTGTGGAAACCCCCATATATTCAAATATGGAGGTTTCCGAAGCCATGGGGGCACCCAGTCATCCGAGTCAGAAACGACCATACTTGGTAACCCATGGCTGGCGACTGGGGAACCCCCATGACTGAAGAAACCGCCTATGTAGGGGTGTAAATATTACTGGTTGGTGGTTTCAATCCCTCTGAAGAATATGAAGAGTCAGTTGGGAAGGATTATCCCATATATTATGGAAAAAAACAAACATGTTCCAAACCACCAATCAGATTAGTGTTCATGCCTTTTTCTCATTGTTTCTGACCCCAGCAACTGCACCTCATCGGCCAAGCGCTGTGCATTGGCATCTGCCAAAAGCTGCACACTGAGCCTCAGCTGATCCGTTGAGTTGTCAGTGCTTCGTGGAGGTTAAAGGCTGCCCCACGGGTTAATTGTGATTTTATGGTATTGAACAGGGGTTCAATCTAGTTTAATGGTGATATTAGACGGATTTATGGGATTTCATACGGATTTCAAAAGGATTAATTGTGTTTTGATGGTATTTAATGGGGATTTAGTGGTGATTCAATTTCACGAAAGTTTATGGTGATTTGAGACGCGTGGTAGCGCATTAAAACATACAAAACATGTATGTTGGACCCACATTGTTTATGCTATAACCTTTTGCTAATGGTGAACATTAGAAATACGCGCCTTTGATTGAAATATGGTTGACATATGGTGTATGTCGGTGGTTTGCATTCCATAGAAAACCCCAGTTTGTGATTGTCCTCGTTATAGTGGAATTCTTGAATTCCAAACCAGCAATCCAAAAATAAACAACCGTGCAACTGGAACAAACCACATCTTATCAGTGAAAGTAATCCCTTATCATCCAGACGTTGCCCATAACTTGCCCATGTGTTCCATGTATGGTATATACATCTACAGTACATTTGAATATATTTGGGGCCTATGTTGGTCAATATTGCCTCTATGGACCATTCGCTTTGCCACATATTCCCACTTGATATCCCCATTTGGGATCAGCAAAACATATCCACATGGTGGGTGCCAATGGAAACACATTAAAAAAAAACACAACTCATCTTCAGCAAATTTCCAAGTCAACAGGTTCTCCAAATGTTTCCCACATCACCATCCCATACGCCCAGCAACCGCCAAGTGCTGCTCGTCAGACATTGAGCCATCTCCTTATGAAGTGTTCGGATGGCGCTGTTTTTTCCAATTTGGGCTTAAAACTCGGGGATGCACCCCCAATCTATAACAATTTTCCTGGGAAACCTGAAGATTTGCCATTTTTTTTTTGTAGCCCATTTTCTGACAACAGATTCTTTGGTGAAGTCAAGCGTACACATCGAGGGAAATGGAGGGTGCCGCAAGGCCTTATCTGCAGAGTTCTCCCCGAGTTCGCGTCAGGTTTCTTGGGGCGGTGGCTCATTGACTGTGCCGAAACATCGAAACATCATGACATATTCCAATGTATTCATATTAGTTTATTCATCTAAACTTCATGTGTATTCAATATGGGGATGATACGTGATATGGGATTTTTTCAGTAATATTGATAAGAGCATTGACTTCGAAGCACCCACAAAACTATATCCATACAGAGGACACCACCTAAGGTGGGTATCATCAGGCCTCCAAGATGGTGCTGCTAAGTGCCAATGCCTGGAATGTTTGTTTCTTGTGGGTCAGTTTATATCTACCATCTAGGTATATCTCAAGTCTGGACCAAGGGGAATATAGAAGCAATAATTCAACCATTAAGAGCTGACTTAATGGAATATCCATGGAAATTCAAGGCCCTGAGAATCACCAATTTAAAACGGAAATAGTTACCATCCAACCCACTTCATGGCAGGATGTATCTGTTTTGACTTCCTGCTTTGCAAATTATAAGAAATTGTTTATATATACATATATACGCATATATATATATAATAGGAAAAATGAAATTAATAATTATATATATATGCGTAAATATATACATGTCAAACAAATATAAATGTAAATGTTCAGATATATACGTATATATATATATATAAATACATGTGTATATATATATAAACACTTGTATGTATATATATATATATAAATAAAATTATATATATATAGTGAACCACCCCAAAAATAAGTTTGTTGGTTTCCCACCATTTTCAACATTTTTGGTGAGGTTTCTGAGTTGCTGCAAAGATGCACGTTTGAGGTTAGCGTAAGTTATTACAAATTACAATAAATTATTTTTAACACCCTAGCACCTTTCTAGTAACCCTCTAGTAACCTCTTCCAACTTTGGCTAACGTCTTGGACGATTGCAAGATGTCAGCTGAAATTATAAAAACAAAATAAATAATTTGCTGTTATCGGCCCATGCAAGGGACTCATGTTGTTAGATTAAAACAGGTTAGCCGATGTTATTTTTCCGGGTTTTTGACATGTTTTTGGCATCTAAACTATAGAAAATGTAGGCTTTGATGCTGCATAAAGATGCGTAACAACGTTTTTTATTTTTCAAACGATTGTTTTTGGTTGTAGTTGGTTTTCGTTTTTTGTCGGAGGTTAAAATACGGCATAATATGGTGCTGCTGGTGGAGTTCCGTGCTCCCAATAGTGTGCCTGAAGGAAATGGAAAATGGATTTTGGAGACAACATGAATTGCTGCTTGTCCTCTGTATCTTGGATGAAGAATATTTTAGCCTTGTAGGACGTCAAGTGTTGTCATCTGACGTCATCTGCTGTGATCTGTGTTTAAGAACTGCCTGGGTATTAAACTGAAAGCAAATGACGCCAGATGACAAGATTTTGGTCATCTGCTGTCATCTGCTCTCATCTGGCCCCAAAGAATCAACATTTTACACTGCCAGATAGTCAGCGGACGACATAGCAGATTTCCAAACAGAACATGGAGAGATTCTCGTCTTTGGGGCGTGATGCAATTTCCATCGCCAAATTCCAGCTACTCTGCGGAAGCCCCGGACCTCTGCGAGTTTTCCAAGGAGTTCTTTCCATGCGGAGATCGGACAAGATCTGATTGTTGGAAGGTGCTTCCATCACGTTACAGACATTACATTCGATTCCTGACTGCAGTGTTTTCAACAAATTTCCCCGATGTGGTTAAATGTGTTTAGAAGATACTTCTGATAGCCCTGTGTGCCCCTCCGACCTGAAGACCGTAGTCCCCGTCAGCTTCGATGAACGCCGCAGGTCGACCTGTAAAATCCTCTGATGTCGATGTCCTGAAATTGATGCGCTTCCTGAGACTGTGTTCAAAGAATGATAAGAACAACCATGTTAGGGAAGTGATTCAAAGTGCGCTACCTTTTTCCAAAGATCTAGAACATGCGAGCGCCAACCAGCATGGTCAATCGGCGTTGCGCATGTATTCCTTTTTGGTGATCAGATTGGTTCTTATCTTCCATTTGTACTGGCTTCACAATTTGGGCCGAAACCATCGAAATTTCAAATGCATACCTGACTCACAAGCAGGCCCCGGACCTCTGCGAGTTTTCCAAGGAGTTCCTTCCATGCGGAGATCGGACAAGATCTGATTGTTGGAAGGTGCTTCCATCACGTTACAGACATTACATTCGATTCCTGACTGCAGTGTTTTCAACAAATTTGCCCGATGTGGTTGAATGTGTTTAGAAGATACTTCTGATAGCCCTGTGTGCCCCTCCGACCTGAAGACCGTAGTCATCTGGTGCGGGCCTTTCAGGATTTCCGCAAGTCACCCCAGGTCGCGTTAAGTCACCCCAGCCGCATGGAGAAAAATGCAAGCACCAACGTTCAATGCAATCTATATAAGCAAAACTTGGATGTTGCCTACCTACTGGCGGATCGCGTGGAGACATCGTACTAGCTACTGTCAAGGTCTCATACCGTAAACCAGCTATACACATTGGGACCACAGTATTATACATATATTTGTAGTAACATGATTAAAAATATATGATACAAAGAGATCTATTTTGAGATAATAAGCAAAACAAAAATTAAACAACAAACAAATAATAGCAAAAACTACAAAATAAAACAACATAGAAAAATAGATTAATATCAAACAACCTAGAAAACGAAGTTGTGTGAAAAAACAGGGAACCAACCAAAGTCGCGAGAAAAGTTCCCACTTTCCAAAAGTCGTTGGTTTTGACTTGGGACACCTGACTGAAACACAGCTCACCATCGCCCGGTCCACTTTTTTCCGTTTCAGCGTGAGGCTCTGTCACCATTTCGCTTGAAGGTTCAAAAGATACATGCCAATAGTCTTTTCATGGACGGTTTTTGCAACAGAAGATCTTGAAAGAGCTGCTATATGCCCAACCATGTCTTCATCCATCTGGCAGCTTTGGCACAGAGGGTTAAGTATGCAGGCAAGTTCATCACTGGTAAGAATTGAAAGTGGCAATTTGCCAAGCTGTTCAATAAGCCCATGGACAATATGTACGTATGCATGGTACTTTGGTGGCAGCTTGAACCTCGTTTTGTTTTCTTGGTAAGCAAGTTCACTGCACTCTCTGTAATGCATGCAAAAGGCCATCCCAGATTTGACGGCATCACGTGCCACAGAAGGTTTCAACCACAACCCAGACCTGTAGAGGATCGATAGGAATCGGTTGGCAGCTTGTACAGCATTGAATATGCAAGACTTGTACACATTCCAGTCAGGAGCATCAACCTGTGTAAGTTTGTACTCCAGGAACTTTAGGACTGCATGGGTGTCAGCGCCCTTGAACCATGACCTTACCCATCCACGATTCAAGGCCCTCACCAAACATGCTAGGGATATCACCACTATATATAAATATATACAATACATTAATATATATATATATATGGTTTACATTGGACAATCAAAACAAAAAACACGTTGATTATATAATTTCACGCAATGCACCCTGATGGATATGCGGAATCCCGCGGGAAGCTCAAGAGAGTCCTGGTGAGGCCCGTCATGTGCAAGGGAATGGAGTGGGTGGCGCAATACACCTTCATCTCATCATACAAGGAAGTCAGTTGAGTAGCGAAGTCACCATCTCCAGCGCATCCCCGGTCAATGAGGACTACCTTATCAAGAAATCATTGCAGAACCGCATCCCTAAATCTATGGGTTTTGAATTTGGAATTCTGGGACAGAAATGCAACAACCTAGAAGGGGTAAACTGGTAAACCTTAAATTACTTTACTTCGTGTGATCCCCACCATGACATTTATACATTTTGTTACTGGCAAATCTTCTGGCATTCTATCTGACATATTTTCTGGCATTCGATCTGGCATTCTATCTGGCATATCTTCTGGCATTCTACCTGGCATATCTTCTGGCAGATGTTCTGGCATATCTTCTGGCAGATGTTCTGGCATATCTTCTGGCATATCTTCTGGCATATGTTCTGGCATATCTTCTGGCATTCCATCTGGCATTCTATCTGGCATATCTTCTGGCATATTATCTGGCAAATCTTCTGGCATTCCATCTGGCATTCTATCTAGCATATCTTCTGGCATATTATCTGGCAAATCTGCTGGCATTCTATCTGGCAAACATTCTGGCACTTTATCTGGCATATCTTCTGGCATTCTAGCTGACATTCTATCTGGCATTCTATCTGGCATACCTTCTGGCATTCTATCTGGCATATCTTCTAACATTCTATCTGGCATATCTTCTGGCACTCTATGTGGCATATCTTTTGGCGTGGATACTCGCGGTTGAGGTCCGGCAGGGAACACTGGGCGTGGATGGTCGTGGTTGAGGTCCGGCAGGGAACACTGGGCGGGGATACTCGCGGTTGAAGTCCGGCAGGGAACACTGGGCGTGGATGGTCGTGGTTGAGGTCCGGCAGGGAACACTGGGCGGGGATGGTCGTGGTTGAGGTCCGGCAGGGAACACTGGGCGTGGATGGTCGTGGTTGAGGTCCGGCAGGGAACACTGGGCGTGGATGGTCGTGGTTGAGGTCCGACAGAGAACACTGTGGATCGCGAGTCGCAGTTGAGCAGGAGGACGAGGAGGACAACGAGAGGAGGAGGACAACGAGAGGAGGAGGACAACGAGAGGAGGAGGAGAGGAGAGGAGGAGGAGGAGGAGGACCAGGCAACTGACATAAAATCTAACAACCCTCACCTGGCAGGTGGGGAAAAACATACGACGGGAAAATCCGACAACTAATTGATAAGAGGGACCAAGGCTGAAGCTGCCAGTTCAGAGTAAATGCCCTTGTGGCACACATGGAAAATATCAAAGCAGTAGAAAAGCTCCGGCTGTGGCATGGTTGGTAATCTCATCAATGGACTTGGTGTGCTCCAGGGTCGGCTCTGCAGATAGGTATCATACCAAGCTGCGTCAATTTCATGGTCATGGTAAGGTACATTCTGGGCACCTGCTAAACACAAGTGACAGATACACGAGTTTTCCGTGGGACGTCCTTTCCGGGAAAATGAGCGGGACAGATTTCCCAATTTTGCCAACATTGGCCAATCTCCCTTCAATCCCAGCGGGACCACAAACAATTGTACCCATTTTTCGTGAAAGCTCACTTGCACACCATTTGTGTAAAGCTCCAAGATGTCAGCAGTGATGGCCTTGAGCACGGTGTTCAGCCTGTGTCCATCTTTGTTCTTCTTTCTGTAATGCTGGGAAAGTAGGGTGGTAATGAGAAATCTGGTTGAGTAGCAAGATCCAAGGATGTTCAAACCCTGGCACTGGTCAAGGCGATTCCCAGAATCTTGTGACAAAGAAGTTCCTTGACCCAAAACACTTTGGAAATTGAAGATTAGAATTTGTTCTTTCTTCAGATGCCGACCCTCATCAGCGTGAAGGTAAATGGGTACGAAAACGGTGTTCTCAGAAGGCTCTGCACCCATCTTTGTAAACACGGGATGCTCCGGCCAAAGCCGCTTGTAATTGCACCAAAATTGTTTCAATCCATCAAAGCCCAAACCGCCAAAAAGGCACTTGTCCAGTTTGTTGTGTAAAGCCAAAGTGCGTACCATGTCTGAAACCTTCAGCCATGGAAGAGGCCTTTTCAATCCAATTTTAATTGAACTCACTGGGACTTTCACCCTCAAACCAGCATCTTGGAAGGCTTCTCGTGATATGGATTCATGTCTGGTAGTGGCTGCCCGGTTTAAAGTCTTAAGCAGTTTAGAGCTTTGGAGGGGCATGTCATCGTCTATAGCACTGCATTCTTGCCAGAAACCCGCGGCGATGCCACAAACAACTCTTTCGGGGACCTTGACAGGGCACAACAAGTACATTATACCCAACGATGCTTCAACATATTTGTCAACACTTTTTTTTTGCCTATATATGTATGTATATATATATATATGTATCAAAATTATGAATATGATTGTGTATATATATATATATGGCTTTAAAATATTTGTAAACACACTTTTGGCCAACTCCCACCCCTAGAGACGAAGCTTTGGCTAGTGCTTTTGCAGCTGGCCCGGCAGGCACGCTTGATGAAGAGTCTCGCTTACCTGCGCTGGGGGCTCAATCAATACTTGGACATGGGGGCCCTATCATGCCAAATTAAGCCATTTGTTTGGCCGTCATTTTATAGTATATACCTTTCAGTGATAAAATCTTGTTGCAAAGACTTGACGCAATCTTTTGAGCCACACGAAATTGTGATTGCTATCCATGCCAAGTGTCAGAACACACGGCCCCAAGACTAGGTATAAGTTGGCAGCTTTGCTACCGATCCCCATGTCCCCACGTCCAAGATTGCGACGGGATGTGACAGGAAGGTTTGAATCAAACACTAGAATCAAAAATGTATTGGCTTGGAACCTACGAGATCTATGAGAACACAAAACAGTCGCAAAGACGTCAAAAGTTGACTGGAACTAGTGTGCCCAGCCATGCCCGGGCAGTGCGGAAGACCCACAGCCAGCTGACACATCACAAGGCTACTTCTTCTTGGTGGCCACTTTGGGCTTGCCCTTGGCCTTGGACTTCGCCTTAGCTTTGGGCTGGGGAGATTCGGATGCCTCAGTTTCATCACCATTTTGATCATCATCATCTTCATCTTCATCTTCTGCACCTTTCGCCTTGGTGGTCTTGGCCTTTGCCTTCGCCTTGGACTTTGGAACCTTCCCCTTCTTCAGGATGGTCCTAAGGGATGCATCAAATGGGAAAAGATATGGGGAGAGGAATTGGGCAGAAGCAAGTAACGATGATATCTTCAACCAGGATTATCATAATATTCTTCTTGTGCATGTTTCCAACTACGCGTTGCCAGATTGCATGCAACATCATGCCACCAAGAAGCTTTTTCAGTTTGTTCTGCTCCATCACGGCCTTGGAGCACCTTAGAGTCCAAAGGGTTTTATATATTGGTGGCATCAAGTTTTATATATCGGGGGCCCTTCTTCCCAGGACCTATACCCACTTATAATCGTTGCAGACCTTTTCATTGGTTGGGTGAATGGGTGGTCAAAAGTTCAGTTGAAATCGCTTGGACCACCAGGAACCAGACTCCATCTCCACCTTTCGGTACACCTCCTGCAGCTTCTTGACTTTCCTGAGCGGAGGCAAGGAAAGGGGCCGGCTCATGGTCACAGGTCAGGGTAAAAAAACATGTCAGCCTGACAGTCCAAGTAGTCAAGTGTCTCCTTATCCAGCTTGCCATCAGCATCGAAAGTAGCTTTGTAATCTACGATCTCATCATGGCAAATCATCAGGGACTTCTGGCGAGCATCGATGGATGTCTGCGCCCTTGGATGTTTGAGGAACAAGCAGGCAGGCAAAGAAATAGCGAGAGCAAAGGGTTTCTTGAAGGTTTTTTTAACCAAGAGACTCCAAAGCAAGGGAACCACCTAGATCTTGCAACTGCTTGCTCACAGTGCTAAGGGAGGACGCCTGCTTCAGAATCTGTTCGAGTATGGTTTCTGCATTGTCAATCTCCTACCAAAGTTGAACATAAATCAACGGACATATGATCATGCGGATATCTTTAGATGTTATGCTGTTGATTCAAAAAACTTTCAACCAAATAGGGTCCTCCAAAGGTTCTTCCGATTCAGGGGAAGCCAGACGCCGAGACTTTGACTTCTGCAAGTTGTCACTTCCCTTGCTAGACTTTGCCCTCTTTCCCTTGCCCTTCTTGAGCTTCTTCGCGCTGCTTTCACCTCGTTTGGACGCCAGGTCTTCGGAGCAAGACCCTGCTGATCGGGAGTCGTCGGCATCTGAGCTGTCATAATCGGACGAACCAGGGTCGGACTCTGAGGCAAGGTTGGTGGTATCTCCAAACCTATCATTGTCATCAAAATCATCGGGACCCATGTCGTTCATGTTCAAGGACCTAGTGTGGTCAGAACGGACTTGGTGCTCTCGTTCACCAAGCCATTCCTTTTCAACAAAATACCGACGAAGGTTCTTCTCATAGGTGTCTCTCCTGCCCATGGGTATACCCATGAATTTTCCGGGGCCTCCCAACAAAAATCGTCTTATATACATTGAGCCTGATACCATGATTTTACAGAATTTGCATTAATGAGAACACTATATAGGTTCATGTAATCTGCATAACTGCCAGAAATGTTGCGCAAGATGGTAGTGAAAAGAATCGATTATTCCGGGAAGCTTGTCAAAAGCGAGTATCTTTAATGCGCCCCAATAAAGAAAGGAAAACCCCGGGGACCTTTGGGCCTGGAAAGGGAAGGAGCGGAATTTGCCACATCCCGTAGTCTAACCATTTCCAAAAAGTGGATTGTGTTTGTTCATGTTCTAAGGGAATTTGAAGCAGGCAAGGCTAAAGATTGAAGGTATAGCGACTATCCCACAATAAACTTCATACCACTAAGCCGCTTCACCCAAGGTTGATGGCTACAGACACCCACCTGATCCTAGCTGCCAAGAGAAGAATCCAAGATTTATAATTATATATAATATAATATATATATATTATATATATATATATCTCTTATCAATAAATCCATCCGTCCCATCCGTTGAAACACGCAGGTCCTGATGCAGGTCGCCTTTCTTCGATGACAATAGCGCTTGATGGCCTTGATTCGAGGCCTCAGCCGGCTGAAGGAAGTTGGGAATCCCACGATGAACTTGGGTACACACACATATATATATATATATAAAAAAAAACATCAGTATAAATATAAATATATATATATACATATATATATATATATATATACGTTTGAAATATAAACGCACGAAGCTAGACACATGTACATATGTATACAGCCATGCGACTCTTTGAGACGCAATTCGGTTCTCATCTCTTCCTCCGTGAAAAACCCACCTTTCACCGTTTCCTTCCCAGTCTGAGATCTAGAGAGCTTCAGCTCCGCTTTGCGAACAAAGGTGTCCTTAATGTGCCAAGGTTTCGAGAAACCATAGATTCAAGAACTGCGTTAAAGTTGGAACGCTATATGTGCTTCATTGTCGATTTTTATTATATGATCCATGTTTCATGTTGCACCCGGGAATTTGCGTACATGAATTTATAGATGAACAACTTTTGGGGTTAAAAGGGTTTAACTTCTGAGCGGTCACACAAATTTGATCCAAAAGCTATACATCTTAATTGGCAGTACCCAAGGGTCAGCGTCCCCTCCAGCCTTTTGATAAGCCTTAATCAAATCCTGCTGTCCATGTCCCCCCTTCAGGAATTGTTTTGCTATTGCGTCACTTACCTTTCGTGCTCCCCGGGAGTTCTTCTTGCACAACCTGCGAATTGCCTGGTAGGCAGCCTCCTTGGAAAGAGACTTTGCAGGCTTGGGCCCCGAAAGCTTGGTGATCGAAGGAATCACCTGGCCGGCGGACAGTGGCAAATGAGTTTGTAGGAGGAAAACAATTTCCTCTGGAACAAGTCCTTAAGAAGAAAGTTTTGAGGACCCCTTTGCAACCTTAAATTACCACACAATGCTTTGAGTCCCCCAGGACATCTTCATTTGTATGTTCACTCTCGTAGTTCTGTGTTTAACTCATATTTCATCTAGACTTATGGCAGCAAACCATATTTATTTATTTATATAACGTTTCGAAATTCATGCCTTGCATGTATTTCCCCAAGTCTAGCCTGATTCCCGAAGCGTCCATGCGAACCAGCGAAAGGGTGCACCTGCAGGGCTACCCATCCAACATGGATCAGAAACATGTTGGTTGGGTTCAGCTGATCTTGGCAGTTGGCACTTGGGTCAAAGAGATATGCATGGCTTTTCGACAATGAGATGGGAAATCTTCACACATTTGGTTCAGGGGAGTGTTGCATCTGATTAAAGTAACCGATTGAACCTCAACCAAAATTGTACTATATAAATCCATTCGGATTCGAATTCATTCCGTATTGAGTCCACTCGATCATGTAAAAAAAAGAACTATAATGTTGGATGCATCTTTCATAAGTTCTTTCTTTGTCTTACTCAACTGGTTGGGTACGCTCAATTTGGGGTATATAAAATGGAGGCCCCCGGGAGGTTGTTAATGTAAAAGGTATACCTATAATCCAAAGGTTGCAAACATTCCCTGAACTGAATGCCAACGCCTGTCGGCGACCGGCGTCACATCGATGGTGGTCCTTCTTTCTGCGTTGCACCTGGATGCACGGGGCAAGTGTTGAAAATCTCACAAAAAGGGGACATCAAAAAAACAGTATCCGAAACATTATACCTCCTTAAATTGGATATCATTAAATGGGGTGACGATATTTTTGTGGCCCAAACATGTTCCAATTAAAAGTGGTACCCAAAAAACCTCAAGCGGAGGGGGTTCCTTTTGGCAATTTTTTGGGTTGTTGGCTATTCTGAGGTGGCAGCGAATCCAACCCGCAAAAAAGTTTAGCCACTGACTGAATAAGTCCTGTAGCTATCTAAAGAAAGTTTCCAACCTAATTTGGCTGAAACAACGGGTGACCCAATGATATGATAGCCCTTATATATAGGTGGTTCTAGTACCTCCTATCTTTGAATGGTTCTTGGAATCCAAACATGTATATGATATAATCCAAGCATTTATATAATTGAATAAATATACATATATATATATACATATTTAATTATTTAATTTTGTATGTGTTTTATTGACTTATACTATGTTTTATGATATATATATATATTAAACATATATATTTCAAACATGTATAATATATATCTATTATTTTCAAAATGTAAAATATATTTAATAAGAAAATATATTTTAAATATAAATAATGTATTGAAAATAAATAAAAAGACATTTATTTTTTTATTTATCTATAATATTTTTTATTATAGATAGACATATATATATATATTTCGAAATGTATATTTTTAAAATATATAATATAGAAATATAATATATATAATAAATATAATAATAAATATATATATAAACTATTTTAAATATATATATATATTTATTAATATATATATATATATTGAATATGTTTATATATATATATTATATATATACATAAATTATATATATATAAATGTTAAATATATATATATATATTATATTTATATAAACATAATATATATTATATCTATATTATGTAAATACATATTATATATATTTATATTATGTGTATATATATATAATGTATATTTTAAGATCACCAACTGCCCAAACACATATTTCTGCCAAAGCTCCCCAACCCATTTCTTTATATCAAGCTGGCCTCCGGGAGGAAATCCTGGTGATCATCATCATGGACGTCCGAAGCAGTATCTGGAGGCAGCGGGGTGGCAGAAAGGACCGACATGATATCTGAATCCTGTACGGTGTCGAACCCATCGTCACTGTCCTAAGATGTCGGTTGATCAGGTTACAAAATGGAAGTGGGAAGAAACCATACACACATTGTGCACATGCATGCTTAGATATGCTGAGCGTCCTGTGGATGGGATCCATGGAAACCAGAAGGCGAACACGGAGAAGTCAAATCGTATGGATCACGTGTAACGGAATCCGGAAACCTCTTTGGAGCACCTGAAGTAGCTTCAGCTGGCCTTTTGTGTTTCCTGTCCGGCTTCAACGTGAACACCTGTGCATCCTGTTCTTTGTCAAGGGTGTAGTCTGATGCATGCAGACTGTCATTGACCCCACCCACATGTCTCACTGGAGTAGCTACAGGTCTAGTTGTTGGAACACTCACCTCACCACCACCTGCCGTGATCTGAGAAGCTCCACATGTGGCGACAGGTTCAACGACTTGAGTGGGCTCAACATCATCGGCGGCCGGAGTTGTGGGAGAAGGCGGCAGTTCGGGTCCATGGGGTGTACCAGGGAGCCTATGTCCATTGGTCCGGGGTGTCTTGAACCTTTCAACCTCCTGGGTTTCAACTTCCTCAGCTGGAGCAGCATTGCCAACCAAACCCCCCACAGCAACAGTAGTTGGAGGGATCTTAGGTTCGGCTTCAGGCCGTACTTCCTCAGGCGCAGGGTGGTCTGTTGGTGGAGGAGCATTGCCAACAGAACCCCCCACAGCAACAGTAGTTGGAGGGATCTTAGGTTCGGCACCAGGCCGTACTTCCTCAGGCACAGGGTGGTCTGTTGGTGGAGGAACATTGCCAACCAAACCCGGGGCCCCCACAGCAACAGTAGTTGGAGGGATCTTAGGTTCGGCGCCAGGCCGTACTTCCTCAGGCACAGGGTGGTCTGTTGGTGGAGGAGCATTGCCAACCAAACCCGGGGCCCCCACAGCAACAGTAGTTGGAGGGATTTCAGGTTTGGCTTCGGGCCGTGCAACACGACCAGCAGCATCTTGAGCTTCCTTCAATAGAGCCACTTTCTCTTGAAGTTTTCTCTGTAGTTGATCACGCTTGGCACGAGCTACCTACGCATGCTCATGGCTGATATATACACCATGCAGTATATACCAAAGATGAAATCAATTGACATATTTGTTTGTAAAATATGAAAGGTCATCATGTATAACATATGAATATGCTTGATGCGCCTCATACGGGTCTTCAACTTTAACTTGCTTGGTCACATAGCTCAACCCCCGTGCCAGGGTCGCACAACTGTGCGAGGGAGGCAAACTCATGGTCTCTACACTGCGCTTTTCAATGGTCCCTGAATGCGAAAATTCGAGCAAAATCCAGCCGAAAAATGCAAAACGTCAATTTATCGCAACTTTATCGCATTTTTATCGCAACTTTATCGTTTTTTTTTTGCGAAAAATTACCGTTTTCAGGTCAAACAGTGACATTTTCGCACTCAAATGCGAAAAATCGTGCCGTTTTCAGGTCAGACTGTGACATTTTCGCACTCAAATGCGAAAAATCGTGCGCACCGTTTTGTCCCAAATGCCAGTCATGACAAGTGTTGTCTGATGACACTATCTAAATCCAAACCCTCAGGACACACCATGTGCTTGTTGGTCGTCAGATATGCAATTACTTCTCCCATCTTTGCATCCTCCCAGAGATCCGTCCAGTCCAAGTTGTCAAAGAACTGGTTGGTGGGGACTGGGCAACCCACCTGACCGGCGCAGGGCACTGCAGTGCAAGCTCATGGAAGGCAAGGGAACCCGATGGGATTGTTTTCATGTTATATTTGGTGGTAACAGTAAGTGCCAAAAAAATGGAATCCCACTTAGGAGATATACATGAGCAGTTAACACCGTCATTGGTATGAGAAGAACCCATATAAGAGGAACCCGTGCTTAAGAGAGAGAGAGAGATATATATATATATATATAGTATATAATATATTCTCAAAGGATATATATATATATGTAACTATATAATTATATATATATAGAGATAGAAAGACAGATAGACAGATACAGATAGATAGAAGAACAGAGAGACAGAGAGACAAACAGACAGACAGACAGACAGACAGACAGACAGACAGACAGACAGCAAGACAGACAGACAGACAGACAGATAGATAAATAGATAGAGATATAATATAGATAGATAGTTTTTAAATAAATAAATATATATATATATATTATAGATATATGGATATAGATGTATATATATATATATATATAGAGAGAAAGAGATATAGGTATAGAAATAGACATATAGATATAGAGATATAAATATAGAGATATTGATAGATATAGATTTAGATTTAGATTTAGATTTAGATATAGACTTAGAGATAGACAGATAGCTAGAGAGATAGAGAGATAGAGAGATAGATAGGTAGATAGATAGATAGATAGAGATAGAGATAGAGATAGAAATAGATGGGTAGATAGATAGATAGATAGATAGATGGATGGATGGATAGGTAGATAGATAGATAGATAAAGATAGTAGTAGAATTCCTGTTGGTTTGGCCCACACGCACGGACCCCACGAAGCCTTGGAGAGAGACAGGAAAACCCACGTTTTTGGAGCCTGGGGACATGACTTGGGGGGGTCCGTTTTGGAGGCCCCACCAAAAGGAAATTTGGCAAAAGATATATAGATAAATAGATAGATAGATAGAGATAGATAGAGAGAGAGAGATAGAGAGATAGATAGATCGATAGATAGATTGATAGATAGATAGATAGGTAGGTAGGTAGGTAGGTAGATAGACAGATATATGGGACGATATTGATGGCGCAACACTTTGCAGTTTACACGTATCTCTATCTCCATCTAATGTGATACACATATATTATATATAACGTTTACATGTATGGTATATATTATATGTATATATATATGCAAATGCCTGGGGTTGTGTGTCAATACAGGGGCTGATGCGATCATAAACTTATGGGCTCACAGTGCACAAAGCACTCCTGGACATTTCCCAATACCCTTTGGTTGAGGCCACGCCTTCGCTGGCTTACAACGGATTTGACACTTCTCCTTTTTGAGATGCTCAAATCGTTTGAGGTACTTCAAGGCGAAGCCCAAGGGATATGCCCTGAACCGGCTCAATCAGTTATACCAATAGACAACCATTAATCTATAAATCACCAAAAAAATAAAAATCACAAATTAATGGGGTGAAAACGTTGTTGAAATAAGGCATGGTTCCCACTCTTCTTCAAATTCTTACGGATACCGGAGAAACGTTTCTTCCCAGAGCCATCTTCGTACTGCTTCACTAGGGGAGGGCGTTTTATTTTCAATCGCTGTCGGTGAAGTTTCCCCGTCCTGAATGTACCTATACGTTTGGAGTTGCTCCATAAAAGGGACCTTTTGGGTGTTCTGCTTCCATAACACATCATCCAAAATCGTTGCCGCCAGACCTGGGCTATTGGCCCCCCAAAATCACCAAAATACAAAATATATTTACATTGTTGCAAACAGATTCTCAAACATATGTTTACCGAGAAGATGGTGAAATTTGATGAAACCACCTCGAGTTCAGGGGACCCACAGTTTGGTAATCTCAGATGGGATTGACCTATATCTAAATATATAGGGGCCTCAGTGCTTTCAACGTCAGCTTTACATATACGTTTATGGGTTTTATAGACCAAACAAATGTATATACAGTTCATAGTGACCACTTGTAAATGGCAACCCGAAAAGTAAAAGGAAAGAATTCAACACCGGTCAATACGAAGTTAAAAGGATTTTGACGTGTCTTAAGCCGAAAATCATGATCACTTAACATATATATATATACATATATTGTTATTGACCTGTGTTGGTTCGCCCACCAAGTCACCCGCAAGCGTTTGACCAGCCATTGAAAACGATGGTGCCTAAACATCAAGCTGGTTGAAGGTTGTTCCAGGGTCCATGTTCCAAATAATCCATGGATCAGTAAGGCCAAAATAATAAACCTTCAGGGTTCCACGGCACTGGTATAAACCATGAATCATAACAAATTTCAATTATTAAACAGGGGAACCATTGTTTGGAAATACCTCCTGCCTTGCTACTAACGTGTTTGCTTGAGACACACTCTCAAGATCAGTTCGCCCCATAGGCGCCAAGAAAGTTCTCAAGGTTGTACCCCGTGAAACCACCACCCAGCTCCCACAAGCTAACCCGAAGTGCGCCACCAGTCCAGGCCCTGACTTCAATAGAATCGTCATTGCGAGCCTCAAGAGACGAAGGCTCTGCAGACTGGAAGCTGTAGGATATGGGAAGGTAGGAGTTGAGACAAAAATGAATGAATTGTTGGTATACCCATCATGCCCCAATTATTTTTTTAAGGTCTGCCAAAGGGTGCCCACTATAGCTGCAAGTCAGTCGTAAAATGACTTTTATTTATAAGGTCAGCAACTGGCTGAGTAAGTCAGATCGGTGTCCAAACTATAAAACTTTCAAGATCCGACTCATCATCAAGCAACGACATTCCAGCTGGTGTGAGCAAGTCTAGCGGGTTCCCTGACGTTTGGGGCTGATTGAGTTCAAAGTAGGAAGCCCAGTCAATAATGTCGATGTTGCAAACTTTGTACCCACCATCCCGTAGAACCCGGGAAAGAATCCCAGTTCCGGAACAAACTTCAACACCATCAAATGCCTGCAGGGGCGAGACGGGCGGTTTGAGACACACAATCTATGGCGGTGTGCCATGAGCTAAAAATTAATGTTAACCAAATAATGCATATTCTGTGTTTCAGATTCAGGGGTAACACTTTATGGAAGTAGACCCGGCCTCTCCAAAATTGATGTTCTTTGCCCAAGACAAAAGGTATATTGCCAAGATCAAGACCTTAGCAACCCATGTTTACAGCCTGATTTCAAAATTCCACTTCACTAGTATACTATATAATCTTATAGCAACATGGCACTGCTTGCTACCTAGTGTCACCCGGCGCCCCAATCGCCAGAAGTCTGGCTATCGCATTGTCACGTTTGGTGGGATCCATGGCACCAAGATCCCCATAAACAAAACGAATGTTCGTAACTGGAAGCCACGAAAAGCTGCAGTTTTTGCATGCATGTTGTTTTGCATGAGCCTCTGCATGGGCAATGAAAATCCCAACCAGGCATGTTGCACCAAGACCCCGTCCCGATCAGCAACGGAGGCATGGGGGTGCGTACGCTTCTTCGGCGACTTCTGCCGCAACTTCCAAGCTCGGCTCATCACGGTCAACCTGCAACGAGGCGAGGTGATGGGTTTGGTCCCGGATGCTGTAAACATAGAGTAGGGTGGGCTATAATTTGGGGATCGCTTTTCTTTCACAACCATGGATTGCTGAACGATGCAAAAGGACCATATTGTTTTTTCTCCCCGAGCGATTGCTTCATGGGGTATGCCCTCAGATGCGCAATGCCAAACCACAGAACTTCTCAACCACAGTTCCGGGCTACTGGCTCTAATGCACCCTGATTCGCATCCCCAATGGAATGCCAATGTACGACAGAAGCCAACAGGGTTTACCCTGCTGAACAAAGAGCATCAGGGTGACCGCAACCACAACAATCCGATGTCTCAAAATGAGGTGTCCGTTTTTCCCCTTAAAGTAAACATTTTGGAACCAAAAACGGACACCTCATTTTGAGACATATCTATATATATATATATATAGTTCCCCACCTGCCAGGTGAGGGTTGTTAGATTTTATGTCAGTTGCCTGGTCCTCCTCCTCCTCCTCCTCCTCTCCTCTCCTCCTCCTCTCGTTGTCCTCCTCCTCTCGTTGTCCTCCTCGTCCTCCTGCTCAACTGCGACCCGCGATCCACAGTGTTCTCTGCCGGACCTCAACCACGACCATCCACGTCAGTGCGCCCTGCCGGACCTCAACCATGACCATCCACGCCCAGTGTTCCCTGCCGGACCTCAACCACGACCATCCACGCCCAGTGTTCCCTGCCGGACCTCAACCACGACCAGCCCCGTCCAGTGTTCCCTGCCGGACCTCAACCGCGAGTATCCACGCCAAGTGTTCCCTGCCGGACCTCAACCGCCAGTATCCACGCCAAGTGTTCCCTGCCGGACCTCATGAGATATGCCAGATAGAATGCCAGAAGATATGCCAGATGGAATGTCAGATAGAATGCCAGAAGATATGCCAGATAAAATGCTATGAGATATGCCAGATAGAATGCCAGAAGGTATGCCAGATAAAATGTCAGATAGAATGACACAAGATATGCCAGATAGAATCCCAGAAGATTTGCCAGATAATATGCCAGAAGATATGCCAGATAGAATGCCAGAAGATATGCCAGAACATATATATGCCAGATAGAATCCCAGAAGATTTGCCAGATAATATGCCAGAATATATGCCAGAAGATATGCCAGATAGAATGCCAGAAGATATGCCAGAAGATATACCAGAAGATATGCCAGATAGAATGCCAGAAGATATGTCAGAATATATGCCAGAAGATATGCCAGATAGAATGCCAGAAGATATGTCAGATAGAATGCCAGAAGATATGCCAGATAGAATGCCAGAAGATTTGCCAGATAGAATGCCAGAAGATATGTCAGATAGAATGCCAGAAGATTTGCCAGTAAGAAAATGTAAAAATGTCACGGTGGGATCACACGAAGTAAAGTATTTTTTTCCATAATGCATTTGGCTATGAATACAAGTTGAAAAAATCGAATATGGCAATTCATTTGGCCACCCCAATCCAAGGATAACACCAAATTGGGATCCTTCTAATCAACATCCGGAATCTCATACTTCTTGGTTCTCTTCCTGCTAAGCGGAGTTTTCTCTCCATCTGCCCTGGCCGACTTGGAGGCTCGCTTTCGGGGCTGCGCTGGCTCGCCCTTATCAGCATTTGCCCCACAATCCGCGCTGGTTTTTTTCCGGGGTCCCCTCGGCTTGAAGCCAGGCTGGCGGCACGTTTTGCAACCAAGCTTTGCTTGGCGGCATCGGGAACACCCATACTCTTGCCCATCATCGGTATTGATTGGTGGTCTGCCCCGTCTGCCCCCAGAACCTTTCCCCTTGGTGGACTCTTCGTTTTTGTCATCTTTCAATCCTTTCGTTTTCTTTCGTTTCGACCCTGGGGTATCTCCCTTGATGGTACCCATATCTTGCTTGGACTTGCTTTTCCTGAGCCGTCTTGTCTTGGATCCCTGCTCCTTGACTTTTTTTTGGTTGGATTTCGGGGATGCCTTTGCCTTTGCCCCTGGTTTTCTCCCCCTCTTCGCTGGTGCTTTCTGCTGTCGCAAATGGGTTTGCTCTTCCGGCGTCACAGTCAACGGCACCTGCATGGTGGGCAAATGATATTACCCGGACCCAGGATCAAAGAAATGGTGTACTTTGAAAACAGCAATATATAACTTTCCGTTTTTGACCCAACATGCCTGTGAAGTCTTTGCAGGAAAATTGATTTGGGGCATCTCCGTGGTATCTTCAAGTGGCTGGGTTTCAACCTCTCAGGAAGGAATCGTGATTCTACCAGGGGACTTTGATTAGACATGGTTGGAGAAATGATAAATCAGTGATAACGCTATCGGCATATAATATATATATATAATATAATATATTCAAATCAGCGAATTTTTTACTTGGGAATCTTGGGAAAGCAGATGGTCTTTCCTATTTAGAAACATATATGTTCTTTGGACACGGAGATTCGTAGAGAATATAGATGGATGATGGTTTGGAGGCCCGGTGTCCTGGTCTGGGTTCACGCTTGGCGCAGGTGCCGTCTTGGACCTCAAGCGCTTCAACACGGCTTGCTCAGGACGGGTGGGTTCAGCCACCGGTGGCGCCGGCGAGTCAATGATGTCGATAACTTCATCACCTCACGGCAGGCATCTAGAGACCCGAAGACAGAAATTTTAACAAGCGTCCCAACTGATTTTGAGGCTCTAATTATGAAAAGGATTTCGTTCAAATCCATTTGAAAGATTTAGATTCTCCTATAGGTGGTTTTAAGGGAGGAGTCAAAAGGTGTAGGAACACCATCATGGATGGCAACTTCAAATGATTTGAGATCACCATTCAAGCATTGATATAAGATTCTCAAACCAAGGCACACGGAACTGCACCCAACGGGTTCCCGTCTTGGTCGAAACCAAGGGACCTTGGTGGAAGTAGATTGTGGGGGAGTCGCCCAAGAGGTGTTCCGCCCACAAAGGCAAATTTGGGGGGTGAAGTATACCGACCCGCTATCCAATAGGATTTAATTCGATTCGTCCTGGTAAAATTGGTTACGAACGTATGGGCTTGTTATTTCATATTATATATATGTTTTTCTTGCTGGTTTGGAACCAAACCCCAGGAAGGTACTCCACAAACAAAAAATCTTATATAAAGCAAATATCATGGTACTTCAACTCGTTTTGCAATTCTTCGATCTCCACCTTAAGCAAATCTGTTCGTGCCCGCTCTTTGGTCCTCCCTGAGCCTGAAGATGGTAATGACTTCTTCATTTTGGGCTCCGCTTTGCCCGCTCTATGGTTGTCAGTGGAAGGTTCAATCTCACTTTCACTTTCGGAACCCTCACCATCATCACACTCCTCGTCCTCTTCTGGGTCACTGTCGGGTGAAGCCTCAGCAGGTTGAACCTGGTACTTCTCCAAGTGCGACTTTTTCTTCAGCTGCTTCACAAGGTGGAACAGTTTGCGAACATTCGGGTCCTTGGCTGGGCATGACCAGCAGTGAAAAATCGAAAGATCATGTAAGGATTGGGGCTGGATGGAAAGCACTTGGGACCAACATCATATTGTATCATTATCATGCATGTATATGCATATGTATGTATATATATATGTATGTATGTATGTACATGTATATGTAAATGCATATTGTGTATAAATGTAAACAGGCATGTATATACATATATGTGTGTGTATGTATGTATGTATGCATGCATGCATGCATGCATGTATGTATGTATGTATGTAATGTAATTTAATGTCAGTATGTATGTATGTATGTAAGTATGTATGTATGTATGTACGTACGTATGTATGTATGTATGTATGTATGTATGTGTTTGTGTGTTTGATTGTTTGTTTGTATTTATGTATGGATGCATGCATGTATGCATGTATGCATGTATATGTATATGTATATGTACATGTACATGTACATGTATATGTATATGTGTATGCATGCATGTATGTAAGAATGTATCTCATGTATGCATGGATGCATGCATGCATGCATGTATGTAAACCCATTCAAATAACATAACGTAAGTACAGCTAGGGGTCACGTGGTCGCTGACCTCTCCTCTCTGCATCCCTTTGCCGTTGCCTGCAGAAAGATGCTAGTTGCCTCACATTCCAACCATCCCGGTAAGCCTCCTTGGACTTCTCTGGTACGTACGGGATCTTGGCATACAAAGCGGTGACCTTGCAGGGTAGTGACCAGTAGTAAATCTTCAAAAACTTTCACCTTCCACCATAAAACGACACTGCCACCCCCCCATGGTTTGTGCGATCTCTTGAAAATTATACACATATATGATATAGTCAAACCTCCAGTATACTACCGAGGCTTCCATCCCCATTATAAAAAAATAATTTGCCATGGGTGACCGATGGTGTTTCTAGTAACTTAGTAACCATGGTAATTATATATGATAAGGACAGAGAGAGATATACATATATGTATATATATATATATTTGCCGAATTCCGATTTCCCGTTCTAACCGAACCACCTCTCGCTGCATGAACTTGATGCTGGCAACCTTCAACCCTATGGTGGTGAAGAGGGCAGATAGCACCTCATGGTTGTACCCCAATGACTTTGTAGACAACACAATCTCAGCATCATCCTCATCCTGGGGAAATCGAAGCCATGGCTTTCCTTTTCGAAAACGGTCACGAACACGGCCAATCCTCTCCCAGAGGGGCGCTAAAAGAAAAGTCTTGCGACCCTTTGCCTTTCCCATCAGCAGGAATGATGGGATCCCTGAACCAAATGCTATGAAACTGTAGGCATACAAGTGTTGTGGATATCATGGGTTGCAAGTCCACTGATAAGCCCAAAACTAAAGGGGTGGAAGTTGCACGGGTGCCCAAACTGAAGCGGTGACCAGCCAGGATCACCCCCTACGACCTGGCCTTCTTCATCGAAGTGTGCCACTCGTCCCAAATCCTTGGAGCCGATAATGCTGTTTTTATTCTTGTCGGGGATAATGCTGTTTTTATTCTTGTCGGCCATCCATTCAACAAAAAAGAGGGGCAACAGTTATCAGCAGTATGATAAGCACGATGGCTTCCAAGACCCTATTGGTGACAATTAAAGTGGAGAGGGAGAGAGAGAGAGAGATATATATATAATATAATCGATTCCAACCCTCGTGGGTTTCCATTTACCTTATTATGGGTCAGAGCAACCTCACTAAAGAAACTTTTCCAAACGAAGACCAGATGTTCAAACATGGCTTGGGGTTCTGCATGCCATGCAACCATAAACCAAAAGCATGTAACAACATCGGACTGCACCGATGTCACAAAAAGGAATCGTTCACCCCCAGCTAAATTAGTGATCACAATAATGGAAAGAGAACCAAACCCGCGAGCCAGAAAGGCCAAGGCGCACCAGGAACATAAGAACGCATAGAAGACCTCAGAACCTTGGGCAAGCAAGCCAATGCAATAGCCTATGCATGGGGTGAATCAAAGCGTCTTTATGTGGATATGATGCCGGGCTGGCGCCAAGGGATTCGGGGTACCCTCCATAGAAACCACTTATAGTGCTTGCAAGGAGCCACCCATCATCCAAGAAAATGTGGGAAAAACCATGGCCCAGCCATCGCAGACCTGCCCACGGTCTTGCAAAAGTTCCACACCCGGAAAGGCCAGCCACAAGGCAAAAACACAGAGGCAACCATGTGACCACTCTTTCTTGGTTGTTTAATCTGGGATGATTTTGGTGTCATGTTACGAGTCATGTTGTCACCTTTTCCCAGCCAGACCTTGCCTCCACCACGGTGGCCAAGGTCAAAGGGTGAGCAGCTCTTGAGGCGGCAGGTGGATCGAGCATAATCTTCAGAACAGAGGCATGATCATACCCCCTGTGAGGCTTGTGTATTCATGTGTTACCCAATTGAAGCATTATGCTCGATATAGTGATGTTATGACGACGCTTCTGATGGCAAAAAGGGGAAAGTCGCGGGTTTCCAATAAAGTTATATAGAATTTATAAGGGCCTTTAAAAGTCGCCTAAATTCTTGGCAACTTTGCCAAAGGCGTTTGGTTTTCAGAAGTCGTTATAAAATCATGGCAACTTTGGATCTCAAGGTAATTCGGAAAACATTGGGAAACAAATCAATGAAACCAGGTTAATTCCCATAGTTTCGCCGTTTCGCCATTCCGTCATTAATCAAATATCATTAACTAAATATATAAATCGTATTAAATCGCCAAACTAAATAAATCACAGCAGTAAAACTGAATAAAACTCGCAAGCATAGGGACGATGTGACTTGCAAGGCCCAAGTTGTCGTGAAGACATTTTCTCGCAAATCTCGGACGACGGTCTGCGACACCTCCGTACGCAGGAAATCTTCAAAGGCTTGGGTGCTACCGAACCAGATGGCCACACACTGATTCAACACCTCAGTTGGTTAGCCACTAGCCAACCTTGGTACATCTGGACGTGAACCAAAAAGAAGGAACCATGACTATTATAGATGATATTAGTACTACGTGCACACTAGTAACATAGTAGGTGAAAATGCCGGAGATAAACAGAACAGAACAGAATGATGTTTTAAACTGAATTCAACAGATGCCATCACGCTGTTTACCTGACAACATTGAACTTGAAGCTAGTCACGTCTTGTAGCAAGCAGCAATCATGGCACAAAAAACATGTATTAAATTAAAGGACCGGATAACCCCACAAGGCAACTTCTTCCAATAATGAGCGCCAAAGGTTGTAGCAGGGACGGAGAAGGAAGGAAAGGCAAAGGAGGTGGTGAAGGATCGAATCGAAAAGTTAAAAAAGTTGTGTGTGACAAAGTGGAATGTGAAAGATGGTGTGTGACAAAGAAAGATGGTGTGTGTGTGTACCATCTGAACAGATGTAAAACTTCTTATTGGTTTTCACTACTTTGCAGGGGGACTGGAGCCGATTTGCCTATCCAGTCCAACGAAGCTATGGCATTTCGGTGGATGAGTGGTCTGATCAACCACTTGTACCTGCAAAACTCAGTTTGAACTGTTGACCAAGCTGTTACACTGCGTTGTTTCGACTCTACACGGTTGCCACAATCTGTATTGCATGCATCAGAACCTTCCTCAGATTTTCGCCGAAACCATATCGCCGACAGTATTATGATTTTTTGATATATTTTCGCCGAGATCATGTCGCCGATGAACAATGGGTCATTTTGGGAAACAATCGCCGAAACATTATTTGGGATTTCAACATGCTGGTCATCACTCTATGGACTCTGGTTTTAACTACGTTTGACAATATCGGATGCCCTACATCGTTTTCGAGAAGTACCTCATGCGGCTCTTTTACTCATCAAATAATTTAGACTGGTTTGCATGTTTCAGGATTCAGTTCCTGCCGGATCATATAATGATCCATTCTTGTCTAGTGTGATTTCCATGGTGGCTCCGACATGGTGCCATGGAGCCATTGGAGGCAACCCTTTTCAGGGTGAGTGTTGACAGACTTGAATTCTGAATTCACACATTTTAACTTAGTAATTCGTTTAAGTAGAGGGCAACAATCAGCCTTGCGGTTTATCAGCCATTTTGTGATTTCCTGCTGCTCCGGCTGTCCCAGGGACCCCAGTGATCTGATCTTTCAAGTGAAGCTGCTTCGAAATACCAGAAACTTCCTTTTATCACTGCAGCTTGCGCATTTGAAGTTCAACATGACATTCACGACAAAAGGCAACAGGCATGTCCTTTTCCTGCAGGTGTGGTCTCTTTGGTTTTTGGTGAGGTGAAACATATTGTGCATCTAATTCGTTGGAACTTGGAAGCTGTTTTATGCCATTGTGGCACGACTTGACCACGGTCCCGGTGCAGGGAATAATCGCACGATTTTGTAGGCAGTTAGGGACTGAATCCTGTATGTGGAGAAAATTTTACAATTGTTAACTTTTGTTTTGATCTACTGACGCGATGCATCCGTGGACCACTCCGCCAACATCATGGCCTGTTCCACCGCAGCCTACGAACGCACCTTCGACGTGGCCGCAATCATCGCAGAACGTACATCTATTTGGACATCCTTCGGCCTTGCATCCTACATGGTCTTCTTCAGCTTCGATCATGCCGTCTACATCATCCCCCACATCGTTGCCGTTTACCTCATTGTCTCCGGCTCCTCATGCAGTACCAGGTCCACAGCTCGTACCCACCATGCCTGCGTCTTTGGCCTCCGAACCCACGATGGCGCACACCGCTCCTTCGACTTTCCCATCTCCTTCGGCACCCACCGCTCCACCTGCCTGGCCTTCTCCTCCGACTTCATCTCCTACGTCGACTCCACCACCTACATCGACTATGCCACCGACACCTTTGCCAAGTTCTCCTTACCCACCCCATCACATTCAACCTCCATTACAAACGGACGCATTGATGGTCTCTCCAGATACACCTCCTCCACGGCCTCCTGCAGTTAAGGCAGCTCCCAGGCCTCGCTCTGACAAAAGAATGGATCGACCGCGCAGGCCAGCTTCAAAAGCCCCTCCTTCGACTACACCACCAGCACCCACGGCAGCACCTACGTCATCCGTGCCACCCGAACTGGTCGCATTGGGTTCCACTACACAGCAACTTGCGGAATCGGTTCGACTTATTCAAGCTCAGCAACAGGTGATCATGGATACTCAACGAGCCCAAGAACAACGTCAGCTACTTCTCCAACAAGACGGACCTCCACCGAACCCTATTCCACAAATACCACAACCTACCCCCGTGCCACCACTGTCAGCCACACCTCCACCCGCACCGAAAGCCAGACCTACCGAACCTGACGTTCCGGACCTTCGCATTGTTCAAGCCCCAGCCATTGCTCCTCCTCACCAACTACCAGTTCCATCATCCCCAACACGCCGACCAAGATCTAGGACTCCACGACCACGTTCCCATCGACCTTCTGTACATTCTCATCGCCACCGCTATTCTCCTCCACGTGCAGAGCGACCTCGTTCTCCTCTCCCTCGTCATCGATCATCCACGAAACCCGACAAGGGCCGCAGAACCCCATCTCCATACAGACGACGCTCCCCACCACGACGCCGCTCTCCCGTGGTTCCTCGACGTCATCGATCTCGCCCACGTCCACGTTCCGCGACACCACGTCACCGATCCAGAGGCCGTGAAGTCATACTTCGACCAGCTGCGAACCCATCGAATCCAAACTACATCCCCACTCCCGATGCTGATGACACCTGGGGTACATGGAACGACAGTCACTACACCGACAACTACCATCACCACAATACTCGACCCAATTCTCCTGCCGATCCACCACCAACGGAACCACCAACCAACCCACCAACCCACACTTCAGCACCACTCGGCGCGGTGTCCTTCCGAGTTCCTTCGCTATGTGGACAACAGACTGTGCTTGTCGGACCCCAGCTGGGACTACGAAATTTGCTTCGCCAATTTCCTCCACCCGGAGTTCTACGGCCATCCTATCATTTTGGAAACGGAACCGGACCAGGAGTTCTTGGGCTTTTGTATCGAGTTCGAGCCCTTTGCCCTTCGCTACAGCCCTCCACGCGACTTCAACCAGGTCATGGCGCCATTCTCCGCATCACCTTTGGCCGTCCAACTTTCAGGCTTTGTTTCACGATTATTTCTGGTCGCCAAATGCGCGCACCCTGCACATGAACGAACACGAGGTTTTGCCGCATTGCACCGTTTGTACAGATCTGCAGGTTTTACCGAGTCCGATCTTTTCGCTGCCGCCAAGCCGATTCGTCAATACTTGCACGTTTCCTCATTGTGGTAAAATCCTGAACCGTCTTGCCGCGTGCGCTTACGTTTCATTACTCACACCTTGCTGAACGTTTCACCTATTTGGACCTTATTAGAATTTATTTGATTTCGGAATTGTGCTTTTCCAGCTGGCTTACCCTCAAACTCGGCTTCATTTACTTGTTGACCCATATTCGACGCATTGTCATGGCTTCCTCGCCTCCTACGACGTCAATTCCGATTCAAGAACCAGTGTTTCTTCAATTTCTTCATGATGTTCACCATGCTTACCTTCTACTACATCGAGCAATGGCGCTACTACCACCCACACTCATTCCCAACATCGAACCTACTCCTCTTCCCAGTACAGATGTATGGAATCAACCTGATGGGCTACGACCACATTATTCGGACCAGACCAACGCCTTCATTGACAATGCCCCCATCCCATCGCCGGATATGGCGGAGGAAGAGACACTTATGGATGAACTGGTGGAAACCCATCTCCCTGAGCCACACCAACATGTTGCTGCCCCGCCTCCTGATGTTTTACCTGCACCTTCGAAGCTTTCTACCAGAACACCATCACCGCCGAATCGCAAACAGAAAGCCAAATCTGCTCCAAAGGCGCCTGCCAAGCGTCGTCGCCGACGTGACCAATCCCGATCCCGCTCCTCGAGCCCACTGTCACTCTGGACCTCCGAAGACAAACAGAAACTACGCACTCTGAAGGCTGACGAGAAGTCTCGATTTTCATGGAAGGTGATCTCGACCAAGATGGGCAAGTCTGAGGAAGATGTTCGTTCTATGTGGAATAAGATCAAGGACAAACTTGGCTGACCAACGACATATGCGAACCAAACAAAAAAGGCAGTTTGCGGCACGGTATTACGGCTTCACCAACCAGTTGGCTTCCTTTTGGGATTTTTTTCTCCTTGTTAATCTTCAGAACCATGGGCGCTGTTGCACCATTGATTTTTGACACGTCGTATCACACAACCCGCCAGCCATTTATTATGTCTCTCCGCATTCACCTGGACCGCTATTGCCAACTGCGAGCTATGTCCCACGAGAGGATCTCACCTACACGACGCTCACGCTCTCCAACCAGGACGTCGTCTTCCGCTATGGGCTCTTCGTCATTTCAGCACCCACCCAACCGGTCTTCGCCTCCGACACCTCACCGACCGGTTATTTTCCAGTTGGACCTGAAGCCGATGCAACAACTGGCCGTACGCAACCCTTATTACAACATCTTGACCCCCAAGGTCGCGGGCAACCTTTCTACGGCCACCTATGATAGCCTGTTCCAGACGTTCAAGGTGATCTACCCGGACTATGCTCGCAGTCATTTCGTTTCAGACCTCAAAACCGTAGTTACCGACACGTTGCTACAACGCTGGTCAATACACCTACCAGCGTCAGAGTTCTACATGATGATTGACACCAACCAAGGAGCTCAGATGCTTGACGACCTTCCTCATTCTCTTCTGGATGTTTTGAACTGGTTCTACCCGAGATGGAAAACTCATCAACATCTCGATGCCTTCACGACTCGTGAGTGTTCACCGTTGCTGCTGACACCCCATCCGGATGCACAAGACACAGGCTTTGCTGTACATGTTCAAGTGATTCCCCGTGGGCATCCATTCGTCACGGCCACCCGATACACTAAAGCTGCTGAGTGATTAGCTGTCTTGAAGGATCTCGGCAAGGCTCCCGCCTATGAGAAAAAAGACAACATTCGTTATGATGTCCACCACCACGGTTCTGAATTTCCCTTATGTCATCCTTTTCTCGTTTTCCATTGGGTGATGTTCGTTATTTATTCCTTCATCATTGACCTTCCCCACGGCTTTTTGGCTTCAGTTCAGTATTTCTCATTATCATACTCTTGTGATCGTACATGATGACTTCCAACACGGATGATCCTGCTCGATTGGTCTCACACCGTTCACCACCTACATCCACACATGGCCTTGTCTCACACCTGCCACCTGGTGATCCTACCTCGGCATCCTATGTTCCTCGTGCAGCGCGAATGATTCCGACCTCTACCACGGTCCATTCCGTCTTCATCAAGAAGCTGAGCTATCCTTTGTCTAACCGTTCAGATGAACTTTGGATCGTGGAAAGGACACTTGATGGTATTGAAACGTGGAAACCAGTGGAAACATTTCTGGAGAACATGCACCTCACCAACGACCAGGCGATCCTGCGTACCACAGCTAACCATTGGCGCCGATACTATGACGTACCAATTCAATCATCATCCTCCTCCCCTACGGCAACTACTGTTCCCGTTTTACCACACCCTGAACACTCCAACGTCTACGTCTCCCAGCCGTACGAAGCGATACCGGACCACCTCCATATTTTGCAGTCATGCTGGGGACGCTCTGCCCAACACCACTCTCAAGGAACCACTACCTCTTTATATTGGCCACCTTGGCGGTCTACACCACCTTCTTCCCCACCGGCAACACTACAACGTACTGTACATCTCACTCACCCCGCTGTCCCTCCTCAACAAGTGCATGGTCCACTGGATGCGAACGATATTGACCCGATGGATATGTCGGACTCAAGTGTGTAATATACCACATTATTTGTCGGCAGGAAAAAGACCTGTGATTCACCGTCTCTTTGTGTGACCATTTACTAGGTATTCCGTTTCCCTTCCATTTCCAACACTTTGAGCTTTATTCTGTGGTCATTCCAACCCATTTTGCAGCTTGGGCTTTTCGCTTTCTCCTCGATACTTCATATTTGACGCAATGGCTCGTTCTTCTCGGCCCAATCCATATCGCGCTACATCTACGATCGAGACACCGCTTGGTACACGAACCGTTGGATGGTTTGCTGGACATCGAGGCCTTCCTGGTGATGTGAACCCTCCTCCAAACAGACCTGTTCTTATCTTGGTTGACTTCTCTCCCCTACAGGCATTGATTCACCGAAGCGAACCTGACCGTGAACACTACATGGCTCTGGCGAACTCCAATTTTAGAAATGTCAGTGGCTACGAACTTGCAGCTCTGTTTACCTGGTCACGTCAGATGGAACCAGTTGAAGCCGGCCTCATCCCAATTGCCGAACTTCGCTTCTGTATCTCCAAAAGATTGAGGTCCCAATGGGACATCCAAATTGATCCCTCGAATCTGGAGTTTCGCTATTGCGACCTGGACGGTGATCTTGCAGCTTCTGGAGGCATACCGACCTGAATGGCGACTTCGGCAGTATAACTCCCGCGAATCCTCTTTCCTCATTCCGGGTACCAGACAGCCTTTCGTACTACGTCTGCAATGCTACAAAATTAGCTCCGGTGTGATCCTGCCCTGATACGCTAGCCTGCCAAAAAAAGACCATGCCACAGGGTTTTCAATTCTCCCTTGACACCTCACCAACATAAAGGATTCGTTGATTTCTACTTTATTTGACTTTGAGCTGTGGCTTCTCCGTCGCAATTGAACCACTTGATTGAGGACTGGACTTCACTTTTATCATTCTTGTGATTGTTATCATTTTCGGGATTGGCTTATATTTGCAATTCTTGATGCCTCAGCCGTTGTTGCACTACTTCTCGCATTTGTGACAGTTTCACCCATGGAACACAAACGAGACGCGACCGTGGCGGGCTTGTCTTGGCCTTCGAATCCTACCCGTGGACTCGCTCCTGCCAACCCAGTTCAAGTACCAGACGCCCAGACTTCTGCACTATGTCACTCAGGCCCTCCTGACACTACGACCAACCCTACGTCGGCACCTTTGGCAACTGACAGCACGGCTCCTGACACGGGTACTATGGCCTATTCAGATACATATTCAGGACCAGCACCTCCTTGCGTCCCGTTTCCGACGGAGTCAAGTTCTGCACACAACTATCTCCATCGTGCTCAATTCTCTTCTCGCGTGGTTCACCAGATCCAATTCAAGGTCATTACCCACTCCAACAACACCAGGGAGCTTTTCATTGAAGAAATCCCCTTGCTCGGGCATTCCCGATATCGTGACCCTGAACACTACTTTTATGGTCTTTCGGGCAACTGGGAGTGGTCCCTGCGTACAGCGGACTATTGGCGACATCATTTCGAGATCCCCCTTGTACACGGACACCATCCTTTTCACAATGTGCCCATTGAGACGACACCTCCTGCAGATGAACCGAGCCTAACCACCCGGCTCCATGAATTAGCCAAAGATCTATCTGACACCTTGAAGGCTGCTACGGCATCTGGGGAACTCGATCAGACTTGGGCGATGGTTGGACGCATGAGCTTCCACGATGCTATCGAAGTTCTTCTACAAGCTCCGAATTCCTCTTCTGACTGAGGTGATCGCCCGTTTGTACATTAGGTTATTACAGGTTCACTTTCACTGGTGTATTGCCGATTCCGCCAGCGAAGTTCTTCCAAAAAATCCAACCTCGCTACATGCGAGGTGTGTGTGTGTACCATCTGAACAGATGTAAAACTTCTTATTGGTTTTCACTACTTTGCAGGGGGACTGGAGCCGATTTGCCTATCCAGTCCAACGAAGCTATGGCATTTCGGTGGATGAGTGGTCTGATCAACCACTTGTACCTGCAAAACTCAGTTTGAACTGTTGACCAAGCTGTTACACTGCGTTGTTTCGACTCTACACGGTTGCCACAATCTGTATTGCATGCATCAGAACCTTCCTCAGATTTTCGCCGAAACCATATCGCCGACAGTATTATGATTTTTTGATATATTTTCGCCGAGATCATGTCGCCGATGAACAATGGGTCATTTTGGGAAACAATCGCCGAAACATTATTTGGGATTTCAACATGCTGGTCATCACTCTATGGACTCTGGTTTTAACTACGTTTGACAATATCGGATGCCCTACATCGTTTTCGAGAAGTACCTCATGCGGCTCTTTTACTCATCAAATAATTTAGACTGGTTTGCATGTTTCAGGATTCAGTTCCTGCCGGATCATATAATGATCCATTCTTGTCTAGTGTGTGACAAAGCAGTGTGTGAAAGATGGTGTGCGTGTGTGAAAGTTGCGTGTGAAAGGGAGCGTGTGACAAAGTTGTGTGCGAAAGATGGTATGTGACAAAGTGGTGTGTGTGAAAGATGGTGTGGCGAAAGATGGTGTGTGACAAAGTTGTGTGCGAAAGATGGTGTGGTGAAAGATGGTGTGTGACAAAGTTATGTGTGAAAGATGGTGTGGTGAAAGATGGTGTGTGACAAAGTGGTGTGTGAAGGATGGTGTGGTGAAAGATGGTGTGTGACAAAGTGGTGTGTGAAGGATCGTGTGTGAAAGATGGTGTGTTACAAAGATGGTGTGTAAAAAAGGGTGTGCCAAAGATGGTGTGTGACAAAGTGGTGTGTGAAAGATGGTGTGTCAAAGATGGTGTGTGACAAAGTTGTGTGTGAAAGATGGTGTGTGAAAGATGGTGTGTGACAAAGTTGTGTGTGAAAAATGGTGCGGTGACAGTGGTGTGTGGAAGATGGTGTGGTGAAAGATGGTGTGTGACAAAGTGGTGTGTGACAAAGTGGTGTGTGAAAGATGGTGTGTGACAAATGACAAAGTGGTGTGTGAAAGAGGGTGTGTCAAAGATGGTGCCACGCCTGCCACGCAAAACAAGGGTGGATGTGACCAAGTGCCATGCCTGCCACGCAAAGTGCCGCGGCGTCACCGGCGACTAAAACCAATGCCATAAGTGCCACGTCTGCCACGCAAAACGAAGGTGGATGTGACCAAGTGCCACGCCTGCCACGCCAAACGAAGGTAGATGTCGCCAAGTGCCACTCCTGCCACGCAAAGTGCCGCGGCGTCAGCGGCGACTAAAACCGACCCAAGGGCGCCACCCAGTACCATAAGTACCACGCCTGCCACGTAAAACGAAGGTGGATGTGACCAAGTGCCACGCCTGCCACGCAAAGTGCCGCGGCGTCACCGGCGACTAAAACCGACCCAAGCGCGCCACCCAGTGCCACAAGTGCCACGCCTGCCACGCAAAACGACCGTGGATGTGAGATTGTGCCACACCGGCCACGCAATACGAAGGTAGATGTGACCAAGTGCCATGCCTGCCACGCAAAGTGCCGGGGTGTCACCGGCGACTAAAACCGACCCAAGCGCGCCACCCAGTGCCATAAGTGCCACGCTTGCCACGCAAAACGATGGTAGATGTGAGTTTGTGCCACGCCTGCCACGCAAAACGAACGTGGATGTGAGATTGTGCCACGGCTGCCACGCAAAGTGTCGCAAAACGATGGTAGATGTGAGTTTGTGTTATGTATGTGACAGATGGTATATGACAAAGTTATGTGTTAAGTTTGTGTATGTGAAAGATGGTATGTGAGAGGTGTGTTAAGTTTGTGTATGTGAAAGATGGTATGTGAAAGATGGTCTGTGACAAAGTTATGTGTGAAGTTATTGTAAAGTTGTGTGTTTTGTGAAAGACGGTATGTGACAAAATTGTGTGTTAAGTTTGTGTATGTGAAGTTATTGAAAGATGGTATGTGACAAAGTTGTATTTTAAGTTTGTGTATGTAAGAGATGGTATGTGACAAAGTTGTGTGTGTGAGTGTGTGGAGGAGGAGGCGGGAGGAGGAGGAGGCGGGGAGGCGACCCGGGATAGAGAATCAAAAACAAGAACCCCACACAAAGTTGTGGCGAACTAACTTGACTGTAACACTATCGTCTGCAATTTTTGCTATTGTCCGCAATTTCTATATATAGGCGGCCAAAACAGAACGACACGATCATAGTCTGCACGCAAACTGCATGCCTTCATGCATTGCGCTAAAATGCGGTGTGTGACAGAGTTGCTGATTGTGTGAAGAGTATTGATAGTTTGCACGCAAAAAGCCAGACGCATGCATTGCGCTAAAGATGGTGTGTGACAGAGTTGTGTGGTTGTGTGACAAGTTCTGTGTGACAAGTTGTGTGTGTGACACGATTGTATGCGAAAGATAGTGCGTGATGCCGTGCGATACCACGCCTGCCACGTGAAACGAAGGTGGATGTCGCCAAGTGCCACGCCTGCCACGCAAGATGACGGTGGATGTCACCAAGTGCCACGCCTGCCACGCAAAGTGCCGCGGCGTCACGGGCGACCAAGCCCGCCCAGCGCGCCACCAGAGCTAGCCCAGTGCCATAAGTGCCACGCCTGCCACGTGAAACGAAGGTGGATGTCGCCAAGCGCCACGCCTGCCACGCAAGATGACGGTAGATGTCACCAAGTGCCACGCCTGCCACGCAAAGTGCCGCGGCGTCACCGGCGACCAAGCCCGCCCAAGCGCGCCACCAGAGCCAGCCCAGTGCCATATAAGTGCCACGCCTGCCACGTGAAACGAAGGTGGATGTCGCCAAGTGCCACGCAAGATGACGGTGGATGTCACCAAGTCCCACGCCTGCCACGCAAAGTGCCGCGGCGTCACCAGCGACCAAGCCCGCCCAAGCGCAACACCAGAGCTAGCCCAGTGCCATAAGTGCCACGCCTGCCACGTGAAACGAAGGTGGATGTCGCCAAGTGCCACGCAAGATGACGGTGGATGTCACCAAGTCCCACGCCTGCCACGCAAAGTGCCGCGGCGTCACCAGCGACCAAGCCCGCCCAAGCGCGCCACCAGAGCCAGCCCAGTGCCATAAAAGCTTATAAGTGCCAGGTCTGCCACGTGAAACGAAGGTGGATGTCGCCAAGTGCCACGCCTGCCACGCAAGATAACGGTTGACCAAGTGCCACGCCTGCCACGCAAAGCGAAAGTAGATGTCACCAAGTGCCACGCCTGCCACGTGAAATGACGGTGGATGTCGCCAAGTGCAACCTCTGCCACATAAAGTGCCGCGGCGTCACCGGCGACCAAGCCCGCCCAAACGCGCCACCAGAGCTAGCCCAGTGCCAAAAGTGCCACGCCTGCCACGTGAAACGAAGGTGGATGTCGCCAAGTGCCACGCAAGATGACGGTAGATGTCACCAATTGCCATGCCTGCCACGCAAGATGAAGGTGGATGTCACCAAGTGCCACGCCTGCCACGCAAAGTGCCGCGGCGTCACCGGCGACCAAGCCCGCCCAAGCGCAACACCAGAGCTAGCCCAGTGCCATAAGTGCCACGCCTGCCACGTGAAACGAAGGTGGATGTCGCCAAGTGCCACGCACGCCACGCAAAGCGAAAGTAGATGTCACCAAGTGCCACGCCTGCCACGCAAACTGCCGCGGCGTCACCGGCGACCAAGCCCGCCCAAGCGCGCCACCAGAGCCAGCCCATTGCCATGATTTAAGTGCCACTCCTGCCATGTGAAACGAAGGTGGATGTCGCCAAGTGCCACGCCTGCCACGCAAGATGACGGTAGATGTCACAAAGCGAAAGTAGATGTCACCAAGTGCCACGCCTGCCACGCAAGATGAAGGTGGATGTCGCCAAGTGCCACGTCTGCCACGTAAAGTGCCGCGGCGTCACCAAGCCCGCCCAAACGCGCCACCAGAGCCAGCCCAGTGCCATAAGTGCCACGCCTGCCACGTGAAACGAAGGTGGATGTCGCCAAGTGCCACGCCTGCCACGCAAGATGACGGTGGATGTCACCAAGTGCCACGCCTGCCACGCAAAGCGAAAGTAGATGCCCAGTGCCATGAGTGCCACGCCTGCCAGCCTGCCACGCAAAACGAAGGTGGATGTGAGGTTGTGCCACGCCTGCCACGCAAAGTGCCACGTGACAAAGTTGTGTGTGACCAAGTTGTGTGTGAATGATGGTGGTTGACAAAGTTGTATGTGAAAGATGGTGGTTGACAAAGCTGTACGTGAAAGATGGGGTGTGACAAAGTTGTATGTGAAAGATGGTTGTGAACGGCGGGAGGAGACGGGAGGGGGAGGAGGCGGGAGGAGGAGGCACCCGGGATACAGAATCAAAAACAAGAACCCCACACAAAGTTGTGGGGAAATAGTAAACAGCCCACGTCCAGTTGGTTTCCCCTCGCCTCCCGATCACACAGCAGCTGATTGCCATGTTCGTCCACATGCTGTGTATCGCAGCATGCACTCCTGACGCTGTCGAAACTGGTGCAGTTCAGCTTCTCCTCCAAGTGCAGACGGAAGAGCCTAGAACAGTTAAAAAAACTACAAACACCCATCGAAAAACTAAATACCCTCCTGTAGTTGGACATACCTATAGAAAATTGCCCATGAGTTGATGATCTACCTATCAAATATTCAACATGGTGATTTTCCCATACTAGTAGCTACAGTATGTTAAAAGCCACATGGTAAGGAGAGCAAATATTTGGGCGTGAATTCCAACAAGTACATGCAATAGTGATGTGCTCAAACAGAATCCCTTTCCTCCAATATTTCCACTGCGGAAAAATAACCACGAAAAGCCACGATGGCCCAGAAACCAGACATTGCTAGCAGCAGCGCGCCGAAACCAGACAGTGGAAACATTGATAACCCAAACATGCTGGACCAAGTAGTTAATAAGGCTGCGATTGAGCACGGGCCTACGGTAGTGGGCCTGATGATCAACACTCTTCTGCTATTCTCCGCATTCTTGGATTTTAAAAATGCTGCCATTTCGAACAAACACCAAAGCCTGTCGCTCCAGCTGGTGTCCCAAAGAACCAGCAACTCCTTTGATGCTTTCAACACTCCGGCAAGGCTGAAAATCGCTTCTGTTTTCATGTCGGCGTCCTCATGGTTGATGCAAATGCGATCCAAGAACACCTGTTGTCGCGATTTCCACGAGGTGAAACTTACGATGGAAACCAGGAGGCCAACCGCAAGGCTCCATAATGAGGCACCTTCTTCACCGTTGTAGCTAGGACGCTCGTAGATAGGCAAATGGCCCAAACTAAAAAGCAGCAACATCACAAAGGCAGCAAAAGTACCTAAGAGAATGGAGGCCAAACCATTGTACTGCACCAACAAGGTCAGAACCTTCATCCAGCGACTGCCATGCCAAGAATAAGACCAAAAGCGGCCAATCCGGTCACTTTGCTGACTCTTATGATACTGGCTGGAACTGGAACCCGCACGAAAAACTTGCGCACACTTCTCAAAAGCTTTGTATGCCGGCGTCACCCGCAGGACTTCCTGAGTGCTTAGCCGCCAAAGAATAGGATGAAACCAGGACACTTGACCACATGTTCCCACTCCGAACGTTTTGAAAATCATGTTTGAAACTAAGTCGGAATGATTAGGAATATTTTGAGAGATCAGTCCAGTGAGGTACAAGACTTGCAAAACCGCTGTTTGGCACACATCCTTTTTTTCACGCAGCCGCTCTACTGCACCACAAAAGGACATGAATCCATTGGCTAAAGCGTGTCCATTTGGGAACTGGTGTGGTTGCGTTGGCAATAAATTAGGAAAATGCCCCATGGACATTTGTTTCTACCTTTGACAATCGAGTCCTAAACTGGAATAACATGTGCAGTAATTAATTACCTATTTTCATATATTTTCAACATTCTGGTCAAATCCAAAAGCATAACCACCCAAGAACATTAACAGTATAAATGCAAAACGTATCATATCATTTCATTTCAGACCGCATCATATCAAATCAAATCATATCATATCATATCATATGTATTTATTAAAGAAAAAACGTTGTCAGGTACCAACCCTAAATACCATGTCAAGCTGGGAAATTCACCCAGCAAAACATCGCTATTCTTGGTGCATCCGTAAAAATATTCCTCGTCAGTCATTATCAGAAAGCATGCCAAATTACCTTCTTCGCGTGGTCCCCACCATATGCTATTCTACCTGACGCATATTCTGCAAATTAAATGTGGCACCCTATCTGACACATACTCTGGCATTCTATCTGACATATATTCTGACATTTTACCCGGCATTCTATCCGACATATATCTTGACATTCTATCTGGCATTCTATCTATCTGGCATATATTCTGACATTCTATCTGGCATTCTATCTGACACATATTCTGACATTATGTATGGCATTCTATCTGGCACATATTCTGACATTCTATCATTCTATCTGGCAAATATTCTGACAGTCTATCTGGCTTTCTATCTGGCACATATTCTGACATTAGATCTGGCATTCTATCTGACACATATTCTGACCTTCTATCTGGGATTCTATCTGGCACATATTCTGACATTCTATCATTCTATCTGGCAAATATTCTGACAGTCTATCTGGCTTTCTATCTGGCACATATTCTGACATTAGATCTGGCATTCTATCTGACACATATTCTGACCTTCTATCTGGCATTCTATCTGGCACATATACTGACATTCTATCATTCTATCTGGCAAATATTCTGACAGTCTATCTGGCTTTCTATCTGGCAGTCTATCTGACATCTCTCTCTCTCTCTCTCTCTCTGCCTCCCTCCATCGCCATCCCGAAGGTTTCTATCTGTGACATTATATCTGGCATTCTCTCTGAAATTTATTCTGACATTCTATCTGGCATTGTATTTGACACATCTTCTGACATTATATCTGGCATTTTAATGCAGTTTATCTGACATATATTCTGACATTCTATCTGGCATTTTATTTGATATATTTTCTGACATTCTATTTGGCTTTCTACCTGACATCTATTCTGACATTCTATCTGGCATTCTATCTGACACATATTCTGACCTTCTATCTGGCATTCTATCTGACACATATTCTGACCTTCTATCTGGCATTCTATCTGACATATATTTTAACATTGTTCCGGCATTCTATCTGGCATATATTCTGACATTCTATCTGGCATATATTCTGACATTCTATCTGGCATATATTCCGACATTCTATCTGGCATTTTATCTGGCACATATTCGGGCATTCTAGCTGGCATACATTCTGGCATTCTACCTGGCATTCTATCTGACATGTATTCTGACATTCTATCTGGCATTTTATCTGGCACTAATCTGGCATTCTATCTGACATTTATTCTGACATTCTATCTGGCGCATATTCTGACATTGTATCTGGAATTCTATCTGGCACATATTCTGACATTATATCATTTGATATCTGGCATTCTATCTGACACATATTCTGACATTCTTTCTGATGTTCTACCACGCATGTATTCTGACATTCTATCTGGCACATATTCTGCCAGTAACTCTTGCATTCGATCTGACATATATTTTGACATTCTACCTGGCATTCTATCTGACATACATTGTTGCATTATATCTGGCAATCAATCTGACATATATTCTATCTGGCACATATTGTGACATTGTATCTGGCATTCTATCTGACACATCTTCTGACATTATATCTGGCATTCTATCTGGCATTTTGATGCATTTTATCTGACATATATTCTGACATTCTATCTGGCATTCTATCTGACATATCTTCAGACATTCTATTTGGCTTTCTATCTGACATCTATTCTGACATTCTATCTGGCACATATTCTGACCTTCTATCTGGCATTCTAGCTGACACATATTCTGACATTCTATCTGGCATTGTAATTCATTTAATTTGACATATATTCTGGCATTCTACCTGACAGACACATATGTTGACGTTAGATCTGGCATTTTATCTGACATACATTCTGAAGTTCTTTCTCGAATTCTAGCTGGCACATATTCTGCCAGTATATCTGGCATTCTAGCTGGCATACATTCTGACATTCTACCTGGCGTTCTATCTGAGGTATCAATTATGACATTATATCTTGCAATCTACCTGACCTATATTCTGACATTCTATCTGGCATTCTATCTGGCACTATATCTGGCATTCTATCTGGCATTTATTCTGACATTCTATCTGGCGCATATTCTGACATTGCATCTGGAATTCTATCTGACACATATTCTGACATTATATCATTTGATATCTGGCATTCTATCTGACACATATTCTGACATTAGATCTGGCATTCTATCTGACATAATACGGCATTATACCTGTTTTATTGGGCATTCTATCTGGCATTCTATCTGACATCTGGCACTCGCTGTTGAGGCCCGGCAGTGCCCACTGAGATCTGGGGCTTGCGGTGCCCACTGAGATCTGGCGCTCGCAGTTGAGGGCGGGGTCCGGGGCGAGGAGGTGGAGGAAGAGGAGGCGGGGGGCGGCGTGCAGCTCGGATAAATATAGAGACCCTCACCTGGCAGGTGGGGAAGAATCCGTTATATTGCCAACTCCCCCCAATATCAAATAGCCCTCAAGACCCCCTGTTTTAGTATTGGGTATATATACTCATTTGGGGGCCCGGTCCTGGGGGTGATAATACTATTGGGAGACGGGATGATTCCCATGAAATATCAGCAAGTATCAGCATGAAATTGAAATCCTACTATTTCATGACTATTGAAATCCCCAAACCCAATGGTTAATCATCATTACCTTGTGAAAGCATCACGTGCTCCGAATAAATACACCACCACTTCACTACCAATATCTCATTAATTATATCCCGGTATCTTGCTGGTTCCGCTCCCGTGCTATTTCCAATAAATCGCTAATGCATGAGATGTAGTGGTGAATCATAATTTTCCCCTATGTTCCCTGTGAAAATGCCATATCTTCGGGGTTACTTGGAGGATCACCCCACTTAGTAATTGGGTAGTAACTGAGGTAACTACTTAACAACCCGTGTATTAATAGGAGAACCTACTTGGGCGACTTCCCCACCAGAGTTTATCAAGCCACTTACAATGCGTAAAAATGATCCTTCAAGGAGTTCCCAGCATTTCCCCCATGATATCCTACCCAACACCAAGAGCCGCCGGTAAAACATTGCCGAAAACATGACCCTATAGCATCCGGTCGTGTGATGGACATCTTTGCCACAAGCTCCACCAGGAAGGGAGCCATGGCCGACCCAACGTCGACCATCCAGCGAGGAAGTCACATGGGGTCGCTGGAACTCTACCCGTCCACCGCCCCCAGTTCGGTGCTTTGTTCACAAAAATAAGTTACTTATTATGGGACAGAAATTATATATATATATATAAATCATTATAATTCCATATAATGGATAAGAACGGCAAAACCAAGGCCTACATTCAAGTTGGAAATGGTTTAAGAACATTTGCTGAACCCACCAGCGTACTCTTGCAGCCTCTTCGCAGACGGACTTGCCAATGCTTCAATTTGAGCCCATTTGGCTTCAAGTTGGATAAGCGTGCTCAGGCTGCTGGTGAGGAAATAAAAGACCGGATAATCCCACATGTCAACTTCTTCCAATAATGGTAAAGGCGGGAAAGATATAGGATATGGTGGAAGACAGATTGTGTGAAAGAGCATGAAAGAGCTATGTGTGACAGATCTGTGTGTGTGTGAAAGAGTTGTGTGTGAAAGTGCTGTGTGTGACAAGGAAAGGTGGTGTGTGTGTGTGACAATGTTGTGTGTGAAGGAGTTGGGTGTGAAAGTGTTGTGTGTGACAAGGAAAGGTTGCGCGTGTGTGTGTGTGTGACAATGTTGTGTGTGAAAGAGCTGTGTGTGATAGAGTTGTGTAAAAGAGTTTTGTGTAAGAGAGTTGCGTGTAAAAGAGTTGTGTGACAATTTGCGTGTGAAAGAGTTGTGCCTGAAAGGTTGTGTGATAGGTGATCTTGTGTGTGAAAGAGTTGTGTGTGTGTGAAAGGGGTGCGGGTGACAATGGTGTGTATGTGTGTGTGATATGAATATTTGTAACAGAGTTGCATGTGAAAGGGGTGTGTGTGTGTGACAATGTTGTGTGTTGGAATTTGTGTTGGAGCTTGTGTGTTGGAGAGTTGATGATGTGTGAATGTGAAAAGAGGTGTCTGCGTGTGTGTGTGTGTATGTGTGCGTGTGTGTGCGTGTATGTGTGTGTGATAGGGTGTGTGCGTGTGTGAAAGAGTTGTGTGTTCAGTCCGTGCGTGAAAGAGATGTGTGTGCGACAAAGCTGCGCGTGAAAGAGTTGTGTGTTGAAGTTTGTGTGAAAGAGGTGTGTGTGTACGTGTGTGAAAGACCTGTGCGTGGAAGTTGTGTGCTCAAGTTTGTGTCTGAAAGAGTTGTGTGTGAAAGTGTTGTGTGTAAAACGGTCGATGTCACCAAGTGCCACGCCTGCCACGCAAACGCAATGTCGATGTCACCAAATGCCACGCCTACCACGCAAAAGACCCCCGGGTCAAAAGCGACCAAGGCACAAGTGCCACGCCGGCTATGCAAAAGCGACGTGGATGTCACCAAGTGCCACGCCTGCCACGCAAACGCAATGTCGATGTCACCAAATGCCACGCCTACCACGCAAAAGACCCCCGGGTCAAAAGCGACCAAGGCACAAGTGCCACGCCGGCTATGCAAAAGCGACGTGGATGTCACCAAGTGCCACGCCTGCCATGTAAACTGAAGGTCAATGTCTCCGAGTGCCACGCCTGCCACACAAAAGACTGCGGCATCACGGCGGACAAGCGGCGATCAAGCGCCACCAGAGTGCCAACCCAGTGCCACAAGTGCCACGCCTGCCACGCAAAAGCAGTTGCGTGTCACAAAGTTGAACTTGTGTGTGACAAAGTTGTGTGTGTGTGTCAGAGAGAGTTGTGTGTGTGAGAGAGTTGTGCGTGTGTGTGTGTGACAAAGTTGTGTGTGAGAGAGTTGTGTGTGACAAAGTTGTGTGTGTCACACAGTTGTATGTGACAAAGTTGCAAAGTTGTGTGACAAAGTTGTGTGTGAAAGATTGTGTGTGTGACAAAGTTGTGTGTGATAGAGTTGTGTGTGAGAGAGTTGTGTGTGACAAAGTTGTGTGTGTGAGAGAGTTGTGTGTGTGTGAGGGAGCTGTGTGTGTCTGTGAAAGATTGTGTGTGTGTGACGAAGTTGTGTGTGAGAGAGATGTGTCTGACAAAGTTGAGTGTGACAAAAGTGTGTGTTTGACTAAGTTGTATGTGAGAGAGTTGTGTCTGACAAAGTTGCACATTGTACGTGACAAAGTTGCAAAGTTGTGTGACAAAGTTAAAAAGTTGTGTGACAAAGTTGTATGTGAAAGAGTTGTGTGTGACAAAGTTGAATGTGCGATATAGTTGTGTGTGAGAGAGATGTGTGTGACGAACTTGTGTGTGAGAGAGTTGTGTGTGACAAAGTTATGTGTGACAAAGTTGTGCGTGTGTGAGATTTGTGTGTGACAAAGTTGTGTGACAAAGTTGTGTGTGAAAGAGTCGTGTGTGACAAAGATGGTGTGACAAAGTTGTATGTGACAAAGTTGTGTGTGAAAGATTGTGACAGCAGGAGGCGCGGAGGAGGAGGAGGAGGCGGCAAACGGGATACAGAACTGAAAACAAGAACCCCACACAACGATGTGGGGAACAATCATCACGGTTCAAACAACATTTTCCACAATCATCTTCCATCAAAGCATGACAAAGTCAAAAGAGATACTCACATCTGAGAGCGCCCGATGAATGTGGAACTTCCGTGCGGCTCAGTAGGGCACTGCTGACTTGCATCAGCACGGGCGTCTTTGCCACCTGCGCCTGTGGCACCTGTTGCACAGGCACGTTTGAAAGCACGGGCCATGAAGTAGATTAGCAACATGGAGCCGGCGAAGGCGAGCGGGCGAATGACCAGATTCTGAACCCTTACGTAAATCAAAATGTAAATCCCAAGCTGGAACCAAAGTGCTAAGCAGAGCACCAGCAATAGAGCAAGTTTCAGGAAGAAGTCAGGTAGAGGGCCGCCCCAGGAGGCTCTGCAATACCTTTTGCTCAAAAAAAGGCATAGTTCAAGTATCATGGTGCCGCAGAGCAGCCACGACACCAAGCCCAAGACAAACTTGTCAAAGAGAGGGAGCCACTGACCCTCACGTGCATGCGCAGCGATAAAATCCATGAAGGTCCACAAAATAGGCCTGCGGCGGTTGTTGAATCACCCCCACTGGAAAATCTGTAAGTCAAATGGAATCAAAATCAGTTTGCTATATATAATTTCAATATATATATATATATCTATTTATCTAATTACATAATATATTTAAAAATAATTATTGATATAACATCTCTCTCTCTCTCTCCATATCTGTGTGTCTCACCCTCTTCAAACAACTCCTCATGCTTTTAAATATAGAACGTTAACAAAATACAGCCAGGATAATTTCCCTCGTAAACATTATTTCTACATTGTAACCATGGCCAACTGCCAAATTACCGGAAGGTATAACTTGGGTTTACCCTCCGGTAACCGAACATGCCCGGGAAATCCACCATGTGGATTTAAATGGGGAAATCATCGACCTAATTCGGAAAACATTGGGAAACAAATGAATGAAACCAGGTTAACTCCCCATAGTTTCGCCATTCAGCCGTTAATCAAATATAATATAATTAATTAATTATATAAATCGTATTAAATCGCCAAACTAAATAAATCACAGCATTAAAACTGAATAAAACTCGCAAGCATAGGGACGATGTGACTTGCAAGGCCCAAGTTGTCGTGAAGACATTTTCTCGCAAATCTCGGACGACGGTCTGCGACACCTCCGTACGCAGGAAATCTTCAAAGGCTTGGGTGCTACCGAACCAGATGGCCACACACTGCTTCAACACCTCAGTTGGTTAGCCACTAGCCAACCTTGGTACATATGGACGTGAACCAAAAAGAAGGAACCATGACTATTATAGATGATAGCAGTACTACATGCACACTAGTAACATAGTAGGTGAACATGCCGGAGATGCACAGAACAAAATGATGTTTACCTGGCAACATTCAACTTGAAGCTAGTCACGTCTTATAGCAAGCAACACTCATGGCACAAAAACATGTATTAAAATAGTAAACGGCCCACGTCCAGTTGGTTTCCCCTCGCCTCCCGATCACACAGCAGCTGATTGCCCTGTTCGTCCACATGCTGTGCATCGCAGCATGCACTCCTGACGCTGTCGAAACTGGTGCAGTTCAGCTTCTCCTCCAAGCGCAGACGGAAGAGCCAAGAACAGTTAAAAACAACTACAAACACCCATCGAAAAACTAAATACCCTCCTGTAGTTGGACATACCTATAGAAAATTGCCCATGAGTTGGTGATCTACCTATCAAATCTTCAACATGGTGATTTTCCCATACTAGTAGCTACAGTATGTTAAAAATTGTTAAAATACCACATGGTAAGGAGAGCAAAGATTTGGGCGTGAATTCCAACAAGTACTGTACATGCAATAGTCATGTGCTCAACCAGAATCCCTTTCCTCCAATATTTCCACTGCGGAAAAATAACCACGAAAAGCCACGATGGCCCAGAAACCAGACATTGCTATCAGCAGCGCGCCGAAACCAGACAGTGGAAACATTGATAACCCAAACATGCCGGACCAAGTAGTCAAGAAGGAGGCGATTGAGCAGGGGCCTACGAGAGTGGGCCTGATGATCAGCACTCTTCTGCTATTCTCCGCATTCTTGGATTTTAAAAATGCTGCCAATTCAAACAAACACCAAAGCCTGTCGCTCCAGCTGGTGTCCCAAAGAACCAGCAACTCCTTTGATGCTTTCAACATTCCGGCAAGGCTGAAAATCGCTTCTGTTTTCATGTCGGCGTCCTCATGGTTGATGCAAATGCGATCCAAGAACACCTGTTGTCGCGATTTCCACGAGGTGAAACTTACGATGGAAACCAGGAGGCCAACCGCAAGGCTCCATAAAGAGGCACCTTCTTCACCGTTGTAGCTAGGACGCTCGTAGATAGGCAAATGGCCCAAACTAAAAAGCAGCAACATCACAAAGGCAGCAAAAGTACCTAAGAGAATGGAGGCCAAACCATTGTACTGCACCAACAAGGTCAGAACCTTCATCCAGCGACTGCCATGCCAAGAATAAGACCAAAAGCGGCCAATCCGGTCACTTTGCTGACTCTTATGATACTGGCTGGAACTGGAACCCGCACGAAAAACTTGCGCACACTTCTCAAAAGCTTTGTATGCCGGCGTCACCCGCAGGACTTCCTGAGTGCTTAGCCGCCGAAGAATAGGATGAAACCAGAACACTTGATCACATGTTCCCACTCCGAACGTTTTGAGAATTATGTTTAAAACTAATTCGGAATGATTAGGAATATTTTGAGAGATCAGTCCAGAGAGGTACAAGACTTGCAAAACCGCTGTTTGGCACACATCTTTTTTTTCACGCAGCCGCTCTACTGCAGCACAAAAGGACATGAATCCATTGGCTATAGCGTGTCCATTTGGGAACTGGTGTGGTTGCGTTGGCAATAAATTAGGAAAATGCCCCATGTACATTTGGTTCTACTTTTGACAACCGAGTCCTAAACTGGAAACAACATGTTCAGTAATTACCTATTTTCATCTATTTTCAACATTCTGGTCCAACCCAAAGCATAACCACCCAAGAACATTAACAGTATAAGTATACATGCAAAACGTACCATATCATATATCATTTGTATTTATTAAAGAAAAAACGTTGTCAGGTACCAACCCTAAATACCATGTCAAGTTGGGAAATTCACCCAGCAAAACATCGCTATTCTTGGTGCATCGGTAAAAATATTCCTCGTCAATCATCATCAGAAAGCATGCCAAATTACCTTCTTCGCGTGGTCCCCACCATATGCTATTCTACCTGACGCATATTCTGCAAACTATATGTGGCACCCTATCTGACACATACTCTGGCATGATATCTGGCATTCTATCTGACATATATTCTGACATTTTACCCGGCATTCTATCCGACACATATCTTGACATTCTATCTGGCATTCTATCTGACACATCTTCTGACATTGTATCTGGCATTCTATCTGGCATTTTAATGCATTTTATCTGACATATATTCTGACATTCTATCTGGCATTCTATCTGACATATCTTCAGACATTCTATTTGGCTTTCTATCTGACATCTATTCTGACATTCTATCTGGCACATATTCTGACCTTCTATCTGGCATTCTAGCTGACACATATTCTGACATTGGATCTGGCATTCTATCGGATATATAGTCTGCCATTTTTTCCGGCATTCTATCTGGCATATATTCCGACATTCTATCTGGCACTATATCTGGCATATATTCTGACATTCTATCTGGCATATATTCGGACATTCTATCTGGCATTCTATCTGGCACATATTCGGACATTCTATCTGGCAAATATTCTGCCTGTATATCTGGCATTCTATCTGACATATATTCTGACATTCTATCTTGCATTCTTTCTGGCACTATATCTGGCATCCTATCTGGCATGTATTCTGACATCCTACCTGGCGCATATTCTGACATTGTATCTGGAATTCTATCTGACACATATTCTGACATTATATCATTTGATATCTGGCATTCTATCTGACACATATTCTGACATTAGATCTGGCATTCCATTTGAAACATATTCTGGCATTCTACCTGGCATTCTATCTGAGATATATTCTGACATTCTATCTGGCATTCTATCTGAAACATATTCTGACATTCTTTCTGATGTTCTACCACACATAGATTCTGACATTCTATCTGGCACATATTCTGCCAGTAAATCTGGCATTCTATCTGACATATATTTTGAGATTCTACCTGGCATTCTATCTGACATATATTCTTGCATGATATCTGGCAAGCAATCTGACATATATTTTATCGTGCACATATTGTGACATTGTATCTGGCATTCTATCTGGCATGTATTCCAACATTCTATCTGGCATTCTATCTGGCATTCTATCTGGCATATATTCTGACATTCTATCTGACATATATTCTGACATTCTATCTGGCACAAATTCTGCCAGTAAAACTGTCATCCTGTCTGACAGATATTCTGACATTATACCTGGCATTCTATCTGGCATACATTCTGACATTCTATCTGGCATTCTATCTGAAACATATTCTGACATTCTTTCTGATGTTCTACCACACATATATTCTGACATTCTATCTGGCACATATTCTGCCAGTAAATCTGGCATTCTACCCGACATATATTTTGAGATTCTACCTGGCATTCTATCTGACATATATATTCTTGCATGATATCTGGCAAGCAATCTGACATATATTTTATCGTGCACATATTGTGACATTGTATCTGGCATTCTATCTGGCATGTATTCCAACATTCTATCTGGCATTCTATCTGGCATATATTCTGACATTCTATCTGGCATATATTCTGACATTCTATCTGGCACAAATTCTGCCAGTAAAACTGTCATCCTGTCTGACAGATATTCTGACATTATACCTGGCATTCTATCTGGCATACATTCTGACATTCTACCTGACAAACACATATGTTGACGTTAGATCTCGCATTTTATTTGAAATACATTCTGAAGTTCATTCTCTCAATCTATCTGGCACATATTCTGACAGTCTTTCTGGCATTGTAATGCATTTTATCTAACATATATTCTGACATTCTATCTGGCACAAATTCTGACAATCTGTCATCCTATCTGACAGATATTCTGACATTCTACCTGGCATTCTATCTGGCATACATTCTGACATTCTACCTGACAAACACATATGTTGACGTTAGATCTGGCATTTTATCTGACATACATTCCGAAGTTCTTTCTCGCATTCTATCTGGCACATATTCTGCCGGTATATCTGGCATTCTAGCTGGCATACATTCCGACATTCTACCTGGCGTTCTATCTGAGGTATCAATTATGACATTATATCTTGCAATCTACCTGACCTATATTCTGACATTCTATCTGGCATTCTATCTGGCACTATATCTGGCATTCTATCTGGCATTTATTCTGACATTCTATCTGGCGCATATTCTGACATTGCATCTGGAATTCTATCTGAAACATATTCTGACATTATATCATTTGATATCTGGCATTCTATCTGACACATATTCTGACATTAGATCTGGCATTCTATCTGACATAATACGGCATTATACCTGTTTTATTGGGCATTCTATCTGGCATTCTATCTGACATCTGGCACTCGCTGTTGAGGCCCGGCAGTGCCCACTGAGATCTGGGGCTTGCGGTGCCCACTGAGATCTGGCGCTCGCAGTTGAGGGCGGGGTCCGGGGCGAGGAGGTGGAGGAAGAGGAGGCGGGGGGCGGCGTGCAGCTCGGATAAATATAGAGACCCTCACCTGGCAGGTGGGGAAGAATCCGTTATATTGCCAACTCCCCCCAATATCAAATAGCCCTCAAGACCCCCTGTTTTAGTATTGGGTATATATACTCATTTGGGGGCCCGGTCCTGGGGGTGATAATACTATTGGGAGACGGGATGATTCCCATGAAAATCAGCAAGTATCAGCATGAAATTGAAATCCCCAAACCCAATGGTTAATTATCATTACCCTGTGAAATCATCACGTGCTCTGAATAAATACACCACTATTTCACTACCAATATCTCATTAATTATATCCCTGCTGGTTACGTCCCCTGCTATTTCCAATAAATCGCAAAGTCATGAGATGTAATGGTGAATCATAATTTTCCCCTATGTTCCCTCTGAAAATGCCATATCTTCGGGGTTACTTGGAGGATCACCCCACTTAGTAATTGGGTAGTAACTGAGGTAACAACTTAACAACCCGTGTATCAATAGGAGAACCTTACAATCCGTAAAAATGATCCTTCAACAATTCCCAACATTTCCCCCATGAAATCCTACCCAACACCAACAGCCGCTCGTAAAACATTGCCTAAAACATGACCCTAGCATCCGGTCGTGTGATGGACATTTTTGCCACAAGCTCCACCAGGAAGGGAGCCAGCGTGGCAAACGACCCGATGTTCGCAGCGTTCGGCGCCTCCGGGGCGTCCGAAGCGTCCGCAACGCCATCAGCCATGGCGACCATCCAGCTACAACGAGGTCACATGGGGTCGTCAAAACTCCACCCGGCCCCCCCGCAGTTCGGGGTTTTGTTCACAATAATAAGGTACTATCATATACTGTAATTGATATAATTGATGGGATGGGGTAAGCAAGGTATCTTGGAAACCATGTGTTAAACACCTCAATCACACACATAGAGGGCCACCAGGCCCATCAGGCCCACGGAGGGCCACCACGCAACAGGGCCACTTGGCCTCCAGGCCGCAAGGCCACCAGGACTAGGCCTATCAGGCCCTACCAACCAACCTACCTACCTACATACCTACATACCTACACACCTACATACCTACATACATTCATAAAAACCTACATACATGCACACGTTCATGAATACATACATAAATACATAAATACATACATACATAAATAAATACATACATACATTACATTACATTACATCGCATTAAATTACATGACATGACATTACATTACATTACATTACATACATTGCATACATTACATACATTACATACAGTACATACATTACATACAGTACATACATTACATACATTACATACATTACATACATAGCATGAATAGCATACATAGCATGAATAGCATACATAGCATACATAGCATACATAGCATACATAACATACATAACATACATACCATACATAACATACATTACATACATTACATACATCTGGCCAAATTACTTTAATTCTTACCTCGTCTCCCTCGTGTCTTAATTTGTTCCCCATGATTACTGTCCTCGTTCGTTAATTTGCAGGTGCAAATTAAGGCTTTACCTCGTTAATTCGAAGGAAGAAAGTAGCTTGTGGGCCTTCTTTCCAGGGTCCAACCCCAATGAAAAAAAACTTTTCAGCTTCCGAAAAGTTTTTTTCCACGATCCACGGTCTCTTGCAGGGATTTTTAAGTCTGAGTCTGATCGCTCTTTTCGCTTCTTTCCGCTTCTTCCGCTTGGGTGCTGACATCTCTGACATTATCGCACAAATGCAATGCTCTTCTGCAGCAACTCTCAATCCTACTGCTTCTGCAGCCGTCAACCCACGAAGCGCTGGCGATAGAAAATTAAGCTTTTTGGGGCCTGAAAAGTTTTTTTTCCTTCCTTGCCTGCTGACCGGCCTCTGGCGATAGAAAATAAAACTTTTTGGGGCCTGAAAAGTTGTTTTTCCTTCCTTGCCTGCTGACCGGCCTCTGGCGATAGAAAATAAAACTTTTTGGGGCCTGAAAAGTTTTTTTTCCTTCCTTGCCTGCTGACCGGCCTCTGGCGATAGAAAATAAAACTTTTTGGGGCCTGAAAAGTTGTTTTTCCTTCCTTGCCTGCTGACTGGCCTCTGGCGATAGAAAATAAAACTTTTTGGGGCCTGAAAAGTTTTTTTTCCTTCCTTGCCTGCTGACCGGCCTCTGGCGATAGAAAATAAAACTTTTTGGGGCCTGAAAAGTTTTTTTTCCTTCCTTGCCTGCTGACCGGCCTCTGGCGATAGAAAATAAAACTTTTTGGGGCCTGAAAAGTTTTTTTTCCTTCCTTGCCTGCTGACCGGCCTCTGGCGATAGAAAATAAAACTTTTTGGGGCCTGAAAAGTTTTTTTTCCTTCCTTGCCTGCTGACCGGCCTCTGGCCCCCAAAAAAGTTTTCTAGCCAAGCCCAAGCATGCAACAGAACCAATGCAAGGCTACCTCGTCGAGGTCGGCTAATTCTGATGAGCAAATTAAGGGCTGACCTCGCTAATTCCTGCAACCTGCCTCGTTGCCTCGGCTGTCCTCGCTACAATTTGTGCAGATACATTACATACATTACATACATAACATACATAACATACATACCATATGTAACATACATAACATACATAACATACATAACATGCATAACATACATAGCACACATAACATACATAACATACATACCATACATAACAGAAATACACACCATACATACCATACATACCATACATACATACAAACAAACAAACATACATACATACATGCATACATCACATCACATCCCATCCCATCACATCACATCACATCACATCACATTACATTACATTACATTACACACATACATACATACATTAATTACATACATTACTATATACATACATAGGACATTCAGGCTTTGAAGCACAATCAAAACTAATCAACTGTGTTCTATGACCCAAAGACCCAGCTTCAATCTATAGAAGGGTAGGAGCCAGTATACGTATATATACATATATATATATATGTATGGACACCTACGCATGTAGAAAAAACAACAAATCAAAGTCATATTGTTTACATCAACAAATAAATCACAGCAGATACAAAGGAAGAGAAGTGCCTTGGTATGTATGCCTACAAGTATCTACAAAGACAAAATAGCCATATAAAGGTTTAGATGTATATTCGTTCACTCAAAAAAAACAAGAAACATGCAAATGCATGTATGTATTTATATGTCTGTAGGTAGGTAGGTAAGGTTAGGTAAGGTTAGGTAAGGTTAGGTAAGGTTAGGTTAGGTTAGGTTAGGTTAGGTAGGTAGGTGGGTAGGTAGGTAGGTAGGTAGGTAGGTATGTACGTACGTATGTATGTAACGTACGTACGTATCTATTTGTGAACGTATGCATGTCTGTAGGTATTTATGAATGTATGTAAGTATGTAGGTGTGTAGGTATGTAGGTATGTAGGTAGGTAGGTAGGTCGGTGGTAGGTAGGTAGGTAGGTTGGTAGGTTGGTAGGGCCTGATAGGCCTAGTCCTGGTGGCCTTGCGGCCTGGTAGGCCAAGTGGCCCTGGGGCTCCGTGGGCCTGATGGGCCTGGTGGCCCTCTATGGGTGTGATTGAGGTGTTTAACATATGGTTTCCTAGTGTTTAAGTTGCCTTGCTTACCCTTTTGGGATAGACATGGATAATTATATCAGCCTTGCATGCGCGGCCTATTCCGAACCCATCTTGGGCTACGCTGCCACACTTGAATATCTCCCACTCTGCTTGGAGGACTTTGTTTTTGGTGCAAACCAATAAAAACCTCATGATGTCATGGTGACTCTGTTGCGGCACAGGATGACACGATCCCTATACTTAGATGCTACCTATGAGTCTGCCAAGCCTGCTTTCCTCAGTACAGCGGATTACTTAGTTCTGCTGTAAACAAAAAGCTCAACTTAGTTCTGCTCTCTCAGTGTATATTGAATGACTTTCTGAACGGAATGCACATTGCAACGGCGGCAGAGTCAATTTCTTTTATGTGAATTTGTAAAAGAAACTAGGAGGGCGACACACTAATCAAAATATGCATGTTGTATTAGATCAAAATTTTGCAGAAATTCCCCTTTATTGAAAAGATGGTAATTACGCAAAATTTGCTGGTTGGTCAACATTAATATACATTAATTATCCTATCAATTGACCATCAATTCGGGGGATTGCATTCCATTTTCAGTCATTTTTTATCGTTTTTCTTTCTGGGCGTTGGAACGCAAACAAACACCATGTCCAAGAAAATATGCATCATCATGCCTGATCATTTTCCCAAAAACGAGCGCTATGGAATTCCAATCATGTCACAATTGCATACAAGTGCATGTTTTCCATGGAATAAATCTAGTCTTAGGTGATGAAAACATAGTTAAATATTCATGGTCAGGTTGCAGCCTCCATCATTCACACTGCTGATGAAACACTTGAAACGACACCTCAACCCCAATGGGAATCTGACCATTGGCTCTTCGTGCTTCACTGTACTAGATGTGGAATTAACATGAATTCACATAGTTGAGCGTGAGCAAGTCGAGAGGTCAAATAAAACAGAAACACATCTATATAATTAGCTATAATACACCAATCAGCACAGATTTGGGCAACTGGTCGGCCATAAACTATGCCATAAACTCAGCTATACTCCGCCGTCTTCATGGGTGTATCACCAACCTCATGGATTACAGTTTCCCGTTTCCCTTGGTTTCCACATCCAAACTTCTTCTACTCTTTGCCGCAAGTAGAGCATTCAAAAGAGATGACGCAACTTCAAACAAGGACCGAACACATCCCAACTCTAATCTGTTGGATTGTTTTCACCAAAAAAACATCCAAACATAACATGTTTGCGGATCACCATCTCAGCTGGAGATGAACATCACAAAAATAGGATATAACACCAACATTTTTGGAACTATCCTTCAGCAAAAAAGGTCTGAAACAATGGCGATTCCGCCCGATTCCGCCCCTCAGTGGCTGCGCCTGCGTTTGCTTGACGCTGTACCATAGGTATTTGCCTCACCAATGGAGCCGAACTCACTGAACGGCTTCACACTGGGTACCCGGTATCCGTTCAAAAAAAGAGGCTGGATGGTCCGCACATATGCGAAAAGTATCCCAAAATGGCTTACTGTTTCCATTTTAACTTAGGAATGACGGAATGATTAGAATTTGCCTATTTTTTGTGCCGTATTTCCCCAGTCAAAAAAGCGGTCAAAAGCACCGCTCTGCCGGCAGATCCCAGTGTTCCCACGGCAAAACCACCATGGCCTCCCGCTCTGTTCGTCCAAGGATCTGAGGGAATCATCGGCTTCCTTCCGATAGCAGGCGCAACAGCAGTTGCGCCAGGCATCATAGGCCCGTTTCCTGGCAACGGGCGGCGATGCGACGCATTTTCATGGGAGATATAAGTGGATAGGCGGATAGACCTATCTATGTAGATATATATATATATATATGTGTGTGTAGATATTACTCTACGCCAAATCATAAAAACCATTTATATGAGTGTATGTGTCCAAGATACTATCTAGTATGTGTGCATGTGTACATATACAGTCAAACTAAATAAATATATATATATATATGTATCAACATATGCTGCACATGTATATATGTGTGCACACACATCGTTCTTCATGTGCACATATTACACACACATGTATATATACTTAAATAAATATTGATTCTGCTGATAAGGAATGTATGAGGCAAGCATACTGAACATGGCGCCGATCCATAGTCACACCATTCGGACTCTAATGTTACCCTCTAGTGAACTAACAGTTCGCTATGGAAGCCATGGCCCATTCATCGATGATTTACCTATTAAAAATAATATATTGAAATGATGATTTTAGAGTTCGCTTCTTGTATGTTTACCAAAGACTAGACCTCCATTTTCCTATGGTTTTCCCATGGTTTTCCCACCGCACTATTTGTCACGTCTGGCCTGACACTGTGTGCAAAGGCGATGCGAGAGCGTTCGCGTTGGAAACTGAGGTGCCGATTTCGGTATGCCTGGGCATAGCCTCAGTAATAGAATTGGGAAGAAACCATACAGGATTGGTTTATAACTATAAGTTGGTTTATAACCCCATCTAAATACAACTATAAGTACCATACGCTATTGTTATGACATAGTTATAAAATGTTATGAACCAACTTAGCTAACTACAACTATGGGTGCCCATGGCCCCATCCTGTAACTTTTCTTACCATCAATCTGCATAATTAAAGTCCAAGGATCATCTCACGAATCGTGGGTCTTCTTCTGTTCGAACGTTCATTCATTGTGGTTGACAATCCTGGTATCTGGTAATCATAGTCCACATCAATCCACATTAAATTACAATTTTTCCAGGCTGCCTTTTTTACCAATCTACAAGGTGAAGCCCCCCAGTTATGTTTGTCGCTTTGTAAAGCATTGAGTTAGTTCGATGCATCCACCATATACATCCATATACCATAGCTGCTATAGCTAACCTAGGTCTAAGTCAACCTAGCATAACCTAGCTATTGTTTGGGAGCCTCACCTTGTACCTTGATTTTGGATACAATAAATTAAAGGTACAATTTACCCACCTCAAATAATTTCTAAGCCTTGGTTTTCAGATGGGAAAACTCACAAACCGGAAAGCCTGGTTTGGGGGATGAACAGCGACCAACTAACATCTTGGTGAATCGTAAGGGCGAATCGTAACAACCAATAACCACTAATTTCCACCAAGGGCAAACGTCGGCCATGAATTTTCTTCAATCCTCGAAACAACATCTGCTCGGTACTTTTTTGCGCCCCGCTTTTCGAAACATGCTCGGCAGTGGGGATGATCATCCCATTTCTATGGTTGAAAGTGGAACAAAAACAAAATCAAACATATTCAAACCACCAACCACCATTGATTTTATTGATTAGCCAAATTTCCCATGTGATACAGTCACACATGGCTTGATCATTGGGTTTTGGCAATGATCCCATTTAGTTTCAGGGAATCAGGGCGTTTACCGTCAACTATCTATATTCTGGGCACATTTCTGGACAGAGCCTACCATGGCGCCATGGTTTCGTGGAGGAATCACCACGAAACCATGATCGATGATGGGAGCGATAAGGATGACCATCAAATAGAGACATGGGATTGTAAAGTGTTGTAAATCCGCACACCGATTCACTGTTGTGGTTTTATCTACCAGTAGTGTACTGCAGTTGAATGGGGACATAAAATGACATAACCCACCCTGCTAGGGGAGATCTCTGCAATGTTCAGGAGGTGGAGTTGCAGGGTGAGTAGCTTCCCACATGTTAAGCAACAAGAGAGACAGGGAGTTTGAACCACCTACCGGAACAGGGGGAACATGCCAGCTTGTAAACGGGCGACAATAAAATGTAAGAACTAAGAGTCCAAGATTTTGAGTACCAACAATCTCATAACCCAGTTCTATTGCTATATATGGAAGATTCCCTGGTACACATGGCTTATCTATGGGTTACCATGCCTGGCGTTGCGGCATGTCCAAGTACCGTTCAAAAAGCCTAGGGCCAAGGTGCTCTCTGAGAGAATGCCAATGAAGATGTTCCTGGACATCCAAAACGGCTATCCAGCTGGCTTTCGCTCAGGACTCCATCCATCAGTATGCAGTATACATGTTATGTAAAAAATGACATCAAAATAAGTTAAAGGGCAAACCAAAGTATACAGTACCCAACACTAAAGGGTATACTCAAAGACGTTCCTGGTCGCAAATCCCCAAAGGTAGCCAATGTACAAATTGAATCAAATTGATTCAATCCTTCTGCGCCGTGAAGGCAAATAGGACGCACCTTATCAGTACTCTCGGAATCCCTTTCACCCTAAGAGTTCAACCTACTGGGTGGTTTCAACACCCCTGCAAAATATTGCTACGGCCGGGATATCTTGGGATCATCACACCATTTCCAAAAAAAAACATGTTTGAAACCAGCAACCGGTTTCACTGGTCAATATCCAGTTTTATCCCCATCTTGTTGGTGCATTCCTCATTTACCTCTCGTAATTATCAACAGTTTGCGAACTGGAAAAACACAATTTCAAAGGGCAAAGCACCAGCAAGAAAAAAAACACTAGCGACCTCCAGTTCAGCAGGAAGTCTGGTATCGTTCTGCGGTCAGCCATCGCAGAAACTGCTTTGAGTATTATGTCATAGTATGTCCACAACCCAATCCTGTGACTAGAATATCCCAGGCAGACTCCATGTTCAAATCCAAACCTAAGATCGGTGTTTTCCTTTTAGATATCCACGCACATACACATACACACACACACATATATATATATATATAAATATTATGTCAACTTACGTTACTATCTTGTTCGAGGGTGCTCTCTCTCTCTCTCTCTCTCTCGCGCTCTCTCTGTAAGTACATATGCAGTATATATATATGTGTGTGTGTATGTGTGTGTGTGTGTCCGCGTTTGTCTGAAAATATAGAGTTCTCCTAAAGACCGGTGAATCATCAGGCACCCATCAAATGAGAATTGTTGTGGTGTTCAATTCCCTCGTTTTAAGACACACTCAAAACAAAATATCAAAGTTGCTGGTTACCTATTTTCCATCTTATATTCCCCATTAAATCCGATACTTTCCTACATGTTCCCTCAAACAAATGGGGTTCCCTTAAAAAAAACACCGCCATCGCCAACTTTACCATCTGCGGGCAAAGGCACATCATCACCACGGTCATAATCAGAGCCGTGAAGATGCCAAGGACCTGAGCCGTAGGGAATGGAGCTTGCTGGGATGATGATGAACATAGTCATAGAATGGATAGGGCATACATGGAAATACTGGTAAATGTCCTGATGCTGCATGATGCTGCCAAAACCACAATGACCATTTTAGGGGCCTAAATTAGAGGTACGTATACCATATATCAGACCTATGTTTTAAAGCTATGTAAGGTGATATATACCCCCCAAATATCAGGAGGAAACCAAGTAATTTATTGGTGCTAAACGAAGTTACTAATGGGGAATATTGTCCATAAGGGGAATGGGAATGGGAACAAGTATCATTAATGGGAGTGGGAGTTGCTGCTTAGTGACAATAACGATCAATGAATGGGGGAATCATCCATACTTACTATTATGAAACCATGAATGGGAATGGGGGAATGATTCATTCTATGACTATTTTCATAATCATCCCAGCACCCCATCCCCTACGTTTAGCACCTGTCAGCAGCAGGAAATGACAATTTAAAATTCTGCTAAAATGATGAGAACCAATAGTCACCTAAGATCTCTGAAGCGTGAAACTGGTGGTGAAGAGATGCTTAGGAAACACCAAGGTATCTATATCTATATATATATATGTATGTAGCGAGATATATATATATATATACCGTCCAAGTAATGACAAAGGTTGTTTGATCTGTCTTTCTTGTTTTCCCTTGTTTCCAGACCTAGAGGTAGCCATGGGTTTAGGCTACCCCATCTTGGAAAACACTTCTGGGCTCATGGATCACCCCCTTCCGCCTTACATCCCATGATGTGCTCGGGTTCATACACAGAAATGGGATGCTCGAATCAAATTCTCGTTGTACGCATGGTCTCTGCTGTTTTATAATGTTCCATCTCAAAGTTACACAGTCAAGTAGCTAGTTAAACTAGTCGCTTTAACATGTTTTAACTAGCGTGTGGTGAAATGAAGAGTGGCAATGGGAAATCCACTATAAATGGACGTTTCAGTAGGAGAATCATGAGAAATTGACTGGCGCAACTCCCACATTCCGAATGCCCAATTGGGCGCTCCGGCGGCTGCCATGTCTCTGGCGGGATCCTTTGTGACTGCCATGTCAATGGGAATTTCCGGACACAAATGGAGGTACAATATAAAGACAGATTTTTTTTGGTGCAGAACAAAACACCAGCCATTGATTTAGTGAACATGAAATGAATTAAATACAAGCAATGATCCAGGCATTTGGTCCGTTTGGGATTCTGATTTTTATCCTGAACGATGTCTTTGTGGATGGTGCAATTAAAACAAATCGGATGTACATGATCATCATGGGTCCTCAACAACGACACTACCTCGAAAGCAACACACAGCAGTAGAGGGATTCATGTTTGGGTGCTTGTTCGGGCAATGAGATTGACACTTCCTAAATTACCATCCACATATTGCGGCATATAATAAGTAATTACTGTAATGTATGAGAGGTCAGCATGTCTGTCTGTTTAGATCCCTGTGACCCTACGCGTAGCTTAAATCTCGGCAAGCATTGATATACACATATGTGGATCAAAACGTTGATGCCCTGCAGTATCCCATCACCGGTTTTTGATTCAAAGGACCCCAGTGCAGGAAATCCTGGGTGGAAAGAAACAAAGTTTGTTCAATGGGTAAAAACAATCACTACAGTAGTTTGTGAGTGAGCTACGCTTCCAACGAACAATATGAAAGTCAATAGGGGCCTGCATCATCCGATTCCCCAGGGAACAAAATCGGCAAATCTTTGGAACCACGTACCAGAGCAAAACTGTTCGGTGATATTCGCAAATATCCTAGTATCCCAAGTCTTCTTCGGTTACCCTCCGGAAATCAAACATGGCAACTAAAAATATCCTTTATATATATATATATATGAAGGTGTCAATATGAAACCCGTCTATAAACGGTGGATTTTCCATTGGTTATTTTCGTTTGATATGGTTTTCCATCCACATCCCTTCTCGTTGAGCATATCCCAATGTTTTTTTCTGCAGAGCATAGCCGCGCAAGCGACTGTCCTACAAGGACACATCCCACTAGCTGCCCCCTTGCACATCGGAACCGTCAGGAGCAAAGTGGGGATGATCATCCCAAAGTGGTTGAAAGCAAACAATGTTTGAAAGCAACACTCAATTTCACTGGTGAATATCCAGTTAACCTCTGTTAATTTAACATAGCTATGGAACTATGGCATATCAAAATCCTCATTTTTGATAGGCAAATGATCTATAAAAATACAGAAATAATATATATATATATAAATAACAATTTTCCATAGCAAACTGTTAAATTACCAAAGGCCACAAATCCCCATTGATTGGTGCATTCCCCAAAATAACCTTAGCACTTTCCCGGGCCTCCCGGCCTCATCTTGGGAATTCCAGACTCGATGTTCCAGGTCGCTGAGAAATCCCAAGCGATAAATCACGAAGAAACTGTGAAAGATCGACTCCTAATGTGGCTCGGATCGCTTGAAGTAACATTTGTAACATGTTGAACTGGATGATGTTGTGCATTTAGCAAAGAAATGGCGCGCTCAACAAACGATTAACACTCAACGTATAGTACTGAAATTTGCAGTGAGCTTTCCCAATACAACTACACGTAAGCATCAGTTTGATTTCAGAAACAAGGCTTGGATTGAAGGGCCTCAATTTCGTTTAAACTATATAACCACCAAAAACGGGTTTTGAAGCAATCAAGGCGGGAAAAAATAACTGACAATCAGCTTCAAATTTGTTGGGTTTGCCTTGTGATTTCCCATACTATCTACATACATATATATATATATAAATCAAATAATTCTCTGATGGTGTGGGCTTTGCTTATGGTGGGTCACGGGAATCGTGCGATTTTCACGGAGACGGCGAAGGAAGTTGGGAAGCTCATGATGCTTCTGATTGTCTACAGATATCATCAACAAAAAGGATTGACTATGATACAAGGTTCCATAGCCAACTTGGCTTTTACCTATGATAACTGGGTTTTATCGTGGGTTTACCAACGTACAGTAAAATTGAGGGGCCACCTTGTAGTGTATCTAGGTTGCTGTCTATACGTGTTTCCCAACAAAACATGAACCTCCAGTGGGTCAACACCGACCCCTCAACATTGTGAAACACCTGCAGTCGACAAGTGGCATACCATAGCATACCCCTTCGCCTTCGTCCGTTTGCATCCATTTGCAGGAAAACAACACGCCATACCGCCAAAAAGTGGTCTATCATTGGCTATGTCGTCCAAAATACACCAACTGTTCCTGTTTAAAACCCATGAAATCACCCTGAATTCCATTATACCCCATTAAATGTCCATTACATCTCACTCAATACAATAAAATCCCATTAAATCGCAATTAATCACAACACAATTCCATAAAACCCCATGAAATCGCAATCAAACCCCATAAAATCCCATAAAACACCACAAAATCCCATGAAATCCCATGACATTCCCCATTTTCACCGCCCTTTGACCCCTCCAAAACGGTATGCGTTTTGAACACGCCGTCCAAGGCACTGAGCCGCTCAAGCCCAAGGCAACGTAGGCGTTGGTGAAGGCGCAACAGGCCACCATCCTGAGGGTGAAAACTGACCATTTAGAGAGTAACATCAGTGGGATTATGTAACTATTAACTATTGGATATGGTTAATCTATAGTTACTAACGGTTAATCCATAGTTAATATTAATCACTGGGATTAACTAAATGATTGGTTGGTGGTATACCTACCCCTCTGAAAAATGATGGACTTCGTCAGTTGGGATGATATCTCTTGGATGTTTTTACCGGTTGCCACCAATCAGACTAAATGATAATTAACTATTGGATAGAAACAACAAATGAAAATTAACTATTGGATGTTTTTTACCATTTGTACTTGGGATTTTGTATTCATATTTTGGTATAATCTATCTTCTATTTATTGTTTTTTCCGCGCTTCCAAACCAGTGTTAAAACGAAAATTGGTTCTCTGATAATTCCCGAATATCCTCTATAATCACGGAATGCAGTATAAACCATTTATATGGTGAGTTTAATTTGTCTTAACCCGACAGTTAATCACTGGTATAATTACTTAAACCAATCAGTTATGTAAATGGCAATTAACTATTGGGTAAGATAAACGAAGTAAATATTCTCAAGTAGTTAATGACCATTTATAATTAATTGGTTTTATCATTCCGTCATTCCAGTTGTATAAAATCATTTAGGTGACAGTAAGATCACTTGGGTTAACGTAATAAATGATCTACTATTATCAATCTACTATCGTAAATAATTACTATCAATCATAATATTAAGAAATTGTCATAAATGCTAGACTATAGTACAAATTGAATAATCTAGATGAGATTTGATAGTACTAAGTCAATCCATTGGACTAGCATTGGCATAAACCACACAAAATAGCAATCGTAAAATCACTGGGATTGAGTAATTAAAAAAATGCTATATAGTTCAAATGATAAACTAGAGCAAATCATTTACCAGTATATGACACCATTACAGTGATAAATCACCATCGAAAAAATCGTAAATATTACTGTATTTTGACTGGAAACAATGGAAATCATTATAAGAAAACCGTTATTTCCAAAATCTTTCCAGTCCAATAATGATTGTGCTGGAAAAATTGAAAATCAATAGGAGAAAAGGATGGTGAAATAATGGTTTGTACCCCCTATGAATAAAAATAGAACCAGAACCGTAAGTTGATGATTAGGGTCTCATCAACTTTGAAATCATGTTTTTATTATGCTTATAAAGGTATTAAATTGGTTATTAGGCGGAAAGCTTCGAAATCAAACCCTTTGCAATATTTTAAAGGGATTTTAGAAGGGCTTTAATTGATTTTAAATCACTCTTTTTTATCAAGGTTTTACTATTAGGGGAAAGCTTCGAATCCAATTTTTGGCAATATTTTAAAAGGAGTTAAAAAGTGATTTAATTGATTTTGGAACTTTAAAAAAATAATTAAGGTTTTTGTTTTATTATTAGGGGCACCCTAATACTAAATACCACCTGATAATAAAAATAGATCACCGTGTTTAGAATTTGGGGGGTGTTTTAGTATTAGAGAGCAGAGATTATATAGGTACATGTAATAGCTAAATCATCAAACTAAATGTAAATTTATATAGCTATGATATGCTATGATACTTTGCCAAAAAGTAACTCGTCTTAAGTCCCAGTGTATAAATACGATAAAATCACCATGAGATCCCATGAATCCCTTCAAAATCAACATGCAGTTCCCTCAAATTTCCTATAAAACCCAATGAAAATCGCCATTGGGACGCACCCCTGCCCAGATGTTGCGGGGCCAAGGCGCACGATAGCCCCGAAGGTACGCGAGGATAACCTTGATGGAATGCTGATGACTATAGGGGTCCGTCCCAACAAGGAAAAAACATCGTTGATTCAATGCTATCTAAATATAACGAATATCATTTACTATGTAAATCTATCAGTATACACAAAAGTGTCAATATACACATACGTATGCTGCTTATATACATAAATAATATATATATAGTTATATAATATGTTAATATATGTTATCCATATATAAATATATCTCTCTGTGTGCTTTTCCCATTCCAATCAAGTTGAAAATCTTTATCCACCGGGGCAACCTGGGTAAAAACCCAGTTGGTGATTTTTTCGATATCTTGTTCAAAGAATTGCTCTTCCACTGCTATGGGGCCTGCCTCATCAGCATCTTGGGCCATAAAGCTCCCCGACGAGATTTGCTCAAACATAAGACACGAAATTGATGAGGTGAACTTCAATCCACTCTGCTAAGCACAGCTAAGCACAGCTAAGCACACAAGCATAGCAATGATTTTCAATACCGTATTATAGTATAATTTCAAAGTCGCACATGCCGCACATGATTCGACCGAACCATACTTAACGATACTTAGCGATGATCATATGCCACTACCATGGTTGACCTAGCGTGGATTGGGGGGTTCCCAGTTCCCATATGTTCCCATCCAGATATGCCACTGTATCCAACCATTCCCGGCCGCGGGGCAGTGCCCGCTCAATGGGCAAAACCTGGCGGGAGAAGAAGTGGTGTGCAGGTGTGCTGAAATCTGATGGAAAACAAATGGTCTAAAATTGGTATGTAATTCCACTGGGAATCTAATGGAGTTCAACCAACTATAATGGATTTATAATTGTGCTCCATCTCTGCCAATCAACCTGGCAAACTGACTATCAAACCAGTTCGTCAACACACCAATGAACCAATTTCAAACCTGCCTATCAATAGTTCTCAATAAATATTCACCAAAGAATCGAAAACCAACAAATCAAAGCAAATAAATCTAAATCGATCCGGGTTTCCTGTACATGTTTTTCCTCCCTGAATCAACTTACAATGTACCAATGGCCTGTGACTATGATAGACAAGGAATCAGACACTGGGATGATATGAGTAAATTCATCATCCCAACCTCTGGCAATGGACCATCATCCCACATCTGACTCACCAAATCATTGAAATTCATTCATTTTTCTGCCCCAGGACGAGTTAAACCTAGTTAAACCATGAATTCACCCATCCTTTTAGATCTCATTCCCAATGCAAATTTCCACACTTTTTTTCCTATTCAATCTCATCAAATCCTCCGCATTCATCCCATCCCATGAAATCGCCATGAAAATTACCCATGAAATTTTCATATTTTCAATCCTGAAAATCATTGAAAACCACCATTGAAAATCCCATGAAATCCGCCATTTTTAGAGCCATAAAACCACCCATAAATCCCAGCGGCCTTCTCTCCGACCCACTGATAGCCCCGGAAGGTGGTCAACACGTCCCCCCAGCGGAAGAGCGCAGTCACGGCCAGCAACACGCCTCTGAAAAAAAAAACGGCTGGGTCAAAAGGGAATATATACCTATATATATATACATACATAATTCTATCCATGTTTAGCATATATAATTCTAGATAATTATACTATAGAATGCTATAATATATATATATATGTATATACATTACTACGTAGGTTTGTTGATGGACATGAATGAAATTAAACCATATCGTTTCTTGATTGACATCAAATATAAAACTATAAAGGGACAGAATGGTATAAGAGCAAACATATAGTTGATGGGGATTCATTTTGAAATATCATCGGGAAATGGATGCCCCTCATCTGAGCTTGGCTGGTTTTTGATTGTTGGTTTCCGTTTCAACCCGTCCAGCTATTGTTGGGCTTGCAGGCCGTGTTGTCTCATCTCGAAATGGGGTCCCCAAATCCCATGATTGTCCCACATCGCAATGATTTTACGGAGATCCCAGCATCTTGTAATATGACCCAAGACTACACCAGACCTTCCATAGAAAATCCTACAAGGTGAGACAAGTCGTAGCCAAGTTGACTTAGTTCACTTGATGAACTATGATTTTATGGAAGATGTATTCATAGATAATGGGTTTCTAAGCCAACTTATAACACTTGTCATAACACTTATAACCGGGACATCACCTTGTAAGCGATTCCTCCAAAGCATATCAAAACAAAGCCAAGCCACTAAGGTCGCTGGAAGGTCGCTGCCACTGCTCCGGCTCCAGAGCTAAGAAGGCCAAGACCATGTAGCTCAGAACCAAACGACACCAGTCCAGTGAATTGCCCACCTGCAGTGAATTGGCCCTTTAATACCACCTTTAAGTCAGCTACAACTAAAAATTAAACACCCATTTATGGACTGTATAACCCCAAACAGTACCATACAGTAACAAACATGACAATAAGGATGATTATTATGACTTTGAACACATATGATTATTCACTCCCTCTTCTCTTCTGTACTCTTCTTCTATGCGTGTTATATGTATATATATATATCTATGTATGTATGTATGTATGTATGTATGTATGTATGTATGTATGTATGTATGTATGTATGTATGTGTGTGTGTGTCATGTGTGCTTAGGGCACAAACAAGCCTTGGAACTTCATGAGCTTTCGATGTTGGTAAGCCCATCAACCTCTTCCTGTCACTCTTACGTGTCCCATACATGCATTATGCCTTGACAGTTCCAGCTTTTGATTTTGCTGCCTCTACTACTCCGCTAAAGAAACAAAGCCATGAAGAATTGTAAATCCTAAATGCTATATCAGTTCAGTGGTGAATATGTTCTCAGTTGTGGGCATCCTTCAAGAGAACAAGATGAGAAAATCCACAAGGAAGGCAACAACTACCCCCAGCCAGCAGTTGTCCTTGCTTATGCTTGCTCTCACCGTTTTCGTTGAACACCCCACGCTTGTCAGCGTCTCTCTAGAACTCTCAAATCTTTTGATATCGATATGGGGCATATGTCCAGTATGTTTTATGCGTTTTATCACAGTTTGATTCAGCTTGTGCAATTTGGTTGACTCCACATTTCTGATAGTTCCCCAAGTAAGCTGGGCCCTGCTTTCCCCTCATGCGCGGCTTTAAGGAGCTGTTTTTGTTGTGGAGATGTTGCATTTCTTAGCACTTCCCTCGGTTTCCTGCCCATTTCCCCCGTCGCACCTGAAACCAATACTGGCGAAGCCTCGGGGAAAACACACAATTTGTAAAAAAAACAGAGCCGCATGTTCATGCTATTTTTTCATGTTGGTTTGGTTGTCTACCTTTTTGAGGACAATATTAAGAGAGAAAGAGAGAGAGAGATATATATATATACATACATAGAATGGGGTGCAACTCAAGAACGTACATGCGATCCTTCCAACAGAACCCCCCTTCTTTAACCACACAAAAGAGCATAATTACATGCGATCGTGCCAACAACCTGTTTAAAACCACAAAACAAGGTCAATAGGCATATTTGGACAGTTTTACCCTCAACACTTGGAGACATAACAATGGGATTCGCCCAGGTCGCTTGACGAAGAAATACTTCTGGATCAAGTGGCCAAAGTATCCACACTTCAAAGGTTAACTGAAAGTGTTGGGAAAAGCACTAAACCCAAGGGTATACATGGGCATACCCATTTTCAAACACACGCCCATCAAACTTCTATGCAGACCAAGAGTCTTTCCCAACAAGAACATGCCCTGCATCAAGCACAGCTCTTTTAATAAATTCACCGTCACCTCAAGAGTCAAGATCAAGGTCGAGGTCCAAGTGTGGATCTGCAAAGTCACTTTCAGACTCTTGAAACCGCCCAAAACCACGGGAGACAACTGTTTGACTGCGGATCAAACTTCGAAATGCTCTTCCCGACACATACCGCGTAATATATGGTGCATAAATTGTGTGAATGAACATGTAGATACACATTTTCTTTCCAAATTGAGCTGACTATAATACTTTATGCATATATAATATATATATATATATACAATTACATATACATATACATGCCATTTACATACGCAGCCATACACATTTACATATGATACATAACTTCTTCGGAACTATTTGGGGTATAATCTAGGGCTTGATCCGTATCCCTTCTCAGGGTGTTGCTTCGATCCACAGGGATATGATATGGTTGCGTCTTGCTTCAAGGCAACCCCATTGAGAATCAAATAAAATCCCATGAAACTCCATTAAATCTTCATTAAACCCCTATTGAACCCCCGTAAAAATCACCATGCAATCACCATTAAATCCCCCTGAAACCGTCATTAAATCTCCAGCCACCATGAAATCATCCAAGTTCTTGCTGTTTTTTCATGGGAAATTCGCAAAATTCAATCGGCCAGGACGCCAGCACTGCGGCGGTACCAAGCAGCACGAAACCAAAGGCACTCGCTGGCCTCGAAGGATCAGCCCAGGTCTGATCGAACATAGGTTGATACATTGCCATTAGATAAAACATGTTAGCTGATTAGTAGGTACATATTCGTATAGCGAAAGATTAAAGGATTAAACGGACCAAGGTTGACCTAGGATATTGGTTAATACCAACCAAAAATGAGGTTTGATGAGGGTTAATAGGGGGGTTGAATGCAAATTGGTTAGTGTCTGTGGGCTCAATTCACCCTGTTACGGTATGGGATAACACCACTTAAGAGACTTGCGATATCTTACGATCACCGGGGGTTAACAACCAGTCATGCGTGGAAGATGCAGCTCCAAATCTGTTGGACTGCCTTTTAGGCAGTTGGATGCACAACCATACAAGCTCAAAACCCTGATATGTACATGTATATATATATATAATTTGTATATATATATAATCATGCCTAATCCAATGTGAACATCTGATAACCACAAGTATATGAAGGGTAGTATCTGGCAGTTGGATGATGATTATTATCACCAGTTAATCTTGGTATTGGTATATTATCCATGTTGATCAGTATCTCTAATATACTTTGGATCATATCGAAAAATCCACCATTGATTACATATAATCACTAATATATTATGTTCCATCCCGGAACCAGTCATCCAACCCTTACGGGGGTAGATTGCAGCCCGGTGACTCGGCCCTGCTCAAAAAGATGGTAATGACAGCGAAAAAAATCCTCGGTTTCCGCGGCGAAAAACAGCATGGATCGATATGAATTCATGATACTGATACTAATGGGATGTATCGAATCTGGTGCAAATGTTATATATGTATATACACAATCTATTCACCAACCTGATTGGTTTGATGATGATGATGGTGATGATCATGATCAATATCGTGACCAGTGATGAGCGTGAAAGCAACCAAGAGAAAACGTGATGATAGTAAGAACATGCAATAAGTAATGTCCACCGTGTCTGGAACTTGGACTGTGGTATGGTTTTTCAGACCGGAATCTTCCTGTACTCCAAATAAGAACTAAATCAACAAGACATAAGCGGAACACTCCCCATTGACTCCCCGTACCCTCTGACAATTTAACACAGCCATGGGAAATCACAAATGTTAATAAATACATCCTCGAAAGAAATGGGCCATGTGTACCATACCCCGGAAAAACAAAAAACAATCAACAAAACGAGTAATCATTATATAATCATGATCAATCATAATTAACCACCATTAATCGCTACAAGTTGGTTTGAACCCGTCTTACTTAGTTCACGAACTGTTTACCAACATCTAGTTATCACAAATCAGCGCTATTAACAAGAGAGCATTCATTTATTTATTTATTTATCCACCATCCTTGCTGATAAATTCATCTAAAATTCCCAGTTTTGCCGCTGAAATCCCTATTTTTGAAGACTAACCAACCATCAACCAACCATCGTTGAATCAATGATCGAAGGAAGTTTAGAAGTCAAACTTCCAACAGTATGGACAGATGAAAAGCAGAGATGGGAAGAGTCAAAGAAGAGAAGAGAAGAAGAAGGAAGATCAAAAAAGAGAAAGTCTCAGAAGAAAGAAGATCCAAGTGCGCGAAAAGGTAGGAAAGTCGCGAAACACTCTGTTTTTTCCAATGATTTGTGGCTCCCGAGGGTCGAAAAGTAGGCTTGCTAAAGCGGCGGGTGCGGAGCCATCTGGCCAGATGAGAGATGAAAAATCCCACGCTGCTGTGGCGCGAAGCACATTTCGAAGTCAAAATATACAAAGCACACCATTCTCGGAGCACTTTTGGAAGTTGAGATGTCAAAAAAGTGCACGCCGTTGTGGCGCAAAGCACATTTCGAAGTCAAAATGTACAAAGGACAGCAGCTTCGGACCACTTTTGGAAGTTGAGATGTCGAAAAAGTGCACGCTGTTGTGGCGCGAAGCACATTTCCAAGTCAAAATGTACAAAGCACACCAGCTCTGGACCACTTTTGGAAGTTGAGATATCGAAAAAGTGCACGCTGTTGTGGCGCGAATCACATTTCCAAGTCAAAATGTTAAAAGCACCACATGTTCGGACCACTTTTGGAAGTTGCGATGTCAAAAAAGGGCACGCCGTTGTGGCGCGAAGCACATTTCGAAGTCAAAATGTACAAAGCACACCAACTTCGGACCACTTGTGGACTTTGAAGTGTCGTTTCGCGTCCGTGGCAGGCGCAGTACAAGAGACATAATCATCAGAGCTGTTAGGAGGTCCGGGGGCTGATTTCCTGAGAGGGGTTGCATTTTGGAACATCAGATCTTCAGGTTTGCTGAGATGATTTTGCATGACAGGTACAGCACTTCGCATGACCTGGCATCAATTTTTCGCGGCAGGCGCAGTACTTTAGACAGGTGGAGTGGAAAAATCGCAAAACGCATTGGTACGAGGCCGTCAACTCTGCGCTCAACTTTCCATTTTTGAAGGAAGCCTCGCATAATTGTTTCATTTTTGATGTTGTCAACTCCGAAAATTGAGGAAGTCTCGCAGAATTGTGTCGTTTTTGATGTTGTCAAGTTCAAAATTTGAGGAAGTCTCGCAGAATTGTTTTGTTTTTGATGTTGTCAAGTAAAAAATGAGGAAGTCTCGCAGAATTGCTGCATTTTCAAGCTTACAGATAGACAGATAGATAGATAGATAGATAGATAGACAATTACAACTACAGCAACTACAACTACCACTACACCACGCTACACTACTGCAACAACTACAAATACAAATATACAACGCTACATTACACTACACTAATTAAACTACACTACGCTACTTACATCTAATTACACTACACCACAACAAGTACACTAGCAACAGCAAGAACAAGAACAACAACAACAAGAACAAGAACAAGAACAACAACAACAACAAAAACAACAACCACAGCTACAACTACAATTACAACTTACAACTGCGCTACACTAATTACACTGCAGAACCCTGCAGCTACAAATGCAACTACAACCACACTACATTGCACAACACTACACTACACTGATTACATTGCATTACACTTCAACTACAGCTGCAGCTGCAACTGCAACTACAACTACAACTACCACTACACTACACTACACAACACTACAGCACACTACACCACACTACACTACACTACACTACATTACACTACACTACACTACGGAGACTACACTACACAACGCTACATTACACTACGCTATACTACACTGATACAACTTCACTACACTACACTAATTACACTGCACTACACTACAACTACAACTACACTACCTTACACTAGGCTACACTACACCATACCACACTACACTACACAACACTACGCGAGACTAGGCTGCACTACACTACACTAATTAAACCACACCACGAATACAACTGCAACTGCACTTGCAAATGCGCTAATTACACTACATTACAGCTACAGCTCCACTACGTTACACTACACTACAACTACAGCTGCAACTGCAACTACAACTGCACTACACCACACTACATCCAGCAGTTGTGGTAAGGTGACCACTGCAACCATTGCAACCACTCCAAAAAAAACAACTCCAACCACCTGTCGGTCCATCAGTGGATTCGCTCTGCCATCCGTGACTCGCAACAACCAATCTCTCCTATAGGTTTCCTATGTTTGAAACTTCCGCCACCGCCTTGTGCGGTACTACTGGTATCATGATGATATCATTGACATCCCACATCGTTTTCTAGCTCAAAATCCCCGCTTTTCGACCGCGAAACGCTAAGCTGATGCTCAGGACGGAATCCACGGTGGCGCTCAGCCAGGCTTGGCTCCAGCCCAAGGAGATTATCGCCTGCTTGAGAGCCAAACATGGAGGATTTTTACCATGAAAACGTTTCAAAATGGAGCTTTGATCATCCAAAAACTACGGGATTTCAAGCAAAAATGCTGGGAAATGGAGCTTTGATTATGAAAAAACTTGGATTTCAAGCATTGAAGAATGCTGATTTCAAGCATGAAAATGGAGATAAAGTACCATGATTTTGCCATGAAAAATGGTGAACATGGTGGATTGAACCGTGAGAATCAACATTCTAAGCAGCAAAAATGGTGGAAACTGAATCAACATGATGGATTTAGCCATCAAGACATGATGGAAAATGACAATTTTACCATCAAACATGGAGATTTGACAAGTAGAATTGGGATTTAACCGATTTAACCGGCAAAAAATCGGATTTAAGCAAACATGGTGAACAATTGTGAATCAATCACAGAAAAAGGGTTGATTCTTGGTGGGTTTCTAGGAATTCAACCTTGAAAGCCTTGAAAGATATGAATCTGATGATTTATTGGAATAAGTGTTGTGGATATTTACTCCGAATTTATGGTCTTTCCAAGAGGGAAATGCAGTTTTCAGATACCCAATGTTCAGATAAACCCTTCTGGGCAAGTTACTATAGGATGCTGGTACAATCCAATACCATATGTTTCAGCGTGCCCTACGATTTGGATCTATGCGGAAAACATACAAGATCATACTGGACGATGCTATGGTCATAACATAAACATACGTACTAGCGTTGCAACTACATAATTATAACATAATTAAAACATATTACAACATATCATAGCAATTTAAAACATAACTATGAAATACTATGAAATCAACACAAAGTCGTGTGTTTTCCCCTACCACATAGATGTGGAAAACCCATGGTTTCCCGTTCGGAAAATGACCTAGAAATGGTGAGCTCACCAAAACTTGGCCAGATCCAGTCAGACCGAGGCCGCAAAGACATGGGGTCCGCAGCCAAGGAACAGAATCCCCACTTTTCATGCCAACAAATTCCTATACACCACCAATAAATCCCCAACCAATCCAAATTATTCCCAGAAATCCAACACCAATGCCATGAATCATGAAAATATCATAAATCCCACTTTGACATACTTTAAACACCTTCCCCACATCCCTGCATCTGCTGCCCCGCGTGCCTGACAGCCGTGGAACTCGAAGATATCCTCGTTGCTCGCGTGAGCAATGGCCTGAATGTATCGCTGCCAATGCGCGCGGCATTTCATCTTTAAAATACGATGGTTCCAGTACCCAAATGGAATGTGGAACATCTGGGAAACTCGATATATTTGAATAGTGCCACTTTCGGATTTCGAAATTTTAGGGGGTTTGCTGCGAGCCTAGTGAAATTGTCTTCCGTCTATGAAACTTTTTTTGGACTGTTTTCCCCATGCAATAGCCACGCAGAAAAAATCTACACATGTCACCTCCCTTCTACACAGATGGACATATTGCAAGTCTACACTTGTACACATTGAGTCCGTTCTGTTTTCTGGGGCCGCCCTAAAAACCAAAGGTTGGAAAAAATGAACATGCGGATAGTACAAATATCAAACTGCACTGCTGGCATTAGTTAGCTGGAGTTGGCATTCCATTACAATCCACCAACATCCAATTCTCAAAATCCCAGTAATGCTTTTATCACCCCATTGTGTCCACTAGTATCCGCTGATGTCTCTTCAGGGAAAATAAAGGGGCCGGCTGGCATACCGGCCATCGGGTCATGTACAGATTGTTTTTTCATTGGAGGTAACCTCAGTGGGAAAAGGACATCTATGCTGTCATGTTATCATCTCATTATCGCTGGTATTACCACCCTTTTCCGCTAGTGTCACCTACTATAGAAGTACCCTACCCCATGAGTACCGATTTCCCGCTAGGATCCATAATTAGCATACCATTAAGTAATCCATCACTATCCTACAATTATCCCCTATCTCCAAAAACTGGTTTGTATTAATACTGGTTGGTGGTTGACCTACCCCTCTGAAAAATATGAGTTCGCCAGTTGGAATGATGACATTCCCAATATATGGGAAAAAATATGTTCCAAACCACCAGATATGTTCCATTTGTTCATGCTCCATCAAAGAACATCTAGTTCCCCATTTCACATGGATGGTCCATCCTCAAGGCACGTTAAAAATCCCAGTGTTTTCCAAAAGTACTATTATCAACTTTATCAAATGGATATATTATGATATGTTGAAAGACAATACCGAATTATTACATACATATGTAAATATAATGTATCATACTTCATAATAATACTGGATATCGGATATATTAAACACATTATTCCATTGTCTATTGCGCATATTCTGGTATGATCCACAATTTCCCATTTTGCCTGGTACTAGCCCGCTATTCTCTAAAGTTCCCTCTGCAGCGTAAGCCGCATAGAGCACGTACTCATTGTTGAGCACATCCGGCAGGATACATTGCAGGACCCGCGCGGGGGCCATGAACGTCCTGATCTTCGGTCCGTATCACAAGGGTGAATGAACTAAGAATATGGGGAATTGGGGAATTATTATTGGAATTGATAGGGACCTCCAATTGTTGGAACCTCCATTCCGATACTACTTCCATACTACTTGCCATAAGACACCCCAATAGTATGGGAAGATTATATGAAGGTCCCATCATGTTTTTTCCCAAATAAATTCCATGGAAATGATATGTGTTTGATACATTTACATAATACAACATGATGCACGATATGAGTTCTGAGTTTGTCTGGAAAACACTGGAAACACCCCAAAATCGATATGTGAAAACCTAATTTTCCCACTGAAATTGCCATAAATTGGAGGGTATACTTCATTTTCAGACACACCTATATTGTGCGACTGTATAATGTATATGCCATTAAACATATCATAGATATAAATAACATATATATATATATAAATGTGTGTGTATCCAGATATTTGCAGTTGAATGTTATTGAATTGCGAAACTTAGTAAAATTTACAAACCTGCTGTGTTCCGCCATTTAGGTTTTATACCTCGTAAAGCTGTCGTTCATAGTTGGGTCTGCGCGTGTAGCTATGATGCCGCAAACTGGATAGACGCGGATAGACACCAGTCGCTGTATCCAGGGCAAACTGCTAACCGCCTTCAATACATCCTCTTACAGTACTGAGTACTGACATCAGTATACATCAGTGAATATCCTCACCTTCATCCAATACAGAATAATACAAAAAAAAACGGATGTTTCCCTCACTTGTTCTTGAATACACACTTCTTAAAATTAAAAATGGATGTGATTGATGGGTTGACGGTTGACCCATGTACATCAATTGGAAATACCATGTATATAGTACCAATCTTCATGATGAAATCAATGACTTTGTCATCTGACCATATGCAACAACCGCCCTGACGTCATGGGAAGCTCCACCCGTGCCCCAGATTTCGGTCGCTGCAGCTGCCTGTTGTTCATTAGGGAGTCGAATTGCAAGATTTCGCCAGAGCGGAAGCAAAGATAGGAACCTCGATGTAGGCCATGGAGTTAATTAACCTGTTAGATTTGGGGGGCCATATAAATAAGCCATGAAACATACCCACTTATACTTATACATAGTTCTGTTTGGGTTGCTAAATGAGCCTAACCAATAACCTGACTGTATCCCCCCGGTAGGGTTTATGATAGACTAAGATGAAGCCCTCTTGGGACCTGGCGCTTATTACGCAGACTTACTGAAAAAGGGTACCAAATTCCATCCGATAATTACACCTCATTTTACCTATTTAAATGGCAAAATATGGACTGGTATCCCATCTTCAAACACGTCCATTTGGTAAATCACTGGTTTCATGACCAAGCTTGAAACAGTTTTTTTGAGGCCAAAAAAACATCGGATGTTTACCATATTTTACCATCGACTAACCCAAACTGGTTGGTGGTATACCTACCCCTCTGAAAAATATGAGTTTGTCAGTTGGGATGATTATTCCATTCACAACTGAATGGAAAGTCATAATCCAGTCCTGTTCCAAACCACCAAGCAGCAAAATAATGGGATCAGTTACGGATGTTTACTGTCGCTTCACCAGTTCCGAGGCGCTCCGACTCTTTCGCTCCACCACCAACTCCGAGCCCTGCCTCTGGAGCCTCGGGGAGGTGACGGCCGCTCGGATGAAAATCGCAGGAAGCTCAAAATTCTCCATATTTCATAGGAAGTTCGGAAGATCAATGGAATATCAACTCGGAGTGTATCCGGTTTCGATTTTTCCCAATCCATTCAGCTCCACATATTTTGGATTTTTACATGTGTTTACAATTCCAGTGATCGATTCCATCAAGCGGAATTGGATTTCACTCGCGCAAAAAAAAATTGGGAAGTGAATGGAAGAATAGCCGTCGGAAATAATAATACTGATTGTCAAGGGGGATTTAACCACTTTAAAAGTGAAATTTCACTGTGACAGACATGGATAAAATGAAATTTAATGGAATCGATCTATCTTTTCTAGTCTACTCAAATCAAATCTAGCCTTAGCGAATCTATCTAATCTAATCTAATCTAATCCAATCTAATCTAATCTCATCCATCTGTCTACCTATTTATCTATCTATCTATCTATCGATCGATCGATGTATCCATCCATGCATGCATCCATCCATCCATCCGTCAGTCCGTCTGTCCATCCATCATATATCTATCTAATCCACCTATCTATCCTATCCATCTCTATTTATATCTATCTACTATTATCATCAATTATCTGCATCTAGTTGTCTCTAAATCTATCTACTTCAATGTATAGTTCTATCTCTGTCTATCTATCTATCCATCTATCTATCTATCTATCCATCTATCTGTCTATCTATCTATCTACCTATGTATCCATCTACCTATCTATCTGATTCTATCTGATTCTATCTGATTCTATCTGATTCTATCTGATTCTATCTGATTCTATCTGATTCTATCTGATTCTATCTGTCTGTCTGTCTGTCTGTCTGTCTGTATCTATCTACCTTTGACATTCTGTGGCTAGATATTAGCCGCTATTGAATTCTGTCCAAAGGATTTGTAGGCCTGAAAAAAATTGACCCCAATTCGAACCCAGCTCAAAAGGCAGAGATACCTTCGCAAGCGACATGCCAAGATGCCGAAAATTGCTGCGCTGGTTCGTTTCCTGGCTGCTAGCCCTGGTGATAGCAACTTAAGGTGTGACCATCACAACTTTTTATATAAATAAGATGCAAAATATCAAACTCACTCAATTGGCCATCTAATTATACCACTTCGCCAACTGTAGCAAATTTTAGAGAAGGCTACATCAAACACGGCAACTTCCACATGGACTGGACTAGCTCGCAATTGACGATGACTGGATCGTGCCATTGCCGAGATGTGCCGATTGGACAAGTTTATTTTCCTCTAAAGTTTCCACATTCATCCCAGTTCCACAAATACCCTGTGGTAAACGTCTACATAACTACGGAAAATCACAATATTTCATGGGCAAATCAACTATTTCTATGGCCATAGCTGCCATAGCTTTTTGTATGTTTACCAGGCCGGGTCTACATGTCCCATGAGATTCCCCAAAACCCAGATCCTCCAAGTGCTTCATGACCTGTGCACTGCTAGCTATGTCGTGTTCGTAGCGTTCCACCTGGCTTTCAGAAGCTGATGGGAAACACGTATAGCTGGTTCACCAAAAAGGCAATTCATATACACTGCATGAATGATGATCCATATGATCCGCACTTTGCAATCCAGTGATATAAGGTTTCTGAACCATCAACCAACCATCACTATCATGAACCATCAACTATAACTACCATTGCTTGGCATTGTTTTTGTGACTTGCCTTGCCATCCAGCCATCCCTGATTGTCAGGTGTTGCCGGTGAAACCGCCGGTGAGTTCACGAAAAGGGTCAAAAAGTTTGGTCCCTGAAAACCCGACACATCAATTGGAAGAGCGCATCAAAACCTCCAAGATCGGACCAAATTAGGCTTACTGGTGCTAAACGCAGGGAATGAGGGAATGATC